>VDFB02281492.1:907825355-908208085 GCA_007258455.2 Sequoia sempervirens
CTAGGAGTTGCTACATAAGAATGATATGATAAATGGTAATTAGATTTATCTAATTCATTTTTTATATGTTTCCTTGCCCTAGTTTTGGTCAAGAAAAAGATAGGAAAACATATTACCTCTTGGTAACATAGACCATTTGTTTGTGTCATTAAATTGAGCTATATTATTTACTTCCAATTTAATTTAGGTTATCAAATAAATCAAATTTAATTTAATTCAACGTGACACACAAATCAACCGAACGACTTACCCAAATGTCATGAAGGCCAAATGCAGAGAGGCACTACAGTAAGGCTTAAGAGTTCATTCTCTTACAAAAATCTAGTAGTATCAAGGTGGTATATGACCTTGGTATGTCCTATTTGACCCATCCATTAGAAACATATTACATCACTCTTTCAGGGGTGAGGTAGGCCTACTATGAAGAAATGTACCTTTACTCCTTAGGTTGTAATTGATTGATCTTGTTCAAGCTAGACCAATGAACCTTATTGAAGAAGGTTTGTGTAATATCCCCCCTACCATTTGACCATTTGAGTCAGTTATTGCATACTTTGTTTGTTGTTTATCACTTGCAAATAACTTTGAACATCAAATCTAAAAAATTCAAACTTGCGAAATTATCAACTATCATCAATCAGAAAATAGAGTCACACCTGCCAAAAAACTGGATTGCTATTGTGAATTAGGTCGCTATTGTCTATTATGCCAGTAAAAAAAAGAGTTTCTATTATCATTTCTATCACAATCACATTTGCAAATTCTCGCTATTGTCTCATATTCTATCATAGTTGTCTTAAATATTCATCGCTATTGCATTATTGATTATCTCAGACTTATCAAAATTGACCTCAAACATTGTCATAAAATCTTGCTTAGTTGTTATGAAAAAAATCACAATCAGATCCACATAAGAACTTATCGAAAATATTGGACATCATTAGTCTCTTAGACCATCGTTTGCATCAAACTAGCCTTATGACACACATCAAACACAATATATCAAACCTCATCATCTTGCTAGAGTCTTTATCCAATCATATCTATATGTAGTCTTGTCAAATTTAGTGGACATTATCCTCTCCCTAAATTTCTAGATTACTATCATCCTTTCTTACTTGTACTCACGAGCTGAGTTCAATTAGAGAAATCAAACTATCCTTTTATCAACATTTTTGAGACTAAAAAAAACATCAATCCAATCTTGTCTAGACCCTTGTGTCCATAGATTGGTATTATCCTTAATAAATTTCAAAAATCCACTCATACCTTCATCATAAGGTTGAGTATAAAAAACATAGCATTATTCACCAAGGCCTATTGTATATGTTTATGACAACAACTGGGTCCCAACATAGAAAGTAGATAATGGCATCCAACACAGGTAGCACTAGTGTACCTACTACCACCAATATGGAAACACAAGAAGCTCAACCATGGGGTATGATCCTAATGAAAATCCTGTTACTCAACCCCTCAACCACTAACTACACAAGAACCAACATTTATCCTTCAACCTCCACCATTGAATGCTCCCCAATGACCAAATTTTGATCCATCACAATAAGACACTAATTGGAGCCCTCCAATATCAAGCTAGGTTTGCTAAGCAACAAAACCAACCACCTATTCTTACTGATGTGATCATAGAAGATGAGGATAGTGAAGAAGAAATCACTGAAGAAAAAAATTTAGAGCATATCTAAGATCCTAAAATGCAAAATCTAACATAAAAATCACTTGGATTATATCTTAACACATACTTCCTAAAGCTTGCACAAGGTGGTGCAAAACTACCCAAAAAAATTAACATTGAATCTATTAAAGACTCATCTCTCATTTGCATGCATGATCAAATGGTTGTTAGAGAAATCTCGAAACAAGTGGTGGATCCAAATATATATATCACCTATCTTTTAAAAATAAAAAGCACCTATCAATAAACAACATGTTGATAACCCATTATATAGGCATTCATCCCAAGTAAAACAAGCAATGGCTACTCAACATAGTCAAGTAAATCCCAATCCCATGGCAGCTCAAAACATTCAATATCAAGCACCAAATTTTCAATTTAACATCCAACCACAACAACAAAATCAAAAAAATCCACTAATAGAATAAACACAATACATACAACAACCCCCATACCATGATCCTTCATATAACATGCAATATTAATATGGATCTTCATCCATTCAAAACCCTCAACAACAAAGATACATACATCCTCAACATCAAACCTATGTTCCTCAACAAAGGGCTCCTTAACAACAAGGTATTCCTCAATAACAAGGGATTCTTCAACAACAAGGTGTCCCTCGACAACAAGGAGTCCCTCAACAACAAGGAGTCCCTCAACAACAAGGTGTCCCTCAACAACACAACAACAAAATCAAAACAATCCACTAATAGAATAAACAAAATACATACAACAACCCCCATACCATGATCCTTCATATAACATGCAATATTAATATGGATCTTCATCCATTCAAAACCCTCAACAACAAAGATACATACATCCTCAACATCAAACCTGTGTTCCTCAACAAAGGGCTCCTTAACAACAAGGTATTCCTCAATAACAAGGGATTCTTCAAAACAAGGTGTCCCTCGACAACAAGGAGTCCCTCAACAACAAGGAGTCCCTCAACAACAAGGTGTCCCTCAACAACACAACAAAATCAAAACAATCCACTAATAGAATAAACACAATACATACAACAACCCCCATACCATGATCCTTCATATAACATGCAATATTAATATGGATCTTCATCCATTCAAAACCCTCAACAACAAAGATACATACATCCTCAACATCAAACCTGTGTTCCTCAACAAAGGGCTCCTTAACAACAAGGTATTCCTCAATAGCAAGGGATTCTTAAAAAACAAGGTGTCCCTCGACAACAAGGAGTCTCTCAACAACAAGGTGTCCCTCAACAACAAGGTGTCCCTCAACAACAAGGTGCCCCTCAACAAAAAGGTGTTCCTCAACAACAAGGTGTTCCTCAACAACAAGGTGTTCCTCAACAACAAGATGTCCCTCAATATCAAGGTGTTCCTCAACAAAAATATCCATACAACACACAAAAATAGCCCAATCCCTCATCATACACACACACCATGGTTCCTAAAATGCAAAATCTAACATAAAAATCACTTGGATTATATCTTAACATATACTTCCTAAAGCTTGTACAAGGTGGTGCAAAACTACCCACAAAATTTAACATTGAATCTATTAAAGACTCATCTCTCATTTGCATGTATGATCAAATTGTTGTTAGAGAAATCCCAAAACAAGTGGTGGATCCAAATATATCACCTATCTTTTAAAAATAAAAAGAACCTATTAATAAACAACCTTATGAACAACATGTTGATAACCCATTATAGAGGCATCCATCCCAAGTAAAACAAGCAATGGATGCTCAACATAGTCAAGTAAATCCCAATGCTATGGCAGCTCAAAACATTCAATATCAAGCACCAAATTTGCAATTTAACATCCAACCACAACAACAAAATCAAAACAATCCCCTAACAAAATAAACACAATACATACAACAACCCCCATACCATGATCCTTCATATAACATGTAATATTAATATGGATCTTCATCCATTCAAAACCCTCAACAAAAAAGATACATACATCCTCAACATCAAACCTTTGTTCCTCAACAAAGGGCTCCTTAACAACAAGGTATTCCTCAATAACAAGGGGTTCTTCAACAACAAGGTGTCCCTCGACAACAAGGAGTCCCTCAACAACAAGGAGTCCCTCAACAACAAGGAGTCCCTCAACAACAAGGTATGCCTCAACAATAAGGTGTCCCTCAACAACAAGGTGTCCCTCAACAACAAGGTGCCCCTCAACAAAAATGTGTTCCTCAACAACAAGGTGTTCCTCAACAAAAAGGTGTTCCTCAACTACAATATCCATACAACACACAAAAATGGCCCAATCCCTCATCATACACACACACCATGGTTCAAGGACCTTCATACACACAAAACCCGCAATATAACTCACAATACATTATGAGACAACAAGGTTATAGTATCTATAATCCTCAAACAAACACACCTAGTGATGAATTAACATTGCAAATACAAATCCTTAACCAATGGATATCCAATATACAACTTGGAAAACACAAGAAGAGCTACGTACTACAAGACATATGTCCATATCCTTTTGATCACACCATACGAATGATCCCCTTTCCCAAGAACTTTGAAATCTTGAAATTTGACAAATACAAAGGAAGAGGGGACCCAATCGAACTTGTATGAGAAATTTTTGTAGCTTGCATGGAGGTTTCCAACAATGACTTATTGAAACTTTTCCAATAAGTCTCAGAGTTGCATCTATTGAATGGTTCTCTCATCTAGCACCTGGTATTAAAACTTTTGATGAGCTCTCAGATAAATTCATAAACCACTTTTCATACAACATTGAACAAGAAATAATGGTTCTTGATTTGTAAAAAATAAAACAAAACCAAGGGGATTCCTTTTCCTTGTACTTGCAAAGATGGAGGCATAAAGCTAGTAAGTGTAAATGGCCAGTTACTAAAAAGCAACTAGTTAAAATATTCATCTCAAATCTTCAGACTGACATAAGCTATCAATTAACTATGTTATGTCCTAACAATTTCAAAGAAATCATTGAAAAGGGTTTGATTATTGAAAGAGCACTTATAGAAAAAGGTGTCATAAAACTTTATAATAACAAAGACTAAGCATCAAGTTCCAATGACAAACCTTGAATTTGGGAAAAGAATAAAAATGTCACAAATGATGGAGTGGTAGATGCTAAGTTTTTTCAAAACATACAACCACCTCGTAAAAATCCCCAAAACAATGTGTAAAACACTCAACTTACTTACCCTAATCAACAAACCAATCAAACATAGAACCCTCAAAGAGGGCCACCAAGGAAAAACTACCAAACAAAATGGAAGTACACACCATTGGGGGAACCCATGGAGGTTGTCATGCATAAGATAATTAAAAAAAGCATCATTAAACTTCCTAATCAAACAAATTTATATGAAGAGCCAAACTTTAAACCCCCATGGTATAATTAAAATGATCGGTGTGAATTCCATCAAATCAAGGGACATAAGACAAACAATTGCATGAAGTCAAATAATCTCATCCAAGACTTGATAGAAAAAGGAGAGGTTGACATGGATCATCATCCTGGACACTCTAGAAATAATGACATGGGTATTTACAAGGATCCAATCCTTGACCATTCTAAGGGAAATGACAAAGGTAAAGGAAAGGATTATCAAAAAGTTGCTTACACCTATGACACTAATAACAACATCCATGTTGTAACAATAGTTGGTAAGAATCCTAATTGTAATGTTACTACAAAAAGAGGGAAATTTACCATCCAAGGAGCCCTGCTTCAACCAAATGTTTCCATCAAACCCTCAAATGACTATACTATTATCGATTAACTGAAGAAAACTCCAACCCAAATCTCTATCCTTGGGCTTCTCAAGATATCACCTACACATAAAGAGATTTTGGAGTTCAGGCTCTCCTTGAATCTTTTGTACCTAATGATATCAACACAGATCAATTTCAAGATGTGGATGGCCACATCGCCTCTACACATTACCTTGTGTATATACATAAAATTGGTCATGTCTAATTAATCCTGGCATTTAATTAAATATTTTATTATTTAATTAATCCTCTAAAGTCCTCTACATATGATTAAATTTAATTAATTTAATTATATTGTTCATTCAATTTATTCTTCTGTCATGATTAAATAAATCAATTTTATTTAATTATTTCACATCCATATGTCTACTTGATTAATTAAATAAATACCATTTATTTATTTTAATTAATTATCACCTTTTGAATTTAATTAATTCTTTTGATTTAATTAAAATTTAAATATTTCCTTTCTCCTATTCAAAACGTTCTAATTAATTAAATATTTTATTTAATTAATTTCATCCACATGTCATTTCTTAAACAATTTAATTAAATATCTTTCATATCTTTTCAAATCATAATTAAATATTTTATTTAATTATGAAATCCTCCATTATTCTTCAAATCTTAATTAAATATTCTATTTTAGGAAAATCTTCCATGTCACCAATAAATGAATAATTGAATTGATAAATTCATTATTTATCTTCAAAATCTTTCCAAAATCTCACAAAAAGATGATTTTTACAATTCATCTTTATCATCTCATCTTATCTCTTCTACGAAAAAGGAAACAAATCTTGCTTTTTTTTTCTTCTATTTTTCTCTCCAGTCTTATCCATCTTCGACCGTTCGATCTGCCAGAAATTTTCACAGTCGTTGATCACATCAGCCAATCAGAATCTTTCGAAAACTCTATAAATATCCCTGTGAATCCAAGCATTGGTTACTTACAACAGACATGTACATTAGAGCTTACTTGCATTCTAGCATTCTAGCATTCTAGCATTCATAGCATTTTCATAATCTTCAATTCTAGCAATCATGGTTAGTTTAAGCATAATCATATCTTAGCATAGCACACATCCATCTCTAATCTCGTTCTCTAGGAAGACCATTTGTTGAGCCTAGCCCAAGATCTGAGAGCAAGCTGGAATCAACAAAAACATTGGAGATAGAGGACAATGGAACGTCTTTGAAGCATAAACGGAGTTTGCATTTCTTTTCTTTATTTTATGCTTTGATTTAAAGTTTCATTGGTGTGTTTGATTTATTATTTTTTACATTTGATACACTTAAAATCGATCACACATTTTTGGCACCCATCATGGGGCCTTGCCCCATTTTTAACATCCACTTGCAGGTTTTCTAACAGGTTTTTACGTTCTAGAATTCGGCTTTATGACAAAAATTAGCGTTTTAGCACATACGCAGGTTTCTGTAGTGCATCCAGGATTTCTTTTAGCGCTTTTGTAGGTCTTTTGACGCATTCAGGAACTATTTTAGTGCATATAAGGAACATAATAGCACATCCTTTGGCTTACTTTATTTAAAATTGTAAAATTTTGCATTCTCAGATTAGCGCATTTAGGATTTATTTTAGCGCATTTAAGGTTTTCTGCAATGCATTTACTGTCTATTTTAGCACATTAACTGTTTGTTTTAGTGCATATGCAGGATCTTTTAGCACTTACAAGTTGTAACTAGACAAAGTTCTAAGTCTGACGCCTTCCGTAGATAGAGCTTTTTCTGGTTAAAAAGAAGCAACCCTAGGGTAGACACATCAATTCAAAATGAACCAATCCTAGGATAGATATGGAATTTAAAAAGAAGCAATCCTAGGATAGCCACCACACATTGATTTTTGTAGTTAAAATGAATCCCATGCTTGTTGTGAAGCAACATCTTCACATAGATTAAATCATTGTTATTTGGTGCTCTAAAAAGAAAATTGTTTGCTTTGTCTATGGAAATAGGTCTATGCTCTCCCCTTTACTGGGTGATCAGAATACCAGACTTTCCTTTTCAATTTCTGAAATTTTAATGCTTTGTTACATCCTTTAGAGGGCCTGCTCTTGTGGGAAAAATTACTCACCCAAGAGGAACGACCCAAGTGGGTTCAAGCCAAAGCCAGGCTATTCTACCCCACTATAAAATTTAAAGCAAATCTGGGGAAACCCACTTTTTCCGGTAGTGTACAAGATAACCATCCCCAAAGCCTTTGTTCTAAAGGTTGGGAGGTCTTCTGAGGGAGTTTATTATTGTCGCACCGAACATAAACCCTTACTACAAACCTAGTGTAGTAGCCAACCATGTCAGTTTCTGAACATCCTAATAATCACAGTGCAAGGGGAGGGAAAAATATTCCCCCAAGACACTCACCATATAACTGCCAAGGACCGTTTGCTCAGGGGATCCGGTATCCACTTTCGCCACTCTGAGTACGTGCTTGGAAAAGAAAAAAAAATGGGTGCCCCTTCGAGGGTGACATGGTTGTGTGAGTCGATGCAGTTCTAAGATGTGGGTTGTGGTTATTATGATGACCTACTTGAGTACTAAGAGTGAGTCTACCTGAATTGTCTGTTATGTGTGAAACCTGTGAAAACACTTTTTGAAAAAAAAAATTGAACATACACTTGATGTTTAGCATAGGGCTTAAAAAAAACTATTTTCAAAGTGTTTGTTGTGTTTTCAATCACATTAGCTCAGATAAAAGATCATCCAAGATGAACATGCAAAAATTCAGCTGAAATTGTTCAAAGACTATTTGAAAAACCGCTTTGGAAAACTATTTTAGTGCATCTAGGGGATATCTTAGCGCATTTAGAACCTGTTTTAGCGCATAGACTAAATATTCTACAAACAATTTTTGTCATTGTCAAATCATTTTTATGTAGCGCATATAGGACACAGAGTAGCGCATCTGAGGTCTGTTGTAGCGCATTTGACTATTTCTCTAGTGCATATGCATGTTTTTGCAGCGCATATAGGGTACAAAGTAGTGCATTTGTGACTTTTCCAGAATTGTTATTTTTGACAAATCTGAGTTTGTAACATCCTTGATCCAGTAGCATTTTGACATTTCTCTCATGCTTAGAGAGTGGAAATCAACCAAATTTTTTAGGAAGTCAATTGCCAATAGGATCACAAAACCCAAGAAACATCTAGGTTACAAGAAAACCTTACAACATAGGAATTTTTTGTATAACAGTCAAAACGTCTTGCTCCATTACCGTAAGTTTCTCCATAGGTACCAATATTTTGCTAGGGGATTTACTGACGAGTACATTGTAGAGCCTTTATATTCACGAGCCTATTTCCAGAGAAGAGCTCTATCACAACAACACAATCACAATCAACCTCTCAACTTCGATTATCTACCACAACCTTCCATTGAGTATCCAACACATCCCAGTCAAATCCTTCAGTGAATTTAATTAGGCTATCATTCTTCAAAAACAAGGATCAAATCTTAAAAGTGCACCTTTCAAGCAAATTTTTGATTATTGATTCAACTTCCCCAACAGGATTCTGATATCCTTTATCATTGAAAGCCACAATCAAGAATTAGGAACGTCTTTTGATCATATCATAAGATTTTCATCTTATCGGATCAAAAACATCATCATTTTTGCACTTATCAAATTGTGATATAAGTCTAGAAGAACGTTTCAAAATCATATGCCTATTTTTACAAGATCTCAATACAATAAGCTAAAAGAAGATATTCAACAAGAAGATCATACCCAAAGAAATCAAGAAGAAGGTGAGAATAGTGATCCCCTCTTTAACGACGACATGGGTGAAAGAGAAAATAATTTGTTCCCTTCCAATAGAGACATGAGCATAACTCATGTAGATATTGATGATGAACAAGATGAAGAACATCACCTTAGAGAAGCTGATCAAGATCCTAAATTTCAAAAATCCTTAGAAAAGATCTTAGAGTGCAATAAAGAGAAATATTTCCTATATTTGGTTGACAAAGGAGCTAAATTGCCTCATGATTTTGATACTCAGAATTTAAAGAAAAGCCTTGATGACACACCCTTGTCGGATATTAGTGCATTGTATCAACAGGTTAAGGCACTTCAAGGACAAATTAAAGACCTACAAGGGGGAACCACAATGAAGACATATGCTCTTGATGACATTTGTCCTTATCCTTTTGATCGACGTCTCAACATGATCTCGTTTCCTAAACATTTTGAAATCCCAAAGTTTGATCATTACAATGGAAAATCGGATCCAATTGATCATATTAGGGACTTCTGAAATATGACTTTAGAGTTTTCTCATTAGGAAACATACTTGATGCGTTTGTTTCCTAGAAGTCTTGGAGGCCAATCTATGGAATAGCTATCGAAAATCACACCGCCTGTGAAGACATTTGAGGAATTGATTAATGAGTTCATATCACAATATTCCTACAACATACAATATCAAATAACCATGATTGATCTTTGCAAGGCTAAGCAGAAACCTAGTGAACCATTTAGTACATTTCTTCAAAGATGGAGAAGATTGTTCGCTAGATATCCATGCCATGTTCCTGAAAAGGAAAATATCACCACTTTCATAAACAACTTAGATTAAGAGATGAGCTATCGTCTTAATCTTCATTATCCTCCATCTTTTTAGAAATTGATTGAAAATGACATCACCATTGAAAGTTCCTTGGTCCAGAGAGGGATAATAAAACTTGATAAGGACAATCCTAGCTTGTCAAATGACCACAATGAAAAATCTAAGTTTTGGACTCACAACAAAAAGGTGGTGAATGATGGTGTTGTAGATGCAAATCATGTCTTGACTAAGCCATTTGTTCTTAGTGCTCCAAGTTCTCCTCACAACAATAACTATAACAATGTCAACTCAGTCACAAATCAGTGAAACAATCCTCCTCCTCCGATGAATAACATGAATCAAACTTCTACTCCCAACCAAGGGAATGCCAACAATCAAGGTTACCGTGGAAACGATAATAACAATGCCTTAGGCAATACCTCGAACACAAATCCGCAACGATCTTCATTCTTCTCTAGCAGAAGAACTTTTACTCCATTGGGTCAATCCTTAGAATCTGCATTCAAAGAATTGATGGCTAAAAATGTTCTTACTTTGCCACCTCAACGCAAATTTGAACCCAGTGTGAAGCCTCCATCATGAAATGATGCATACTATTGTGATTATCATCGGTGCAAGGGCCATCGCACGAATAATTGTCAAGCCCTGAAAAATAAAGTCCAAGACTTAATAAAAAATGGCACCATCACAATAGAAGGACACCAACAATCAAACGAAGACCACCAAGCATTTCGCAACCCTTTTCCCAACTATCAAAAGGGTGAGTCTTCTAGAAAAAGTTTGAATAATATCAACAACAATATAATCAATCATATCTACATTGATGACGAGCGGTTCAATGTTATAAAAGTTAAGGAAAATATGGAATATAGAGAAGTCAACGCAACAACAAGAGCACAAGCTAAAGTTTTCTTAAAGGGAACTTCTTCAAAAACCAATGTGCCCCTACCTCAACATCAATATGACTTAGTCAATCAACTTGGAAAAAATCCTGCTCATATTTCTATCTTAGAACTCCTGAAGATTTCCCCACCACACAAGGAAATTCTAGAAAAGGCTCGAGTTGAAACAACTGTATCCACCGATCTAGATGTGGACTAATTTCAAGCCGTGGTGGGACACTTTTCCTCACCCACATGCCTCTCATTCTTTGAAAAATATGATGTTTCCATGACACATCCCCATAATTCATTGCTATACTTAGAAGTCATGATCCACAAGTTTCATGTCAGACATGTACTAATAGATGGAGGTGCTGGTTTGAACATATGTACTATGAAGTTAGTTCAGGCTTTAGGATTTTCTGAGGACTCCATTGATCCCAAAAGAAATATTACTATTAAATCCTACGATGATGAGGTGAGAGCGTCCAAGGGTTTAATCATGCTACCAGTCAGAGTGGGACCTATTATAAAAAATAATTTATGTCAAGTGTTAGATCGTGATCTTGCATACAACATCTTGTTGGGTCGACCTTGGATCCACGAAATGCAAGTTGTCTCATCCACATATCATCAATGTCTTAAGTTTCCTTATGATGGACAAGATATCACAATACCAGCTGATAATTCGAACAGTCAGACTTGTGCCAACATCAAAGCTAGTCAAGACACTTTGGTTCCCAACAATCGAGAAGCTCTTGTTAGTACTTCTCTCAAAGTTGATACACAAATCAGTCAGTTAACCAAAATCTTTGACAACCAACTATGGTTCATGAACAATGGAGTAGGGGAGTACTCTCTTTGTCTTGCTAATCTACCTATATTTCCTTGGTCACATGGACAAACCTTTATCGCACAACAACAGATATCTGTAGCATCCACATCAACGCAACCACCAATAGAGCCAAATACAAAGTTTAATGGATGATTTATCAAAGAAAAATTCCCCATGGAAGATTTTGAGGATAGAGAAGTTCTAAGTTGGCTCTATAAAGATGAAGATGAAACAATTCTTAATGTCAAACTACCTACTGATCAATATGGTAAAGGATATTCAATCATGCAAAAGATGGGCTATGATGGTAATGGTCCTATCAGAAAGAGAAAAGAAGGATTAGTTGAGCCTATTCACCTTCCAGGACTTGCTGCAAAAGATAAAACAAGACTAGGCTATGATACTAACTAAAAGAAGTAACATCTAATTAGTTGCATGATACTGTTCTCACATTGCAAGAAGGGTCTGATACAAGAGAAGCATGTTTGACAACAATCCATAATTTCATGGATAATAACTCTTACATAGACTTTGGTGAATATGAATGGGACACCATCCACAATGATGAGTTCTGGAGGGACAAAAAGGTTGATGTGGTACACAAGTACACCCCAACTCTAATCGAAGGTGAAGGGTTCAGGTCCCAACCGCAAGAATCTGAACTACAAGGTGACTATGATTCTAGTGATACTGAGTCAGATTTAAACGAACAAGACTATCGCGAGAACAATACCATCATTGATCTGCCTCATACCTTGGATCCTACAGACAAATTCGTTATGACCATAACCATAGCCAATTTCATGCAACCCGATGATCTGCTACCTTTGATCCATCCTGATCTCATTGACTGGGATTCATCTGGACCTATCGATCTACCTATGTTTCCAAGCGACGAATCTATCGTGAACTTCCTTTCCATAGATGACACAAATGATTGTTCCACCAGTGATTTTTGGCATAGAGTGTCAAGTCTCCTAGCTACAAAAATAAAAGTCAAAAAGAAAGATCTACTGGTGAAAACTAAAATATGGCAGTGTTAGATCAAACAAAAGATAAAATAAAGAGCATATCAGATGGTGAAAACCCTTTTAAGGCACCTGATGATGGGATACTTGACACTCTTCTAGAGCATTATCATGAGTGATTGCCTATCTTGATTGAGCCTACAAAAGCAGTTAATCTTGAAACTACAGAAAAACCAAGGATCCTATAGTTAGCTACCTCAATGACAGATAAAGAAATACCTGAGTTCATGGAATTTCTCAGAGCAAATCAAGTCAACTTTTCTTGGTCTTATGTAGACATGCTAGGTCTTGATCTTGATCTTATAATGCATCACTTGTCCATCAAACCAAGAGTCAAACTGGTGAAACAAAAACTCAGAAAGATGCATCCTCATGTTGCACTACTGGTTAAAGAAGAACTCTAAAAACTCCTTGATGTGGGATTTATAAGATCGATTGACTATGCAGAATGGATCTCCAACATCATTCCTATGCCAAAGCCCAAAAAAAGTGTCAGAGTGTGCACATATTTCAGAGATCTTAATAAGGCATGTCCTAAGGATGACTTCCCGCTTCCAAGCATTGATACTATAGTTGATCTGACAGCTGGCCATGCCATGTATTCACTAATGGATGGTTTTTCTGGTTACAACCAAATCAAGATTGCACCTGAAGACCAGGACAAAACAGTGTTTACATGTCCATGGGGAACTTACTGTTGGAATTTCATGCCTTTCAGTCTAAAGAATGTCGAGGCTACTTACCAAAGAGCTATGACTATAATTTTTCATGACATGATGCACACATTCATGGAAGATTATGTAGATGACATATTGACAAATTCATACACAAGAGAAGGACATCTCGAAGTGTTATCCAAAATCTTTGTAAGGTTGGAAAAGTTCAAAGTTCGCCTCAACCCCAAGAAATGTGTTTTTGGGGTCACATCTGGAAAACTCTTGGGATACATAGTATCAGCAAAAGGAATTGAAGTAGATCCTGCCAAGGTGCAATCAATCATGGAAATTCCTCTACCAAGGAATATCAGTTAGTTGAGGTCATTACAGGGATGACTTCAATCTATACGAAGGTTCATTGCACAGCTGGCAGATAAAAGCCTACCTTTCAAACATCTATTACATAATAATGTTCCTTTCAAGTGGGATGACAAGTGTGAAATGGACTTTGAAAAAATCAAGCAGTACTTAATAAACCCACCAGTTTTAGTACCGCCAAATTCGGACAAACCTCTAATTTTATATATTGTCGCAACAGAGACATCTTTGGGGGCATTATTAGCACAAGAGGACTCTACAAGAAAGGAACGTGCAATTTATTACATCAGTCGAAAGCTAATAGGTCATGAAATCAATTACACTTTCATCGAGAAGGATTGTCTCGCAGTAGTCTTTGCATCACAGAAGTTTCGACACTACATGTTAACTCATACAATCAATCTTGTTGCAAAGATTGATCCACTCAAGTATCTGCTAAGCAAGGCTACATTGATAGGAAGGTTAGCAAAATGGGTTATGATCCTGAGAAAATTTGACATTCATTATGTTGATCGCAAAGTAATCAAAGGACAAGTTATCACTGATCAATTGGCTAAAGCACCACTACAAGTAGAGCATCCCATGCACATTGAATTTCCAGATGTTGATGTCTTCACTACAGAATCCAAACAACCATGGTCATTATATTTTGATGGTTCTTTCACTCAACATGGATTGGGGGCAGGCATAATCTTTGTCACCCCTCAAGGAAATACCATTCCTCGGTCATATAGGCTAATGTTTCCATGCACTAACAACATAGTTGAGTATGAAGCTTTAATCACTAGGCTCAAGATCACATTGGAATGGAGGATTACAAAACTACAAGTTTATGGTGACTCACAGTTAGTCATTAATTAGATCAATGATGATTATCAAACCAAATATAACAAACTATTTCTGTATAAGAAGATGGTTGATGATTTCAAGAAATACTTCATAGATATCAAGTTCATACAGATTCCAAGACTTGATAACAAGGCAACTGACACCATGGCCACGATCGCATTATTATTGCAACTCCTAGAAAATTAGACTTGCTATGAATTTCTGGTAGAACAATCATTTACACCTGCTTATGACACACCTGAAAGCCAAATCATTTGCCACTTAGTAGGATTTGATTCACCTTGGTATGGCAAGATTTATTCCTACCTAAAAGATGACATTTTACCACTTGACTTATCCCATAACCAAAAGCGCAACTTTATTCACCAATCCTCTCGCTATACCCTTATTGCTGACATCCTCTACCATCGTGGTCTTGATGGTACTTTACTTCGATGTCTTGAACATGATGAATCTAACAAGGATTTACAAGAAGTTCATGGTGGCATTTGTGGTACTCATTCAAGTGGACTAACCTTATCCAAGAAATTGATTAGAATGGGTTATTATTGGCCGACTATGGAGAGGGAATCATTCACTTTCATGAAGAAGTGCTCTAAATGTCAGATTCATGGGAATCTCATTCATTCTCCTGCACAAGAACTTCAACCATTTACGCCAACTTGTCCATTCTCTCAATGGGGGTTAGATCTAGTTGGAAAAATTCATCCTTCATCATCAAACATACACAAATTCATCATCACAACGACATAATACTTTACCAAGTGGATTGAGGCAGTACCTCTCACTAAGGTTACCAGCAAACAAATCTCATCGTTCATACTCAACTATCTCATTTGTCAGTATGACATTCCCAACTCCATTATCACAGATAATGGACGGCCATTCAAGAATCAGGATGACAAAATTTGTGAGAGATTCCATATCCAACACAGATATTTGACACCTTATTATCCACAAGGGAATGGCCAAGTAGAGGCCTCGAACAAAACAATACTGAAAATCCTAAAGAAGACTGTGAATGATGCAAGGAGAGATTGGCACGTTCAACTCAATCTCGCATTATGGGCTTACAAAACTAGTATCAGAACGCCAATAGGAGGAACACTGTATGCTCTTGTCTATGGGGTAGAAGCCATTTTGCCAGTAGAGGTTGAGATTCCATCACTCAGAGTATCATTGAAGGGTCTCACAACAGATGATGAGTACAGAGTTTCCCGACTACAAGAATTGGAACTCCTTGATGAGAAGAGACAACGAGCGGCTGATCATTTGAAAGCATATCAACAGATGATGTCTTGCAGCTATAATCACAGAGTCAAGCCACGTACCTTTCAGGTTGGTGATCTTATTTTGAAGGAGAACCCACACAATCAGCAAGATAGAGAGAAGAAAGGGAAGTTCGAACCAAATTGGCTGGGTCCTTATGTGGTCATAGCAGTATACGGTTCAGGAGCATACAAGCTATCATCACCATAAGGGGACCTATTTGACGAACCCATCAACAACATGCACCTGAAAAGGTATTATGTCTGAAGCAGTTATCATCATCCAGAAAAAGTCCTGAAACAAATACAAAAACAACAGAAAAAGTCCTTAAAAAATACAAAAATAGCAGAAAAAGTCCTAAAAAAAATACAAAAACAGTAGAAAAAGTCCTGAAAAAAATACAAAAATAGCAGAAAAAATCCTGAAAAAATACAAAAACACCAGAAAAAGTCCTAAAAAATGTCCAAATAAAAAAATAAATAAATAAATAAAAAGAAATCAGAAAAATGCAATAAAAACAAATAGTGAAAATCTGGCAAACAAACACTATTTGTAGCTCTCCATCTATTAGTTCATGTTCTGCACTTAGCTTCTCAGCCTTCATTTCATGCATCTTTCCCTCATCTTAAGGCCATACCAGCATCATGAGGTCATCATTTTCCTAGAGTGATAACGTCTTACCATGGCTTGATCATTGCACATATTCATTTTAGCAAGCTGTGTCAATACTGGGGGAAAACGTTGACATACTAGGGGCAACCAACTTTCAGGTTTTATCGAAGTAGCTAGACAATGACATAAAAATCCAATCATGCAAACAAAAAATCAAATCACATGAACAACTATCCAATCATTGATCCATATCACAATAGTTTTCAGCTAAGTACCATATCATGACTCATATTTGGATGATCTAAAATCTGAATAATGTTTGGAATAACAGTATTATATTTTGAACAATGGTTGTTTCATTTTCGATATCATCTCTCTAGAGCACACTCGATGATGTACTGAACTAGAGTGGCAAGGAAAGAGGATGATTTTTCTTTGTCTTTTGTCTTGAGGTTAATTATCAATTTGGTGCAAATATGTCATGAGACATGATTTCCAGGACATATCATTGATGACAGTTCCACATTTGCATCAGAAGGTGGTAAATATTTGTCTGTTTATGCAAGAAATGCTCAGGTCATCTCAGTTCAATTATACCTCGATGCTTGTGTTCACTTGCTATATCAAAAATCATGAAAGTTGTGCTCAGGTCATCATTGGTGCTAATTTCCCCCCTGATGCTTGTACATACTTTCAATATTTTAAAATGCTCTATGACGATTGAAGAAAGCTAACAGAAGGCTCAACAAATAGTTGGTTTCATTTAGTTGCATTTCATTTAGATCATTGTACATATCTGCATATTGGATTTGTATTAGAGTTTTAAAAAGGCTGAACAAAAACATCAACGACTGTCATGTCTCTTTGGAATATTTGTGGAGGACATTCAGACATTTTTTTCATTATCATCTTTCATCTTCATCCTCATGTCATTAATCATTATCATTTCATCTAGGTCCTATACATATCATATAGTTTATCATTTATCATTCATTTTCATATCATTTAGATACTTTATCATTTAGTTATCCATCATTATGCATTATCATTTCACTTATCATTTTTCATATCATATAATTTCATTGCATGCCATTGATCATTCTCATTTTCTATCATCTTCATATCATTCATTTGCATATCATTTAGATCCTTATCATTTTCATATCATTCATTTATCCATTAGGTATTTCATATCATTTCCATTTTCATATTATCTATCGTCTTCATATCATTAACATCTTACTTATCATTTTCATATCCATGTCATTTTCATTCTACATGGTTACATCCCATTTACCATCTTCATTTTATCATTTCACTTCATTTTAGCATTTTGTTTCATTTCATTTTATCATTTCATCATCATTTTGTCATCATTTCATTATCATTATCATTATCATTATCATTTCATTTCATTATCATTTCATCATCATTTCATCATCGTTTCATTATCATTATCATTATCATTATCATTATCATTATCATTTCATCATCATTTTGTCATCGTTTCATTTATCATTATCATTTCATTACATTTCACTACATTATCATTTATCATTTCATCATTATTTATCATTATTTCATCTCATTATTATTTATCATTATTTTATCATTTATCATTTTCACTTATCATATCATTTCATTTATCATTATTCTCTCATTTATCATTTTCATTTATCATTTCATAACATTTGTCATTTATCGTTTTCACTTATCATTTCATATCATTTTCATTTATTATTTTCACTTATCATATCATTTCATTTATCATTTTCATTTATCATTATTCTCTGATTTATCATTTTCATTTATCATTTCATAACATTTGTCATTTATCATTTTCACTTATCATTTCATATCATTTTCATTTATCATTTTCACTTATCATATCATTTCATTTATCATTTTCATTTATCATTTCATAACATTTGTCATTTATCTTTTTCACTTATCATTTCATATCATTTTCATTTATCATTATTTTATCATATCATTTCATTTATCATTTCCCTCATTTATCATTTCATAACATTTGTCATTTATCCTTTTCACTTATCATTTACTATCATTTTCATTTATCATTATTTTATCATATCATTTCATTTATCATTTCCTTTCATTTATCATTTTCATTTATCATTTCATTACAGTTATCATTTATCATTTCATCATCATTTTCATTATTATTTTATCATCATGCTATTACATCATACATTTCATCTCATTGTTTCACTCATCTATCATTTTCATATCATGACATTTTTCCATAAAACGTTTGACTCATATCACATATCATTTATTTTCTTAAATCATATACATACTACAAATTTATGATGCATCTCATAAACATAAACAACTAGTTTTCATCACATCATCATTATTCATTTCATTTGAAAATTCCACAAACAAAAATTCCATGCACACATTACACTTCCACATCATTTTTAAACATATCATCCACCTACATGACATCATTTGTACACATCAAAAATTGGCATCATAGCATGAATCATCCTGCATCACATGGTTAGGCATCAAATCATTAACATACATATCAAAATCCATCTCATAACATATACAAATGCATATTCGTACCATCATCACATCATCACATCAATAATGCACATCATCAAAACTATCGTTGTTGCATATCATCACTCATCACAAATACATACAAAATGTCCAATATCCAATGAAACTAAACAATATAGAGAGATACATGAGATATGATCAAAACAATATACATGCTCCCACAAAATTAGATACATCAATAATCATGTATCAATAACTCAAGGTTGGCTGGTGGACCCCCCTGATGGAGCTGGTCTCGAGGATGATGGCCTACCACTCATCCCTACATCAGGATCATATTGTGGCCCTGTGACCCCTCTGATGTGTGTGGTCATCTGTGATCTACTCTTGGTCCTACTGTGGGACCAAGGGTAAGGCTCTCTGCGGTCGGGAGGACACAACTCCTCATACATCACCTGGTAGTACTCGGCCTCCATAGCAATCTCAAACCCCTCTACAATGGCCTCTCATAAAGATGCACTCTCAACGGTTCCCATAAGTCTCTGTGCCACACCCTCTGCCTCCACTACCCTTCGTCTAAAAGAATCCCTCTCTACTATCAACTGGGCTACCTGTGGGTCTGGGGCAGGAGGAGGTACCTATACCTATACCTATGCCTATGCAAGTTGTGCCTGTAACTGCACTGTCAAACTCTGAGCATAATCCAACTGGCTCTGCAACTGCACCTGTTGCCCCTGAAGTGTATGCACCTAGGCATGTAGCATATCTATCTGCGCCTACTACACTAAAGAGGTGACCTTGATCACTGTCTGCCATCTGGTATCACTTTACGACCTCTGCATGCCCTGAGCATTGCTTGAGATATCGGTCCTCTGCCTCACTGACCTCTGCTCCTCCCCTCCATCTCTGCTGTCATCCCCATCACCATCATTTGAGCTCTCCTCCCCATCTCCACTCTCCTCCTCATCTCCACTCTCCTCCTCCTCTCCTTTGCCAACTGTCTGCTCCTCACCTACCACATCCTCCTGTCTCCTAACCCCTAGCTGTGGTGCCACAAAAATGGGAGTTGGCTCATCTGGACATGAGAACTGCGGAAATGGGTGTGTGTGATAGTAAACGAAGTACTCCTGTGACATGCCCACATCAACAATATCGGGTCTGCCATCCCATAGCTTGGGCTATAAAGTTGTATACTTTGTATAAGCAACCTGATATGAAATGCAGGGTCCCCATCCAGGCTCATCCTTGCACCGTCCATAGTGCGCAACGCCCTGAGGCATCCCCTATGCGAATCCAAACTACCTCTATACTCGTTAGGCGAAAAACCTCTCTATGATGAATGGAGTACAACCTATCAAAAAATGGGGTATACATACAAACGACATCTCCAACTGATCTGTATCCCACGCCTCACAATCTGTGTAGGGCCTCCATATCACTAAATCTATATCATCCAGGGTCCATCTCCAGTACTCCAACTTTCCCAACTTGGGCTGGACAAGTGAAATAGAATATGCATATACATACAGCCTACCTAGTGGCCTAACTCTCAAAAACAGTGGTCTAGTCACATCAATATGCTCCCATGCCCAGATCTGGAGCAGGGTAATACCACACGACAAACTCGATGATCCTCTATATACCACTTGGTGCAATTCATGATATAAATGAGCTAACATATAGCTCCCCTAGACATGCCTCTATGGCTAAACTATCATCTGCTCGATGATCCTCCTCCACCCAACTGATAGTCCCTTTGACCGGCGATCTAGAGAAAGGAAGCCTCCAATGAATGCACCCAACACTGTAGGTAAGGTTGGATATCCCCTAAAGTTTTCCCATGGCACCCAATACTCTGCTATATGCACATCACCATACACTCTCCTCAGTGCCTCTGTACCACCTAACTCCTTGTGGTCATAGAACACAAGGGCACCTACCACTGGGATCCCAAAAAATCCTGTATACATCCTTTGGGGTCACCGTCATCTCACCCATCGGAAAATGAAAAGTATTGTGCTCAGAATGTCATCTCTCGGCTAGTGTGGTCAATAGTCCCTTGTTGACTCGAATAGGAGGCATAGACAATAATGGTCCCAACCCACATCCAACTATCAACTGCACATCTGTAGGTGTGAGATCTCGTATCCGATCCCAACCTACAGGGAAGCGCTCTCTAATCTGGAGGTTTTTGAAAACCTCCTATTTTTTTGGTCATCACAAGGACAATCAATCAAAATCATATCAAAACAATCTATCTACTTCACATCATACATATCAGTGACCCATATCAACCAAATTCATATCAAGTACATCATATCATGTGAACCATATCAAGTGTTCTATCTCAAGGACTCATATGATGAAATCAATGCAAAATATATCTATCTGAATATCAAATCAATCTACTCTATCATCATTTACTATTTCTTTTTCTTTTTCAGGAAGGAAAATTTATCAACAATCAAATCATCATCCTATTTGTACTTCAGTCAAGAAGGAAAATATGTTTTCTATCGCAGAAGGAAAATTTATCAGCAGTCATATCCGTCATCTACTCTTTGTTTTCTAAAAGCAAAGTTATCAACAAATCATAAAGCAATAATCATTTATCAAACTTTCTATCATTTCTATCCATATCAACATGATGGCAAAGACAATTTATCTATCTATTGACCAAAGAAGCAATAATACATCATCATTTTCATCATACAACATTCTGTCTAAATTTTCCTAGATGCGCTACTTTGTGGCCTAAAAGCGCTAAAACCCTAAATGCGCTAAAGTTTCCCTCGGATGCGCTAAAATCCCAAATGTGCCATTATGTGCCTTGAAAGTGCTAAATCAAATCCTATATTCACTATTTCCCTATATGCGCTAAATCCCTAATCAAATGCGCCATTTCATCTACTCGATGCGTAAAAACCCTAAAAGTGCCATTTTGTGTCCTAAATGCGCTAATGTACCAAATTTTCTATCGACATCCTATAAGCGCTATTTCACCTATCGAATGCGCTAATCTGCCTAATCCTTAAAAGCGCTAAATTATTTCCTATATGGGCTGCAAGACACATTGTAAGCACTATTTTATTCCATAAAAGTGCTAAAATGGACTGTGACAACCTAAATTCGTGCCAAAATGCATCAAATATCAACTGAAAACAAAAAAAATCAAAGCAAAGTGGGTTGAATCGACTCACCGGTGGTCCATACACAGCTGGTCTCTGGTATCGGTGGGCCTGCTCGAAGCTATGTCTGTGATAAGGAATCTCCATCTCGCCAAGTTACTGTCAGAGCAAAAAGTTTCTAAAGTCAAAAGGTGAAAATGACTTGTCTTTTTTACCCTTTTACCTTTTAAGGCTCAAACAAGGTGGGTTTTTGGTGGCATTTTGTTATTTTTAATCTGGGGCAGCTTTTAATCAATTATTGGGAGCTAAATCACTGCATCCCTCTGATCCAAATTTTATCATCAAATCAACATTTTCTCATCATCAGTGATTTATCTCCTGAGGGGGCATCATCAATATCATGCACCTTTTTTTTTAATCAGGGGCATATCAGTTAAAAAATTTCCGATCAGGGGCAAAATCAAATGCAGCAAATTTCAAAAGCAAGAATATTTTCTTTGAAGCAATACATTTCACACATTACTTCAAAGAGGGGAAAAATGTATATACATAAAATTGGTCATGTCTAATTAATCTTGGCATTTAATTAAATATTTTATTATTTAATTAATCCTCTAAAGTCCTCTACATATGATTAAATTTAATTAATTTAATTATATTGTTCATTCAATTTATTCTTCTGTCATGATTAAATAAATTAATTTTATTTAATTATTTCACATCCATATGTCTACTTGATTAATTAAATAAATACTATTTATTTATTTTAATTAATTATCACCTTTTGAATTTAATTAAGTCTTTTGATTTAATTAAAATTTAAATATTTCCTTTCTCCTATTCAAAACGTTCTTCTAATTAATTAAATATTTTATTTAATTAATTTCATCCACATGTCATTTCTTAAACAATTTAATTAAATATATTTCATATCTTTTCAAATCATAATTAAATATTTTATTTAATTATGAAATCCTCCATTATTCTTCAAATCTTAATTAAATATTCTATTTTAGGAAAATCTTCCATGTCACCAATAAATGAATAATTGAATTGATAAATTCATTATTTATCTTCAAAATATTTCCAAAATCTCACAAAAAGATAATTTTTACAATTCATCTTTATCATCTCATCTTATCTCTTCTACGAAAAAGGAAACAAATCTTGCTTTCTGTTTTCTTCTATTTTTCTCTCCAGTCTTATCCATCTTCAACTGTTTGATCTGCCAGGAATTTTCACAGCTGTTGATCACATCAGCCAATCAGAATCTTTCAAAAACTCTATAAATATCCCTGCGAATCCAAGCATTGGTTACTTACAACACACACGTACATTAGAGCTTACTTGCATTCTAGCATTCTAGCATTGTCATTATCAGTTTTAGCATTCATAGCATTTTCATAATCTTCAATTTTAGCAATCATGTTTAGTTTAAGCATAATCATATCTTAGCATAGCACGCATCCATCTTTAATCTCGTTCTCTAGGAAGACTGTTTGTTGAGCCTAGCCCAAGATCTGAGAGCAAGCTGGAATGGACAAAAACACTGGAGATAGAGGACAATGGAACGTTTTTGAAGCATAAACAGAGTTTGCATTTCTTTTCTTTATTTTATGCTTTGATTTAAAATTTCATTGGTGTGTTTGATTTTATTTTTTTTACATTTGACACACCTAAAATTGATCACACACCTTGTATTTCCTGAAAGGGACCTTCCCAAAAAATCATTCTATAACCAATCTTTATATATTGAATTTTGTGTCCATAAGCATAAAATAAAAAGAGTTTTGATAGATGGTGGTGTAAGCTTAAACATCTATACCTTGAAATTGATAAAACAATTAAGATATTCTAATGACATTATTGAGAAAATAAAAAGCATCACTATAAGAGCTTATGATGATAATGAGAGAAATTATAAAGGTACTATTAGACTTCCTATTCAAGTGGGACCAGCTATAGCAGAGACAACCTATCAAGTACTAGATCTTGAACTACCTTACAACCTTCTCTTGGGATTCCCTTGGATTCACACATTGTAAGATGTCCCCTCTATGTTCCAACAATGCTTAAAATTTCCTTATAATGACAAGGCAGTTACAATATAAGCTAACCCAAAACCCTTTCACTACTATAAGAGCTTGGAAGAACAATACAAGAAAATAATCCAAGTTCCCAGTAATGATATATCTTTTTATTTATTTTCCTATATTGATCCATCATCCCTTACATCATCTTCACAAAATTCATCATCCTCCACTCCATCTTCATCATCCAAACCATCTCAGTCCTGTTGATGGTCAAAATAGCACAACAACATTAAACAAAATATTCCTATCCTATTTCTCCTGAAAAAGAAAGATAACATAAAGTAATCTATCTTCCAAGGTCCTGGTAGTTGGTTCTCAACTGTACTGATGTTACTCAATGGCCAATGCAACTATCATATTCAAGGGGCCTTGCTAGTATTAAGGAATACAAATTGCATTATATCAATTAACCTACGTTGGGGGGGGTATAAATAAATAGAAAAAAAGATAGATCAAGGCTTCAGAACATCAGAATGTGAATAAAACTTCTTCACATATAGACATGTATCTTAACGAGTGTTTCTTCAATTGACCAAAACCATAACATGATGCAATTCATAGCATAACCTACACAATCGCATGCATTCATAGTGCAAAATCTAATAATCACAACCATTCACTAAAACTTCATTTCAAGATTGAAATAGATCATTCACTCATTGCTAAAATCATATCAATAGACATAAAAGTAATTCCATTCATAGATAATTCAATGAAATAACCTTAAATCCAATTTCCCCTATTGATTTGCATCAAATAGAAAATATTTAGGCACAACAACTCACTGGCATACGAATGATTATGATTCATAAACATTACCATAGATGTCCAAACTTAACAATAACATGTAATTGTATAAAAATGTAAAAGTATCCAAATATAACATAACTTCTCAAAGTATCTTGCTTAAAACTTGTAAAATCCTAAGACTATAATCACTATCTGATATCTTATCAAGTGGCTAATCCTTCTTCAATCAACTGGCCTTTACAAAATGGAGCACAAAATTACATATAGGCATGCCATGCATAAATTTCTCTCAATCAGAAATTGAGATCCACTAATCAAGGAGCTAGAATTGCATGAAGAAACTATACTAGCTAATCTTTAGTTCAAGGGTTGATTGCCCTATTGTCCAAAATTTGACACCCAAGGAGGAAGGTGGAACTGTTGGATGAGAGTTTGAGTTCAACTCATGTCACAACCCCAAAAAATAGGAGAGAAGAGGAAGTTATCTATTACAAATAGAACATTTTGTTGCTAGCTCATTCTTGCATTGCTTGGTCAAGGAGATATTCATCATAACTAGAGATACTTGTTGAAGAAAGTCTAGATCAGGTCCATCTACCCAATTATCCTCAAATTTAATTATTTTCAACTCTATTGAGGCAAACTCTTGCATATCTTTCAATTTGATCAATTCCCTCCTAGCAGCTTTTTCCTCATCTTTGATGTCCACGAGTCTATCCAACAACAAGTCTTCTCCATCATCTTCATTCTACATCACTTCCTCAAATCTGCTGCTCCATTTCTCCTTCAACTTATCCATAGGAAGACCTTCTTTGACCGAGATATCCACATTGACCAAAATAGCAACCACCACCTCCAATTGATCAATTTGTTCATTCAAGTCCTTACTGGCCTCCTGAACTTCATTTTTATGCTCATAGATGAATTTGGATATGAACCGGATTATGCTCAATATTTTCTCAATAAAATCTGCATTATCTTCCTCAAGGATTGACTGCTCCAAGAGAGTTGGCTTTGGCACTTTTCTGATGTCTTTCAATTTCTTGACATATTCTCTAGACTCCTCATCTTGCCTCTCCAAGACCTCAGCATGTTGATTCATTTCTTCTACTAGTTCTAGTGCACCCTCATGCACTTTAAAACCATCAGCTAGCACCTCATCAACCTCTTGATTGATCCGATCAATCCACCTATCAAGCATCCCCACCTTACTTCTCATGTGAACCAATTCATTAGCTTCTTTCTTGCTCAATAAGATTGGGGTCTCTAGAGTAGCAACTTTTTGAGGAACTAGAGTGGAGACATCCTTCAAGAATTTTTTCAATTGATCCAATTGGCCTTTAAGTTCATCCTTCTTCTTCTTATCTTTGATCATTCTGTATTTGGTGGAGGATGCTACAATATCAATGAGGTTCATCTGTTGATTCCTCGTAGGTCTCCCCAAATTGATAGTGCCCAATTGGTAATCAGTTAATTGCATGTCTTGTCTGTCTTTATCCACCATTGGGATTGCACATTCAACAACAATCTCTCCTGCATCCATGAGCTTAATGGAATGAAGAACACTGGCCTTTTTCTTGGGTCTTTCCTTCTCTATTTCTTTCATCATTTCATCCCAATTCAGAGGTTGAGGTTGAACTATTTGTTTTCTCACAAGATCAAGTTTTAGCCATGTTGGAGCAGTAGGGGTAGTGACCACTTGTGTAGAAGAAGAAGCAGTAGTGGCAAAAGAAAGAGGTTGCAATATGGTATTCCTAGGTTGAGAATTAACCTCTTGCACATGTTGTTCTCTTTCTGCAACTTCTTGTGCAAGTCTTTCAACTTCTTCTTTGTCCTTTTTCTCTTGCATTTTTTTAGCTTCTAACTCATTTTTCAAACGCTCTTCTTCTAATTTCTTCTCCTCATACATATGGTCTCTCTTTTTTTCAAGTTCCTTGACTTTATCACATGCCTCAGATCTTTGTTCATACAAAGAAAGTTCTTTAGCCTCTTTTTCCCTTTGTAGGAATTCTTCCTCTTCTTTCCTTATATGGGCGTCCTCAATAGCGTTAAATTAGCCTCAAGGGCTTCTGTTTCCCTCCTCTATCTAACTTTATCCTCCTCTAGATCATGAATCTTTTGCAACTCTCTCTTCTTTAGTTTTCAACTCTTGTTCTCTTTGTTTTTGTTGCTTAGCCAATTCATCAGCCTTGGCTTTAGCCTCTAATTCTTGTTGGTTGACCAATGCATCAGCTTGTGCCTTAGCATTAATCTCCTTCTGTTTGGAAAGTGCCTCAGCTTGTGCCTTGGTATCTACTTCTCTCTTAGCATATTCAAACAACTTCCATTTATCCTCTTCAGTCAAAACATGCCCAGTTCTTGCATCCTCAGTTTCATCATGGGATGAAACCACATGATTCTCCCTATCAAATGGGGTAGCCTCAGAATCTGTATCAATATCATGAATTTCAATTTTAGGCAGGGCTCTTTCATGGATTTAGCTTCCTTGTGAAGGGTTCCCATAGGCTTTTCCCCAATTGGCTACTTTGTGAGAGGAGGTTGAGTTGATGTTTCACCTTCAGTAGTTGTTGAAGCACCAAGTTCTATTGTTTCCTCTTCTCCATGTTCTTCAGGAACATCCTGAGCAGGAATTGCAGGCTCAAGCTCCTCTCCAAAATTGGGAGGGAAGAACTCCAATGGCTCATTAGGAGTTGTCTTTATTTTTGTTCTTTTGTATCCTTGAGTGGTACCTGCAACCTTTCTCTTTTTGAAAGTTTGAGCTTCTGGTTCCTTAATTCTCATAACCACCCATTGGATGCTTCTATCCAAGACTGGACTTGCAATCTGTTTTATATCAATGGATTCCTCTACATCCCAAACTACTAGATCTAAGTCCTTAGTGCCTATATTCTCAGCATCATATTGGGGATCCAAGGTTACCCCATTATCTGATAATGTGTCAGGAATGTCCCCCTTTATCCCATACTCAACCGTGAGTGGGATGGGCAATCTTTCATAATTTCTTCTTCTTAGATCATAGTCATCCTGTAGATCCATCCAAAAATCTTCCAGCAAATTAAAATGTTTATAAAAAATAGTAGGAAGCAAACCCTGTATCTTTTGCTTGGGATCAAAATACTTCCTAGAGGTATACAATCCCAACTTCATATGGATTAGTTCATTATAGATTACCTTGGTTGCCACATTGTTTGCACAACTATACTCACCCAACTTCATGGTGAATTTGTGACAACTAGTCTTGTGCTTATTGGAAAACTTGAGATTAACTGCTATAGCTTGATAAATGAACTACATCAAGACAATTATGTTGTTGTAGCACCTGAGCCATAGATGAGGGTGGCCATCAAAACTAGCTAGCTTGAAATAAGTGAACTTGGGGTATTGGATGTACCAATGTCCCCATTCTGCAATAAATTCCATGGCATCTCTGCTCAATTTGTAGCCTGCATCTCTTGTTAGCTGGTTAATGATAACATATAGAAATGCATCATTAACTATTCTATAGTGTGACTCAGAAGTCTGCAAGGTGACCTGATCATAGTGATCCCACACCCTTTTCTGTCCTTGGGCTTCTTCCAATATTCCAACTGCATTCAATCCAGGAAAGATGCCCCTTCTTGTAGCTACATATATCACATAAGATTTCATAAAGAAACTCTTGGTATCTCTCACTCTGAGCATCTAGTTATGTATGCATTCTGATATAATCATCAGCCAATCAAATTGTTGCCTGCCATCTAGGATGGTTTGAATGAATGGAAACATCCATTCTTTGAACTGGGAGGCATGTCTCTTCCCAAAAACCTTGGAGAGCATCATAATTATATCACCAATCTCCTTGTAGAAATCTAATCTCTTAGGTTGATCGAGAAGCTTGGCTAGGGACTTCCTTTCAACCCTCATCTAGTTTTTGTTCATGTGATTCCTGTCAGTTTCCTTTTTGTTGCTATATAGTTGTATGGCTTCGGCTTCATTAAGATTCCTAGGGCTCTATGGGGTAGGTCCATTTAACATGAACCTTATCATCTATGGTGTAAGGTCAATAATGATGTTTCCCTAAAAGGCCACACATTTTCTGGTTGCAGGGCTATAAGCTCCAGCTACAGTAAGTATTAACTCTGGACACTAGATAGATAGAGGAATGAGGGAAACATGTGCCAATCTAGATTGAACTATTCTCTCCATTCTCCCCATTACATCTTCACTAAATGTTTCTTCATAAAACTCTTCATAGTTGAATGGGCCCAAGTTTGTGTCTATGATATCTGCCCAATCTGAGTCCACCTTGCTAACTGTAATGGTAGGACTTTGGTGCTTATACCTCAAAGTATAGGGGAGATGTTCCACCTTGATCTTCTTAGGCTTGGTTCCTTGCCTTGAACTTTCTATAGGTTGGATTCTTTGAGAAGCCTCCTCCGATGCTCCTAACATCTCCTATTTATGCAATAAAACCCTAGATTAGATGAAGAAAAGCATGAAAATCAATACATCATCCAATACCATTCTCTACTTCCTGAGGACAACTTTCCATAATTAGTCAAGTTTCATATTCACCAAAAGTGGAGTCAAAGAATAATTAGGAACGGGAAACAATTTAACACAAGGCGGGATCAGGACCGGAACCAGAACCGAGATCGAAATGGAAATCAAACCTGAAACCAATCAATAGTTCCAAGTTTGACCTCCACTCCAGTTTCACTTCTGCCAAAGGGAAAGGGTGAAGATCAAAGTCAATGGCTATCAGAAGTGGGATCATTTTGGGAATGAACCCCAATGCAAACACTTATGGGGACGAGTTTGTTCCTAGGTCGGCTTCTACCAATTTACTATTCAAAATGAAGCAATTTCTTGAAGATGCGATCACATGAGATTTAGGACCTAGGTCACATGGGATCATAAGGGAACTCAAATAAAGGGGATTAGCCTCACCCTTTAATAGAATAAAGACCAAATTTAACTCTAAGGGTTGGATATTGTAAAGGTTGTTGCACAAACCCTAGTTTGCACGACGCGTCAACTTTGATAATTAGGGCATCAAAAACCTGACATGAAAATCACTAAATTAACACAAGAATAAGATAAAAGGGGTCTCCAAAAAAATTCTAACACATTTAAAGCATAGAGGACCCCATGAAACGAAACCCTAGTTAGAAACTAGGGCACGACAAAACAAACCTTCCACGAAAAATGACAACAACGACAAACGAAACAAACGAAAAAGGTAGAAAAAGAAAAACAAAAAATAGAAAAGGAAAAAATGAAACCAAAAACACATAAGGAAAAGAGTGAAGATTCATAGGAAAGATCTTGTGAATGCGCAAGAACACCACAAACAAAAACATGAAAACATAATGACAAACTCAAATGGGAAAAGGACGGGAAAATACCCTACCTCAAAACACCAACAAGAATGGTTGAAACTGGATAAGAATCCGCTCATAACGTGCCTCCACAATCAAATTGTGCTCCTCTCAAAGTTAGCCTGGATTTGGTTTTCTAAAACAACTTAGATAATAAAGATAATGAACTAGTTAACCTTGATTTAGTTTAAAAATCATTTCACGTGTGTGAGAAGGTTGTAATTAATGCAATAAATGCGGTTGATCGAGAGTGAAACTAGAAATGTAATTGAGTAGTCAACCAATGTGGAAGTTAAAGGTAGAGCGGACGCAAAAACTGAGTCAGAGCAGAACAAGAAACTTTACCCAAGTCTCTTATCCAAATTTGAACCCGGTTCTAGTCTTGCGGCAAGGACGGACAACAAAGGGAAACAGGGGAAAAATCTGGACAAAAACCGGACCCAAAATTTTACAAATTCCTAGGTTCAGTTTCAATTCCTCTTCTGCTCCCAAAAAAGGAACAAAAAACTGAGACAAGGACAAAAAAAATGATGGGAAGTGGGACCAGAACAAAAATCAGGCCCAACTGAGACACTAACAATGACAAAACACGAAGCAAGCGAATGAGAGCAGGATCAGAACAAAATTTGGATATAGAACTTTTACAAAGTTCCAAGTTCAACTCCAATTCCACTTCCGCTTCTGCCAGAGCAAAAAAAAACACAAGGAAACAAGAAGAAAATCAAGGGAGAAAAGGACCCAAGAGCGCGAGACAAACCAAAAGATGATGAAAAGAACAAGGAGACAACAGCGGGATCGGAACCAAAACCGAATCCGGACTTGGAACCTTCAAAAGTTCTAAGTCTCGTTTCCATTTTGACTCTGCTTCCGCTAGACCAAAAAGAAACAAGGACTTAGGAGGAAAAAGAACAAATCCTAAGACCCAAACAAAACACCAAGGATAAAAACAAAAACAAGGGGGACCCATTTTGATCCAAAACAAAATGAGGTGGTTTTGCAAGGCATAACAAGTGGCGACTCGGCTGGGAAAATGGTTTTCCCATTTTTCAAGACATTGAAGAATTCAATCACCTAGAACCTCTGGTTTATAAACATTCTAACTCAAGTAGGATCAAATATATTGAGCAAGGTTGAGCTGGAATCTCAAATGTAAATCAACATGAACTACTTTGAATCTGAGTGTGTGCATATGGTGTATCTTTCTTCATAAAAAAATTATTTTCCTCTAAAAACAACTATACCTAAGATTCAAGCTACATAAGTTGAGTCCTTTAATTGTCATGCAATTAAATCCTAGGCATTGCTCCGCTGCCAGCTGGGCATTCATAGCCCTGACAGAGATACCTCTAGTTCTCTCAAAGTATTGCTCTTTTGCCAGACAGGCGTCCATAGCCCCGATAGAGATACTTGAATCACCCATTTGATATTGAGTTTGTCTTCTTTCAATGGTTCTTTTTTTTTCTCTTTCTTTTATAGGCTTCACTTGTGAGAATTCTTTATTAAATTTTCTCAATGCTCAGATATAACTAATCTGAAATGTGGGTTGAGAACTACAGTGGACCTTATGATAGTATTGGGAATCATATTTTTCACTTGAATCAGAGATATAGCCACCCTAAGACAAATAGGAATTTTACATAGGAAGATGTTTTTATCTATCTTGTGACAAATTTCAATCATGGTTCATGAGATTATTTACAATATACCTTATTCTTAATAACTTTTCAAACCATTGTTCAAAATGATCATAAGACACATATTTAGAATGAAATATTTCAATAGACATGTTTGAAAATATCTAAACCAATTTCTCTCCTAGTGCTTGCAGCATACTTTGAATAACAACCCCTTCATTTTGAAATGGAGGAAAATGAAGGTCCCTAGAAACTAAGACAAAGCAAAAAAAAAAAACATAAAGAAAACAAAAGGAAAAACAAACCAAAAAAAAACAAAGAACAACTAATTACATATATACAATCAACAAAAATCAGACCCTCATGGGCCAAAGTAGTGCTTGAGAAACTAACCATTGATAGGCAATGGAACAGGTTCTCTTGTTAGGGTGCTCAAATGAAAAGAATTCTCACCCAGGATTTCAGCTATTTGATATGGACCCAACCAAAGTTTATCAAACTTCTGGTGGTCTCCTTTCTTCTCCTTAGCTTTATCCCATAGCAACACAAGATTTGATATCCTAAAGGCCTTAATTTTTTCTCTTTTTTCAAACCAACGTTTGATGACAACTTGATGTTTAGAGAATTGTTGTAAAGTAGCGTCTCTTTGTTCTTCCATGTTTAGTAGATTAGTTAGCCTAACCTCTATCTGATCATCCTTTGAATAAAATTCCTGCATGAACCCGAGAATAGGTATTTGTAGATGTATCAGAAAGACCGGCTCTTGACTGTAGACTAACTTAAATGGTGAATTCCCTAGGGTAACCTTAATGCGAGTTCGATCTTCCCATAAGGCAAATCTCAGTTGGGTATGCCAGTCTCTAGGGTTGTTTACTAGCAACTTTTTAATCACTTCCAACAGGTTTTTGTTAGTATACTCAACTACTCCATTTCCCTAAGGGTAGTAATTAGGCGAACACTTCAAGAAAATTTTGTGTTCATAGGCCCATTGAATGAACTCAATAGAAGAGAAAGTAGGGCAATTGTCACATACCAAGGCAAATGGTACTCCAAACCTAGATATGATGCTTTCATTGAGAAATTTGATGACCACGTCTGTGGTGTTGTTTTTGTAGGGCTGAGCCTCATGCTAGTGCGTGTAGTAGTCAATTTCCATCAGAATGAATTTATGAATTGTAGATGAGTTTGGATTAATAACTCCCACAAAATCCAATTCCCATTGGGTGAATGGTCTTACCTCATACACAGGTTGTAAAGGCACCACTGGATTACATTCCCTAGATGCAGAGGTCTAACATGTATGACATGTCCTGACATGTTGGTGTGGATCTTAGAACACATGGGGCCAATAGTAGCCTGATCTAAGAATCTTATGTGCCAAGGAATCAGTAGATCCATGCCCCGTGCCATGTCTACCATGAAGCTCAACAATGGCATGCTTTGCTTCATATTGATCACAGCAGCACAGGTAAACACCTTCAAAATTTATTTTGTATAAGGATCCTCCTTTAAGCATGTAATGAGCACTCTTCATCCTCAATGCTCTCCTTTGAGTAGCATTCATCCCATCTGGGCATCTATTATTAAGGAGGAAGAAGATCAGATCTGTATACCAAGGATCCTTTGTGAATGATTGCACCGTGTATTGTTGGAAAGTGATATTCTTATCAATATCTGCCATGGCTTTAGATAATCCTTGTCCTCGAACGAGCTTCATTGGATGTATTTTTAGATCAAACTCTTGTAAAATGGCCATCAATTTTCCTCTTCTCTCTCCCAATTCACTCTGCATGAGGAGAGACTTCACAGTGGGATCAAGAATTATGGCAATGACCTGACTATGAAGGATGTAATGTCTGAATTTTTTTACTACTCGGACAAGTGTGAAAGCCTGCTTTTCAAGGGGTGGATATCTAACTTTTGCATTCCTAAATGGGGAACTCATGAAAGCAATAGGCCTTTCATCTCCCTTTCCTTTTTGTTGTGTCAACACAACAACACATGAATGATCAAATGCAAAATAATAGATATAAAAAGGCTTTAAATAATTTGGGCTAGTTAAAACTGGTGCCTCAAAAATTGATTGTTTAATCTATGAAAAAGTAGATTTAGCTTCATTACTCCATTCTATCATTGCATCCATTTTCATCATTTCATTAAGAGGTTTGACAATCTCTGCAAACCCCATTATAAATTTCCTCACAAAATTGATCCTTCTGAAGAAAGATCTCATTTCCTTCTTACTCCTGACATTGTCAATTTTAGGATGGCCTCAACTCTGTCAGGGTCTATGGATATCCCCTTTTCTAATATTACAGGTGTTTTCTTGCTAGAAGTAGGTGGCAGCTCAGACTGGTGTTGGCTATCTAGATTTAAAGGTTGATGTGAACAAGGTTTATCAAAAGATTCTCCTATATTCGAAACCTATTCAGGAATTACTTCCTAAACATTTTATTGGATCAGATCACAATTTATTATGTATTTCATCAATTCCTTAGGCATTGGAAGGTTATCCAGGGTAGGTGGGACAGACAAAATTTGAGATTCCTCAATCTTTCTTTGAAGGTCATACCATAGAACTTGGGTCTTCTCAAGCTGAGAAAGATCTTCCTCTTGAGTGAGACTAATACTTGTCAGGATTGTGGCATCCCTAGCTTCAAATGAAAATTACTTGGTGGGTGGTTCAAGTTGGCATCCACAAGTTTCCTCAGCCTAACAAACATGATTCAAAATATCTACGCATGGTTGACATGTCAACTCAGAATGACTCTGATAATGTATCTTGCACCAATTGGGGAGGATCAAACTCCACAGATTAGCCTCTTCCCCTGGAACCAGCGTATCTTGTTGCAATTTTTTAATGAGAACTTGTTGGTGGACCATGGTCATTGGGTCACTATTTTCTAAAGGTAGTGGATCTTCAGAATTGAGCATTGAGAAGGTCATGATTTATTCCCTTTTGTAGACTCCTATCTCAGTTTCAAAGTAAGCTACCTCATTAGGAGAATCATATTATGTGATCATGTGTTTGATCCTAGGCTAACTCTCAATCCTGATTTGTGTCGCTACCCCTTTCCATGGTAGCCACATATGTGAGAATTCCAAAGACAAATATCCCCTAATTCTTTTCATTAGGTCTCAACTTAGAAGCATACCATATGTTTCTAGGATATCAACTACTTGGATATCCATGTAAGTTTGGATCCTTGGGTCAGATCCAACCTGTACATGAATATTTTTCAGTTCTCCTACCACATTGACCTCATTTTTATCCAATTGAATCACCTTTTTGATAGTTTGAAGTGGAATCAAACCTAAATTTATACATATGGAAAAAGGCATTATGTTACCTGATACTCCATAATCCTATAGGAAATTGTGTAGATTCTTCCCAAAGATTCTTAAGCTTAATAGGAAAGGTGGAGTTCATGTTTTACCCTTGTACAGGGTTGCATTCATTTCATTTGTTGGATTCACCTTATTTTTTCCTTTTAACTGATTCACCTCCTCGAGGGCTCTCAACACAATTTCTCATTAGGCAGGGCACCACTTCATAATGTCAAAGAATGACAATGAAGTCTTTTTCTTCTGCATCTCTGCAATAAAATCAAACACCATATCATTTTTCAATGGATACCTAGGAATAAGAGGTGGATTACCTTTGTTTTGAGATTCAGATGGCCCCTTTGGTGGTGGCATATTGTTGTCTGCATTCTGATTGGGTGGGAACATGGTGTTAGGAGGAGAAGATGTAGTAAATGGGCCCTTATTCTGATTTCTCAAGAAATGAACTCCTTTGGATTGGAAGGCCTGAGCATCATATACGTCCTCTATTAGTTCATTTTCTTCTTGGCTAGAGAATGGAAGTTCTTCATCAAAGATGTCATAAGCCATGGCAGTATTTGTGGATCCACCAGACTTGTTGGAAGTGCCTTGCAATGGAGCATCAGCCTATGCAATCTTGACCATTTTCTCCATTTCTGGGTAGTTCACCTCAGAATGAGCTGCAGTGTCATGTATTCTACACCAATTCATCATAAAGTTGATATTTGCCACATTTGTAGTGTGTGGCTTGTCATCACCAGCCTGATAATTATGGGAAACTCGCCCATTGTTTGGCCCAGTATTCCATTGTCTATTTTTGTTAGACCTCTAGTTGTATCCCCTATTCTGATTTTAGTAATTTTGGTTAGGGGAATTCTGGCTTTGGAAGTTCCTCCAATTTTGATTGGTGTTCCAATTCTTATTAGATTTCTGGTTGGAGTAACCACCCTGATTAGAATACCCTCCCTGATTTTGATATTTTTGATTTTGGTTTTGGTTTTGATTTTGAGGGGGATTATATCTCAGTTGAGCCATATCATTGGACATCTGAGATAGAGTCCTCTTCAAAGTTTCCATTTCATTAGTCAATTGAACAGTTCGTTCACTTTTTGCAGTTTTCACAACAGATGGCTGACTGAGAGGATTTGACCCTCCAGCTTGATTATGGTAATTTTGTGATTGCTGGGAGGAATCTCGAGCCCCATTAGTGAATAATGGTAGGGGTGGTGGAGTTTGTAACTTAGACATGGATCCATATTTGGAATAAGACATCCCTGGGACCGTATTAAATAGAGGAGTTGGATTAGGCATTTGATATCCTATGGGACGGATAAATCCTCCTAAAGTTCTTGATTGTAAGCTTATCTACTATTACAATTTAATGGCCAGGTGATAAACTATAGACAGAGAATTAATCTCAACGACAACATATGTCCTCTGCATAAATAGGAAAATCAAGGGATCTACAACCCTTAAATATGCCAAAATGGTGATATTTTCAGCAACCAAGTAAGGATCTTGCAACTTTCAGTACATCCTCTAGAATCTTGTGTTAAACAATAGTAAGGGTTCATGGGGTTCTTTTCTTATGGTAGCAAATTGGTGATACAAAATGGCAGGGTTTATGTAGACCCAAAATTGATTGATAAAGGAATTTTCTAAGTCTGTCCAACTCAAAATAGACCCTTGTGGCAAATTCAAATACTAGTTGTATGCCATATCACCCAATGAGTAGGGGAATATTCTACATACCACATCATGGTGGGCTACTTGAGCATGACTAAAGGAATCTTTAAATGCATATATATGCTCTTCAACACTCCTTGATTCTTCATGCATATATTTGGGATAGAATCTCTCTAGATTCTTGGGTAGATCATGTATACCACTAGGGATAATCCCCAATGGAGAGGGATTAGTTATGAAGAAGTCCATGGGTGGGGGTGGGACTGGTTGAACCAATGGTGGAATAGGTGGATTTTGTGGAAATCCAGGTGGAGTAAGTGGTGGTGACAACGGTGGAATAAAAAATCTATGGGCTTGGGGTTTGTACCTAACAGGGGTTTGGAGTTCAACCAATGGTTTTGAATTCTGAAAAGATCTGAGAACTCTTTCAAAGCTTTCTGGTGAGAATGACCCAATTCGAGCTAGTTTGTTCCTCAGGGCCTCCTTCTAGCGCCATATTTGTTTATGGTCAAAATAGCACAACAACATCAAACAAAATATTCCTATCATATTTCTCCTAAAAAAGAAAGATAACATAAAGTAATCTATCTTCCAAGGTCTTGGTAGTTGGTTCTCAACTGTGTTGATGTTACTCAATGGCCAATGCAACTGTAATATTCAAGGGGCCTTGCTGGTATTAAGGAATACAAACTGCATTACATCAATTAACCTACGTTGGGGGGGTATAAATAAAGAGAAAAAAAGATAGATTAGGGCTTCAGAACAACAGAATATGAATAAAACTTCTTCACATCTAGACATGTATCTTAACAATGAGTGTTTCTTCAACTGACCAAAACCATAACATGATGCAATTCATAGCATATCCTACACCATTGCATACATTCATAGTGCAAAATCTAATAATCACAACCACTCACTAAAACTTCACTTCAAGATTGAAACAGATCACTCAGTCATTGCTAAAATCAAATCAATAGACATAAAAGTAATTTAATTCATAGATAATTCAATGAAATAACCTTAAATATGGTTTCCCTTATTTATTTGCATCAAATAGAAAAAATTGAGGCACAACAACTTACTGGGATACAGATGATTATGATTCATTAACATTACCATAGAGGTCCAAACATAACAATAACATGTAACTATATAAAAATGTAAAATTATCCAAATATAACAGAACTTCTCAAAGTATCTTGCTTAAAACTTGTAAAATTTTAAGAGTATACTCACTATCTTCTATCTTATTAGGTGGCTAATCCTTCTTGTGGCTAATCCTTCTTCAATCAAATTACCTTTACAAAATGGAGCCCAAAATTACATATAGGCATGCCATGCATAAATTTCTCTCAATCAGAAACTGAGATCCACTAATCAAGGAGCTAGAACTGCATGAAGAAACTATACTGGCTGATCTTTAGTTCAAGGGTTGATTTCCATGTTATGTAAAATCTGATTCCCAAGGAGGAATGTGGAACTATTGGATGAGATTTTGAGTTCAACTCATGTAATAACCCCGCAAAATAGGATAGAAGAGGAAGTTATCTATCACAAACATAACATTTTACTACTAGCTCATTCCTGCGTTGCTTGGTCAAGGAGATATTCATCATAACTAGAGAATACTTGTTGAAGAATTTCTAGATTAGGTCCATCTACCTAGTTATCCTCAAATTTAATTATTTTCAACTCTGCTGAGGCAAACTCTTGCATATCTTTCAATTTGATCAATTCCCTCCTAGCAGCTTTTCCCTCATCTTTGATGTCCATGAGTCTATCAAACAACAAGTATTCTCCATCATCTTCTTTCTGTATCACTTCCTCAAATCTGTTGCTCCATTTCTCCTTCAACTTATCTAGAGGAAGACCTTCTTTGACTAGGATATCCACATTGACCAAAATAGCAACCGCCACCTCCAATTCATCAATTTTTTCATTCAATTCCTTACTGGCCTCCTGAACTTCATTTTTATGCTCATAGATTAATTTGGATCTAAACCGGATTATGCTCAATGTTTTCTCAATAAAATCTACATTATCTTCCTCAAGGATTGATTGCTCCAAGAGAGTTGGCTTTGGAAATTTTCTGATGTCTTTCAATTTCTTGACATATTCTCTATACTCCTCATCTTGCTTCTCCAAGACCTCAACATGTTGATTCATTTCTTCTACTAGTTCTAGTGCACCCTCATGCACTTTAAAACCATCAGCCAGCACCTCACCAACCTCTTGATTGATCCGATCAATCCATCTATCAAGCATCCCCACCTTACTTCTCATCTACACCAAGTCATCAACTTCTTTCTTGCTTAGTAAGATTGGGGTCTTTGGAGCAACAACTTATTGAGAAACTGGAGTAGAGACATCCTTCAAGAATTTTTTCAATTGATCCAATTGGCCTTTAAGTTCATCCTTCTTCTGTTTATCTTTGATCATTCTGGATTTGGTGGAGGATGCTACAATATCAATGAGGTTCATCTATTGATTCCTCATAGGTCTCCACAAATTGGTAGTGCCCAATTGGTAATCAGTCAATTGGATGTCTTGTCTGTCTTTATCCACCATTGGGATTGCACATTCAACAAAAATATCTCCTACATCCGTGAGCTTAGTGGAATGAAGAACCCTGTCCTTTTTCTTGGGTCTTTCCTTCTCTATTTCTTTCATCATTTCATCCCAATTTAGAGGCTGAGGTTGAACTATTTGTTTTCTCTCAAGATCAAGTTTTAGCCATGTTGGAGCAGTAGGGGAAGTGACCACTTTTGTAGAAGAAGTAGTAGTGGTAGAAGAAAGAGGTTGCAATATGGTAGTCCTAGGTTGAGAATCAACCTCTTGCACATGTTGTTGTTCCCTTTCCACAGCTTCTTGTGCAAGTCTTTCAGCTTCTTCTTTGTCCTTCTACTCTTGCATTTTTTTTCGCTTCTAACTCATTTTTCAAATGCTCTTCTTTTAATCTCTTCTCCTCATACATCTAGTCTCTTTGTTTTTCAAGCTCCTTGACTTTATCCCATGCCTCCTTAGATCTTTGTTCATACAAAGCAAGTTCTTCAACCTCATTTTCCCTTTGTATGTGTTCTTCCTCTTCTTTCCTTCTATGGGCATCCTCAACAACCTTAAATTTATCCTCAAGGGCTTCTCTTTCCTTCCTTTGTCTATCTTTTTCCTCCTCTAGATCATGGATCTTCTGCAACATTGCCAATTTATCTCTCTTCTTTAGTTTTCAACTCCTGCTCTCTTTGCTAGTGTTGCTTAGCCAGTTCATCAGCCTTGGATTTAGCCTCCAATTCTGTTGTTTGACCAATGCATCAACTTGTGCCTTAGCATCAATCTCCTTCTATTTGGAAAGTGCCTCAGCTTGTGCCTTGGCATCTACTTCTCTCTTAGCATCTTCGAACAAATTCCATTGATCCTCTTCAATCAAAACATGCTCAGTTCCTGCATCCTCAGTTTCATCAAGGGATGGAACCACATGATTCTCCCTATCAAATGGGGTAGCCTCAGAATCTGTATCAATATCATGATTTTCAATTTCAGGCTCCTCTTTCATGGATTCAACTTCCTTGTGAAGGTTTCCCATAGGCATTTCCCCAATTGGCTACTTTGTGAGAGGAGGTTGAGTTGATTTTTCACCTTTAGCAGTTATTGAAGCACTAGGTTCTATTGTAGCCTTCTCCATGTTCTTCAAGAACATCCTGAGAAGGAATTGCAGGCTCAAGCTCCTCTCCAAAATTGGGAGGGAAGAACTCCAATGGCTCCTTAGGATTTGTCTTTCTTTTTGTTCGTCTATATCCATAAGTGATACCTACAACCTTTCTCTTTTTGGAAGTCTGAGCTTATGGTTCCTTAATTATCATAACCACCCATTGGATGCTTCTATCCAAGACCGACCTTGCAATCTATTTTATATCAATGGATTCCTTTGCATCCCAATCTACTAGATCTAAGTCCTTAGTGCCTATATTCTCAGCATCATATTGGGGATCCAAGGTTACCCCATCATCTGACAATGTGTCAGGAATGTCCTCCTTTACCCCATACTCAACCATGAGTGGGATTGGAAATCTTTCGTAATTTCTTCTTCTCAAATCATAGCCATCTTGTAGATCTATCCAAAAATCTTCCAGCAGATTGAAATGTTTATCAAAAATAGTAGGAAGCAAAGCCTACATCTTATGATTGGGATCAAAATACTTCCTAGAGGTATACAAGCCCAACTTCATATGGATTAGTTCATCATATATTACCTTGGATGCCACATTGTGTGCACAACTATACTCACCCAACATCATGATAAATTTGTGATAACCAGACTTGAGATTAACATCTATAGCTTGATAAATGAACTTCATCAAGACAATTTTGTTGTTGTAGCACCTAGGTAGTAGATGAGGGTGGCCATCAAAACCAGCCAACCTAAAATAAGCAAAATTGGGGTATTGGATGTACCAATGTCCCCATTTTGCAGTAAATGCCATGACATCTCTACTCAATCTATAGCCTGCATCTCTTGTTAGTCGGTTAATGATAACATACAAAAATGCATCATTAACTCTTCTATAGTGTGACTCAAAATTCTACAAAGTGAGCTAATCATAGTGATCCCACACCCTTTTCTGTCCTTGGGCTTCTCCCAATATTCCAACTACATTCAATCCAAGAAAGATGCTCCTTCTTGTAGCTATATATATCACATAAGAGGTCATACATAAACTCTTGGTCTCTCTCACTCTGAGCATATGGTTATGTATGCATTTTGATACAATCATCAGCCAATCAAATTGCTTCCTACCATCTAGGATGGTTTGAATGAATGGAAACATCCATTCCTTGAACTGGGAGGCATCTCTCTTCCCAAACACCCTGGAGAGCATCATAATTATATCATTGATATCCCTGTAGAAATCTAATATCTTAGATTGATTGGGAAGCTTGGCTAGGGACTTCTTTTCAACCCTCATCCAATTTTTGTTCATGTTAGTCTTGTTGGTTTCCTTTTTGTTGCTATATAGTTGCAGGGCTTCAGCCCCATTGAGCTTCCTGGGGATTTGTGGGGTAGGTGCATTGAACATGAACCTTATTATCTATGGTGTAAGGTCAATAATGATGTTTCCCTGCAAGTCCACACATTTTCTGGTTGCAGGGTTATAAGCTCCAACTGTAGTAAGTATTAACTCTGGACACTGGACATATAGAGGAAAGAAGGCAATGTGTGCCAATCCAGATTGAACTATTCTCTTTGTTCTCCCTGTTACATCTTTACTGAATTTTTCTTCATACAACTCTTCATAGTTGAAAGGGCCCAATTTTGTGTCTGTGATATCTATCCAATCCAAGTCCACCTTGCTAGCTATAATGGTAGGAATTTGGTGCTTATACCTCAAAGTATAGGGGAGGTGTTCCACCTTGATCTTCTTAGGCTTGGTTCCTTGCCTTGAAATTTCTGTAGGTTGGATTCTTTGAGAAGCCTCCTCTGATGCTCCTGACATCTCCTTTGCAATAAAATCCTAGATTAGATGAATAAAAGCATGAAAATCAATACATAATCCAATACCATTCTCTACTTCCTCAGGAAAAATTTCCATAGTCAAATTTCATATTCATCAAAAGCGAAGTCAAAGAAGAATCAGAAACAGAAAACAATTTAACACAAGGCGGGATTGGGTCAAAAATCAAAACAAGACCAGAATCGGGATTGGAACAAAAACTGAACCCAAAACCAATCAATAGTTATAAGTTTGACCTCCACTCTGGTACCTGGGATCAGCTCAAAGATCCTTTCTATTAAATAATTTCAAATGATGGAGATTGGTCTTCGCTATATCATCAACTGGTGATCATAAAGTGGGCCCCATATGAAGCGATGACTGACTTCAACACCTAGTTCCATACAACTTGGTAGAGGATCCAAGCTGCTATTTTCCTTACATTCATGTTCTACTTGAAATCCATCAATGTTGACATCTTGATGATGATCTAGTCTCTTGGCGGAACCACTCTATCGGATGCATACAATGTCACTGTCAAGGTGGAGAACAATTTGATAGATGCTAGGAAGTTGTTGCCTGATCCCATTATGCCTATATTTCCTAAAATATTAGTTCCCACCTAGGAAATAGCATCTACCAATGTGCCCGCTCCTCCTATATCCATGTACACATATCCAAGTGCAACAAAAAATGTTGCTTCCACATCTGGATCTTCGAAGGATGAGATGAGAGACGTCAAGGAGATGTTGTGGACCATCGCCAATGAAATAACTACCATTAAACAGAACCAATTTGCACCTCTGAAGCAAACCTACCAAAATTATCAAGACAAAAGATCTTCCTACCAGTGAAATTAGTTCCAAGGAGGCTCATGCACAAATTTGCAAGCTCAAACAACTAATCAAATAGTGCTAGTATCTACTCCGCTGCAAGGTGCTCACCCAAGCTCAAGTAGAGAGCTAAACACATGACAAAATAATTTAGTCGATGACATCAACCCCTGGTGCTTCCCCTGTGGCGATGCACATATGCCTCGAAACTTCCTGCACGACAACCTACAACAAAAGGTGGTGGAACAGTGTAGCCAAGGCACAACATTAGACCCTGGAGGTTATGTATATGCCTCTCCGCAGATGGAAAATGTGGTACTCACTGCGCAAATGCAGGGGTTGTCCCTGGAACAAGAAACAGACATAGCTCTCGACCACGTGCTCTTCTCATGGATGGAAGAAGAAGAGGCGGTGTTTGCAAATGATGTATCCACATCAAAAGCCCTGCAAGTGTAGTTTGATTACAACACTCACTCTAAGAGGATATTTACAAGTGAACCAGTCATCTCATAGCACAAAATTTCCTCCAACCAGACTCCTAGTACCTCCGCAGTTGCACAAAAATTTTAGTTGCAAAAGTAAATTTTTATAACCAAGGCTAAGGAATAGAAGGATTCAAATTTTCCACCATTCAATGTGGTGGAACAATTAAAAAAATCCTCTGCTAATGTGTCCCTTTGGGATATCTTAGCTATTCTAGAGTAGAAGTCATTGTTGTAGAAGGCCCTCTGGGAAGATGCAATCATTGAGCCAATGGAGCAATCACCTAAGGGAAAGGCTATTGATCCATCACCTCCTGTCAAATTTCTCACAAATAGTATAGAGGAAGCCTCTACCGAGGTTAGAGATAAGCCGAAACCAAAACCCTTTTTCCTAACTCTTATTGCAAGGAAGAAACTATTGCATAATTCTATGATTGAATATGGCACTAACACCATAGTCATGCCCAAGTAGATAGTTGAAGACTTAGGACTTAGCTATGAACCTTTAAAAAGGGGGTTAAGTAGCTTGATGGGAACAAGGTTGAAACCATAGGTGTCATTAAGAATCTCCCTTTGACTCTATTATCCCAGGAATTCACTTCAAAGATAGGAGGATATATTTCTTTAGATTGGTCACACTTGATCCTCAGGACCAAGCATGGAGCTAAAATGAAAATAATATGCGAACCTCTACATTCAGAACATGTGGCCGATGAAGCCATGATCAACTTTGAGGCTACTCATACCTCTTTCAAAAAAGAGGAAATGTATTGTACTGAGCTACTAGAGGATGAAAAAGTGACAGGAGACAAGAAAAATTCAGATGAGGTCCTCTTGAGAAAATATATAGACACTGATTCTTTCGACAACTATCATGCCACCGAGTTGGGGACCTATGTCATCTATGATGAAGATCAAGTGCTTCTGAAGGTCATGAAGGAACTCAATAGTGGTCAAACCTCAGAGCTATGGACGCTGCACTTTGATGGAGCAAGATGCAAAGTTGGAACAAGAGCTAGGATATGTTTGACATTCCTATCCAATGAAAAGACACTCTGATCCTTCTGCTTCCAATTCGCTTGTTCAAACAATGAAGCTGAATATGAAGACCTAGTGCAAGGTCTAAGCTTTGCAGAGCGGATGGGCATCAAACAAATAATGGTGTTCAAAGACTTTGAACTAGTGGTCAATCAAGTCTGAGGGCTCTCCGCATCCAAGAATGTACGCATGTGATCCTATAGACATAGAGTTTGGGACTTGATCAAGGGATTTGAAGCCTTCAATATCCAGACATTTCCCAAAGAACAAGATATAGATGTGGATCACCTTGCAACAATAAGATCTTAATTTGATCCTGCTTCTAACATAATTCATAACATACACTTTGTACAGGTGATCTTCCAACTAGAAATCCCAGATAATGATCAAAGCTTGCAAGTGTTTGAAAGTGATGAACACATTGTCTCATTCATCCAACAGTCAGGAGAGTTCGCTGAGAAACTCCAGCCAAATTTTTTTGAGGCCTATGAAAGACTAATCATTCAATTGAAGTCCAACAAGCTTCTAAAGGGACTGGTCACTCTTGAAAGCTTACTCAATTGTGTTGATGTGAGGAATGATAAGAGGAAGTTTGTAGCGGACAAAAGCGACTATGCAAACCTTTAGGTCAGAGATGGAAGGAAACTCAAGGTTGGAAAAGATGTTCCACATCATGATAAAGAGAGATTCATCCATTTATGTGAGAAATATGAAGTAGTTTCCTAGAAATATGATGACCTCAAGGGATATGATCCTAAAATCATCCAGCATACTATAGAGATGACGAAAGGAGAAAAACCTATCCGCTAGAAGCAGAGGCCAGTAAATCTAAAGATTGAAGCCTTGATGGCGCAAGAGCTGACAAAGCTAATTTAGTCCCATATTGTCTTCTCGATCAAGCACAGTACATGGGTATCCAACCTAGTTCCAGTCTGAAAGAAGAATGGAGACATCCACCTATGTGTTGACTTCTGGGACTTGAACAAAGCATCCCTGAAGGAGCACTACTTGTTGCCTTCTATGGAATCGATCTTGCAAATAGTGGTAGGATCAGAGATGTTTTCTCTACTAGATGGTTTCTTCGGTTCCAACTAGATCTGGGTCAAATAAGAGGACCGACACAAAACAACATTCACTACCAAGTGGGGAACATTTGCATATGCAAAAATTTCTTTCAGCCTCTCAAATGCGGGAGCCACCTTTCAATGAGCAATGGATGTTGATTTTAGGGAATTGATCAATAAAATCATCTTGATCTACCTAGACAATCTTACAATATTCTCCAAACATAAGGATGATCATTTTGATCACCTAGAAATGGTTTTCAAAAAATTCCAGGAGTTCGGGGTACCCCTGAACCCAAAAAATGTGTCTTTGGAGTATCGCAAGGCAAACTATTGGGACATGTATCCAAAGAAGGAATTGCAATCAATCCTAAGAACTTAAAATAAATCAGAGAGCTTCCCCTACCAGTCATTAAGAAGGGAGTTCAGTCCTTTCTGGGAAAGGTAAATTTTGTGAGCAAATTCATTTATGATTTTGTAGGAATAATTAGACCTATCACCCTAATTCTAAAAAAGGATCAATTATTCAAATGGACAAAGGAAGCTAGAGAATCCTTTGATAAGGTTAAGGATGCTATTATTTCAGCTCTATGCTGGTAAATCCATACCTATCAAAGGACTTTATAATGTATGTATTCAGTAGAAAATCTAGCATCGCTACTATGCTAACTCAAAAGATAATGAATAAAACGGAGAACATCCGATAGCATTTCACTACTGAACCTAAAATATTATGAGATGAACTACAACTTCATCAAAAGGAAAGCATTCACCATTATTAAGCGACTCAAGAAGTTTCGACACCTCATATCTTGCAACAAGGTGATTTTTTATGTCCATTCTAATGTGCGTGAGTATATCATGGAAGGAGAAATCACTGAAAAGAGGGCCAATTGGATTACTAAGATCCTTGAATATGATATTGAGGTCAATCCTACAAAGACCGTCCAAGGAAGAGAACAGTGTGAGTATTTGGCACATAATGAAGAGATGGTAGCTGAAGAAGAGAACTAAACTTGTTTTAACAAATGAATCTGAGTCCGAAGGCTGCTAGCTAGTAGACAAAGTAAAATTCATGCACACTGGAAAATATCCACTGGGCCTTCCTTCTTAGAAGAGAATATTTTATAGACTGCAGAACAGTGGATATACACTCATTGAAGGGATCCTTTTCAAAAGGAACTTCAATGGAATTCTACTATGGTGTGTCACCACAGAGCAAGTGAATAAAATCCTTGACAATTTCCACAGTGGTCCCGCAGGCGGACACTTCTCTGTGAAAACCACCGCTATCAAAATCATGTGTGTCAGATACTTCTAGCCTATGCTATTCAATGACTCATACTCTTTGGTGAAAGCCTACAAAGAATGCCAATTCTTCACAGGGAGAAGAAATTTTTTTGCAATGCCTCTCAATCCGATAGTGGTTGATGAGCCCTTCACATAATGGGGTCTTGATTTCATTGGGATGATTAATCCCACCTCTAGCATCAGACACAAATGGATCCTCATGGCTATGAACTAATTTACTAGGTAGACTGAGACCATGCCCCTAAAGAATGCAACAGAGATGAAGATTGTGGACTTCCTTGAGGGAATGGTAATGAGATTTGGCCCACCAAAGACCATCATCTCCAACAACACTAAGGATTTCCAAGGTTCTAAGGTATGTCAATTCACACTTGTGCATGGCATATTCTTAAGAAAATCATCAAATTATTACCCATAGGGAAATGGTCTAGCTGAGTCGACTAATAAAATTTTAGTTTGACTCATTAAAAGAATATGGTTGGAACATCAGAAGGAGTGGCACAAGAACCTTCAGGCAGTGCTCTGGGCAGACCACATAACCCCTAAAAAATTTCTTAAGACTTCATTGTATGAATTGGTGTATGGGAAGGAACTGCTATTGCCCATCTCCATGGAGATTCCTGCACTATAGTTTCTTAAATATCTAGAGGTTGAAGAAAACAGAGCCATGGAGGTTTGGTTGGTTGAGTTACTGGAAGTACAAGAAAAGAGAGAGAAGGCCTTAACAACCATGTCTAACTACCAACAAGTGGTTAAAAGATGGTTTGATAAGAAAACCTTAGACCAAGGCCTCAAATGCAGAGACCTAGTGCTAAAGTTCAATGAGAGGGTCGTGAAGCCTGGCCAGCATGGAAAATATGATAGTCTATGGGAAGGCCCTTTCAGAATGATTCAATGCAAGCAACACAATGCATTCAAATTAGAAAATATGGAGAAAGAGGCATTGGGGATTCTGGTTAATGAAATCCACCTCAAATAGTTTAATCAAGCTTTATTAATTGTTCTACCTATGTAAATATGTAAGTATTGTAATTATTTTTCTTTCATGTTTTAGTCGGTTGGTCTTTCCAAAAACCCATTAGCAACCCATGAAGTAGAGAAATGAACCCATATGTGGAAAATTGAAAATGAACCCATATGCGAAATTAAAAAGGTACTAAAGGAAGCAAATAAAGGGAACCCATATTACAGAATTGCAAGAAGCAAAAGAGCAAGCAATTTGATAAAAGCTATATATTCATTATATATGGAATTATATACTTCGATAATACACTTGCAAAATGGCTCTGAGGCCATACCTTTAAAGTATATCTATAAATTATACAACTTTTTCATATATATATGTTGAAAGCCTTTTAAGGTGTATATACAAAAAATAGATTGATTCTTAAAACATGAAAAGTGTTGGGTCTTAAACAGTAGTAGCAGGAGCATCATTTCCAACAACATCTGGAACATCATCATCAGCAAGGGCATTAGGAACGACAATAGGAGCATTAGGAGCAACATGAGCGTCAGCAGTAGCAATGGCCAATGGTGGGGGATATACCAAGTCCCCAAAGTCAGTGTACCACTCTACGCCATAGAAAAGCACCACATTATAGTAGCGCAACAAGAAGTGATAGGTGCAAGTAACCCTTTGGCGATGCTCTTTGTGTGTTAGAAAGTGGAACCTGCTAAAAAATGGAACCCACAACACCACTACATCCTCTTCGATATGCTTACGGAGGTCGCTTGCCGTCAAAATGCCCAGGCCATATACCGCATTTTCCACAATCTCATCAAGGCCACCAAGGTACTGCTTCAGGAATATTTCCAACATCAGGTGAAGAATCATCTACTTAGGGACCTGTATATCAAGCAATGATGCAACAAAGTGAGAGCAGATGCCATTATTGACTCTACACTTATCCTCATACTCTACACAATCTCGGCCTAACACCCACTTCATTGCTATAATAGCCAATGAATACTTGTTCTTTTTCATTCTTTTCAAGCACCTATTAGAGATTTCACCTAAGAAGGTCATTTGTGACTTATTGCTAACCAACCTAATTGGAGTATTCATGATGCTAGTTCTACCCAACCACCTAATGCTAATTCTACCTAATTTCCAATACCAATTCTTCCCAATTGCTAAGTGTGATTTTGTTGTTGTCTTGGGGTATATTTATAGAAATATATGAGGTATCTACATGCCATAAGCATGATGATAATCAAGTACTAACTTGAAAATCCCACCAAGAGCCAGCTCAAATTTCCCACCAAGTTTTGTTTGTCATGTACGAATTTTTGCATGCGAAATTAAGAAGAGGTAATTAAGTAGCACAAATTGGTGGCAGTCCCAAGTGATCATCCATACGGTCAGGTGTTGATGTGTCATGTTGCAGGATTTTTTCAAACTCCAAGGATGAACTCAAATATTTTCAAGTACTCATTGCACTTTTGGCTTAATAATTATTTTTGAGATATTAATTTCCAAAGCATGAGAAAAGCTTAAAAAATCCTTCAATTGCTAGCTCAATTTCCTAGGAAAATCACACCATAGGACATAATGACTAACTTTCATTATGAATTGTTGTCTTTTCAAAATGGCAAGGAATTCATTTCGCATGAGAAAAGGAATTGGTGGTACATGCCGAATTTAATGCTAAAAGGAAACCATTGTCTACCACTCCAAGAAAGAAATAGCTAAGTATTGCATGCGAAAGGCTAACATTGTAAAGAGCTTCCTAAAAATGCTATCCAGTGCAAAGAGTTTTGAGTGTAGAAGTACCAAAGAGCCAAAGTAAATTACAGCAAGTTTGAGCATCACATAAATCCATAGTATCCCGAAATGGTTGAAGATCCTAAGATGGTAGCGCAAGTCAAGGAAACCAAAAGCTTGTTTGATGCCATGTGAGAAGTACCAATCACAAACATTTTCGATGACACCTCTTACGCATCTCTTGGGATCCCAGAAAAGCCAAAGTGGATTCATACGCTGGTTCCAAAAAAGTAGAAAAATCATAGGGACCAGTCCTAGATAAAAGAAGAATGGGATAACATTCATGATCTCGTTCTCAAAACTAACTCTAAGACTCATAGAGTTTGAGCTTGCAAAAGAATGAAAGTGGCTACTAACGAACGTAAATTGGCATACAAGCTCTAGTTCAATGGTCTTCTGCAGTATATGGTTCCCTTTGTGCATTATTTCCTAGAGCTTGTTCACAAGGGAATTGAACACTTCAACCCAAATACCAACACCATTGAGGGCCAGGACCTGAGAGTTAACATTAGTGTAGAATGTATCTAGAGCATGTTATGCATCCCTATAAAAACCTCTAAAGTGGAAAAGATGGAGTCATTCACTCCAGAAAGGGGGAGAAAATATGAAGAACTAGAGACCATGCTATGGACTTTTATAATCAGGAAATCCAAAGGCCCCAGGAATATTTCAACAAGCCTCCACAAATTCTAGTCATGCACATTGCTTTCAAATAGGATATCCAAGATGCCTTCTCTATGATGGCATTTGCATCCAGCATGGAGGATGACAAGTTCGTGCATTAGTTTCAACCGGGTCAAGGGTTTCAGTTGTGTGGGAAATAGTCCTTATTCTGGTATGACTTCACAGTGGTATGACTTTGCAGAAGTCATCTACCATGAAATGATGAGCCAAATCAAGGAGTACCGCATGCAACATAAGTTTAGGTTTCCTTCTTTCCTTGCTCATATGTTTTTACACCAGAACCTTAAATTTTTTAATAAAAGAATGAGGTTATCTATTTTTAATGAGAAGGGATTCAAAAAGCCATTTTTTGTATGGACTCCCCTCCCTTCCGCAACACATGATTATTATTCATTTTCAGAGTATTTCTTGACTCTGATTCTACAAGACTTGAGTGAGGATGGAAATCTTTATTGGCTTTCCACTGACCAAATGCGGTGGATGCATAGTTTCTCTCCTAAATGCGACTGGTTTCTCAGGAGGGATTTCACATTCATTTGAATGTGTGGCTTTACTGAGGAGCCATTCTGGCTCCCAAAATGCATCACAAATAGGGTGTTGGCCCTTGAGATGTTCTGATAGGTGGAAGTTATTGACAATAATTTTTGTGGAGGAAAGGGAAAGAAAGGATTTTTCTATTGCCCACTGACTTTCAAAATAGTGGTAATGGCGAAAAAGTAGACGCATAAGTTGCTTGAAGAAAAGTTGGCTCATCTGGGGCTAGTGTTGATTTGCAACAAATGGTAGTACAACCCCTACAATGACTTACCAAACACATTCATCAAGGTAATTCATAGCCCCTAGCCTTATTGGGAAAGGCGACAAAGTCCCTTGGAGGAATAGGATGATCTATTGGTAGACCTAGTTCACATTCCCATAGAAGAAGGGAGGCCGCCATGGCTTAAGTTCTACTTCCCTTTGGTGAAGTATAATGAGAAGCACCAAATGGGGGCCACCCTTCACAATGATTTGGTAAATAATTTTAACTGGAATGAAGAAAGGATTATGGATTTATAGATTTACTATCAAGAGATCCAGTGCCCTGATACCCCTTATCAAGAAGTAGAGATAGATGATAGATTTGATACTTTTTGGAACAAGAAGCATGATGGTACCGACACAAGTGGTGATGAGGATTTGGACCCATAGGAAGCTATAAAATATACAGCGAAGGGGAAGGAAAAGGAAAAGGAAGTTCAAATGGCCTTAGCACAAAAAACTGGACAAGTAGCAAAGCAGCCTAGCAAGGCTTCTTCAAATGTGTGGATGAATATATCATGTTCAAGAGCCTCACAAACTCACACCTGGGCTGCAAAAAGATCTAGAATAACCCAAAAACAACAGTTGGATGCCATAGAGGTGGGAGATTCTCCACCTGACAAAAGGTAGCACATAGATGTAGCTTTTGGAGAAGGTTCGTAGGAGCTCGTAACAAGCCAAGAGCTCGCAATGAGCACGAAGCCAATGACAAGCTAGGGATCACAATCATCTACACCGTAGGTATCTTCTGCTCCCTTTTTTCTTGCTTCACAATCTTTGTTTCCTCCTGATGTTTCCACATCGCTCATCACTACAAGTTTTGGTCCTTCTTTTTCCACTTTTATCGCAATGGTCATGGCAGGTTTCTCCCAATTCTCCCAAGCGAGACAATTTTCCTTTACTCCTCCACAGTCTATTCCATCATTTTTTGGAGCCCAATCCACAGCCACCATTGATACCCCTCTTGCTACTACTATATTAGGCCTGACCCAATTCGCCCAATAGATGGAATCTGCCATGTCTCCGCTACTGCCACCGCTTCCCTTAAGTCCTCCCGCTACTTCACAAACCAAGCCTTGGCATATTCCCCCATTCTCCCCACTAACAGTCTCTCTTCTAAGGAAGAAATTGGTTGGAACAACTAGCCTCTCATTCCCTTTTTCTCTTCCTTGTGGTGTACCCTTCGCAGATGAGCTCATTGGGTCACCAACAAAATTTTTGTTGGAGGGAGATAAAACAAAACAAGCACGAGCTATCAGGATCCAGAAGCAAAAGGCCAAGGATGTTAAAAATCTGGCTGAGCCAAACATGCAGACACTTTTCAATGAGGCTCAGTAATCACTGCATTTTGCAACCATGCATCTAATCATCATCAAACTGTAGGGAGAGATGCAGCCCAATGATTACAACATCTATGCTATGGAACTCAATCTGAGCATAGCCCGGTCGCAAGATAAATTTGAGCTCATTAAGGAGACACAACGATTGGTGACCACCGAATTCCTCAAGTCCGGTCGCTAGCTAAAGAAGAAGGAAGAAGAGCTCAAAACTGTTAAGGAAAGAGTTGAGGTTATGCTGATAAAAGAAAAGGCAAGGGATGCACAAATTGTGCACTTGTCACAACAATCACAGATATAGCAAACCAAACTCTAAGAGGAACTTGCAAAGTTCCAAGCCCAAGATTCCAACTTGGTTGCCAAGCTACAATAGAAAAACAAAGAATTACATGACTAGTTGGCTTGGGAAAAAGAGGAGATGCAACAAAAGAATGAGGAATTTCAACATCAATGCACTCAATTAGAGCAAATAATGCAGTAGAGGGAAATAGATTTCTAGGGCCGACAGACTCAATTTAAGAAGGAAATACAAGAGGTGAAGTTTTCCCTTGAAAGGGAATCAACAAATAGAAGTCAGGCTGAAGAAAGATAGCTTGCCAATTTGAGAACCCTATAGGAACAACTCTCCACTATAGACAAGAGGATTGTAGAACTAACGCATGATGTTTATTCAAAGGATGTGGAGATCAATTTTTTGAAGAATCTTCCCCAACCCCCTGCTACCCAAACGGACCTCCTTGAAGTAGCTCATCAACTACATATTTTGTACTGGGAAAAGGTCAAGGCCTTCTACTTGACTCTTCAACCAATGCTCCAGTTCATGGAGGAGGCAACAAGTTTAGGCAAGGAAGTTCACAGAATGATTGAGCAATTCCCACAATTCATCGTGGAGAAGGTTCTTGAGGCAGAAAAGTTGTTAGATAAACTGTACATGGTGTCAAACGAGGACTTAGTGAGCGTGGGGATCAAGTACCGCAATTCAACTACCAAAATAGAAAAAGAGTTCATCTGCTACCATGTAGCCATCCTCCATGCTGGCAATTGCTCTGCCACACTGGGACAAACCATGGACAACATGCGGGTGGAATTCTCTCGGCTGACTTAGATGGGCTTACCCTCACTAGTAGAATTTGGTAAATAAATGACTATGTGACTAAAACTTTTAGTCACGTGACTAACACTTTTAGTCATGTGACTAACACTTTTAGTCACGTGACTAACACTAGTAGTATTTGAAAAATAAATGACTAATTTGGTCATTTATAAGTGGCTAATTTGGTCATCGGGTAAAATCACAACTAAATGACTAAATAAATGACTAATATCAGACAAATAAAAATGACTAAATAAATGACTAATATTAGACAAACAAAAATGACTAAATAAATGTGCTCATTATTAAAATCTTGGCCATAATTTTCATTTTAATAAACATACTCTAAAACCTTCATCAAGACCTTATTTTCAATCATAGCCCGCCATAATTAATAATAAAATATTACAAATAAAATTATTAATAAATATTTTTGGTGGAATAAATATTTTGTTTTGTGGTGTCATCATATGAACACTAAAGTTTCTTCTAAAATTGATGAAAAACCACCAAATTATAAAAATTAACAAAAACCATAAGAGAACCTAAAAAACTAAATCCCAAAAACCTTGAAAAACAAAAAAATAAGCAAAAGGAAGAGAAAAAACAAAAGATAAGAATAAGCAACCATATAATCTAAGAGGAAAAATGACCAAATTTTTTTTATAAGCATAATTTTCATTTTAATAAACATACTCTAAAACAAGAGCTGATTCATAGGCCCTATGAAAATCTCTAACTTTTTGGCTCCCCTTTGATACTTTTTTGCATACTTACAGATTACATCTCCATGATTAATATGGACTGGAAGGGTTGAAAGGGAACATGCTAATCTTTTCCATTTATTGGGAAATAAAGAGTTTGAAGTGACTAAAAGAATCAAATGTAGCTCTTTACTCTAGATGCTTTATTCTCATTCGGTTATTAATATATCCAGATATAAACCATGATGACTTAAATTAGAACTAGAAGAAATCTCAAGAAAAATACAAGAAGAGATCAGTGATTAGATGAATCATGGAAATGAAACCAACTCCATAAGCCACAACAACAAAAAATATGCAATGCAAATGAGAATACAAGCCTTCAAAGGAGTTTTCATGGATAAAGAATCATCCTCCCTTAGATCTCTTTTGAGAATGCCTGAAAGCTCTTCAGTTATCCACAATATCCACATGCTATGAGCTCTGATACAAATATTGTGCATAGTTCTTCTCAGTTTATTCAGTTTGGTGCTATTATTTTTATCCTGTGATTCAAGCTTCAAACCAACCCCTCATTAGTATGTCTTCCAAAACTGTCTAGAAGAGGGTAATCAAAATCAGTACTGGAGTATTTGAAAGTTGAAGATCATTTCCCTCAAACTAAAGCTTTATTCTCGACAAACCAGAGTTGAGACAAGCCAAGAACTAGTGGAAGGGAAGTTGAATGAAAACTGAGAGCAACTAAAATCCTTCGTAAGAAAAGTGCCCTTTCCACTATAACTGTCGGTTCTAGTGTCTCCTTGTTCATTTTTTCTGGCATCTCCTCATTTTTCATTTCTTGATAGAGAGCTTCTGAAAGATGTGCAAGATGTTCTTCAATCTCAACAATCAATTTTGAGATAAAATGGAAGCATTGCTCTTGAAAATAAGGTGCTAAATCATTTATCCTTGAAAGAGATTTATGTGCATGAAGAAAACTTAGGAGGTATCCCAGAATATTCTTGGACCCCTCATCTATGGTATCTTTTATTTGACTAACCTCAATTCCAAAATAAGCATTAAGGCAACCAAACCAGTCTTCATCATTTGTCATCATAAATCTAAAACTCAACCCAGGTAAATTGACACTTTTTAGGTCCCCTCTCTTGACAAGCCAACCCTCACTAGTAGTTAATTTGTGCAAATGGGTTTCAACGTCTTTGTAACTTGCCAGCGATGTAACTATGGCTTCAAGGAATTTACCAACCTTAACTCTAGTTGACCTCCACCCTCATGCTCTTTTTTCAATTCAATTTCTTCCCAACCCTACCTATCAAGACTAATAAATGGTAAGCCTTGAAATCATGGAACAAAAAACTACAAGAGATAGAGCAAGCATACAACATTAAAATTGTGACTTGCAGTAGTAAAAGAAAAGAAGTAGTAGGTAGTTTGATATATAATCAGAAAAGGGCATTTTATGAGGCTTCCTTAAGGAAGAAAATTAAAAATTAAATAAAATCATGCTTCAAATTCCATTTAAATGTTCAGTTGTATAGTAGATGTCATCCTACTTTGTTTGAGAACTCTTACTAAATTTTGAAAAATAGGAGTTCCCAAATGATGCCAACAACAAGAGCTAATTCATAGGCCCTATGAAAATCTCTAACTTTTTGGCTCCCCTTTGATACTTTTCTGCATACTTACAGATTACATCTCCATGATTAATATGGACTAGAAGGGTTGAAAGGGCACATGTTAGTCTTTTCCATTTATTGGGAAATAAAGAGTTTGAAGTGACTGAAAGAATCAAATGTAGCTCTTTACTCTAGATGCTTTATTCTCATTTGGTTATTAATATATCTAGATATAAACCATGATGACTTAAACTAGAACTAGAAGAAATCTCAAGAAAACTACAAGAAGAGATCAGTGATTAGATGAATCATGGAAATGAAACCAACTCCATAAGCCACAACAAACAAATATGCAATGAAAATGAGAATACAGGACTTCAAAGGAGTTGTCATGGATAAAGAATCATCCTCCCTTAGATCTCTTGTGAGAATTCCTGAAAGCTCTTCAGTTATCCACAATATCCACATGCTATGAGCTCTGATACAAAGATTGTGCATAGTTCTTCTCAATTTATTCAATTTGGTGATATTATTTTCATCCTATGATTCAAGCTTCAAACCAACCCATCTCATTAGTATTTGTCTTCCAGAACTGTCTAGAAGAGGGTAATCAAAATTAGTACTGGAATATCTAAAAGTCGAAGATCCTTTCCCTCAAATTGAAGCTTTTTTTTTGACAAACCAGAGCTGAGACGAGCCAAGAACTAGTGGAAGGGAAGTTGAATGAAAAATGAGAGCAACTAAAAGTCTTCCTAAGAAAAGTGCCCTTTCCACTATAACTGTTACTTCTAGTGTCTCCTTGTTAATTTTTTTTGGCATCTCCTCATTTTTCATTTCTTGATAGAGAGCTTCTGAAAGATGTGCAAGATGTTCTTCAATCTCAACAATCAATGTTGAGATAAATGGAAGCATTTCTCTTGCAAATAAGGTGCTAAATCATTTATCCTTGAAGGAGATTTATGTGCATGAAGGAAACTTAGGAGCTCTTCCAGAATATTCTTGGACCACTCATCTATGGTATATTTTATTTGACTAACCTCAGTTCCAAAATAAGCGTTAAGGCGACCAAACCAGTCTTCATTTGTCATCATAAATCTAAAACTCAACCCAGATAAATTGACACTTTTTAGGTCCCCTCTCTTGACAAGCCAACCCTCACTAGTAGTTAATTTTTGAAAATGGGTTTCAACATCTTTGTAACTTTCTAGAGATGTAACTATGGCTTCAAGGCATTTACCAACCTTAACCCTCTCACGTAGATTTGCAAATCCATCAGCTTTTATTTGTTCCATCCTACTAACAAACAGGCATTCAAAAAGTTCATCCCACAGACTCTTTGAGTGCTTCAAAAAAATCTCACACATGCATTGGCATGGAAACTCAACATTTGAACCAGAAACCGTTTTTAGCCACTCCAAGCTCCCTTCAAATGCATCTAGACTTTCCAATGTTTCTCTAATCAATGTCTCATTCTCTGCAAGTTCTTTGCCAATTTTCACAAGATCAAGTAAATACTTTCCCCCAAGCCTATCTGTAGAGAGAATATCATCTGCACATGTCTTAAGCCACGCTAAGTAAGACTGCGATATAAATTCACTTGGAAAAATCATCATGGTAGCTTGTAGCTTCTCTCTATGAGATTTCCACAACTACACCTCATTGTCTGGGTTTGGAATCCCACCAAACAACTATGATTCAAGTGGAACTGCCATACAGTCTTATAAAAAAGAGGAAAATCATTTAGAACCTCCAAGAAGAGTTCCCTAGCCTAACATAGCATTACCTGTATGACTCTTACCACATTACAGAAAATGGAACTGACTGCCCCCACCTTATCGGTCTATCGGCCAGATGTGTCTTCTAGTTCTAGCGATGCATCGACGGTTCTATTTTTTCATTAGCGAGATGAGGTCTCCTATTCCCATGATGGTCTGATGGGGATGTTGTCGATGGAACTCCACTGACGACATCCCCATCATACCAACGCAGGAACAGGAGACCTCATCCCGCCGATTGAAGATCCTCATGCTAATGAAAAAATAGAACTGTTCCACCAACAACATCTCCATCGGACCATCGCGGGAACAAGAGACCTCGTCCTGCCGATAGAAGATCATCACGCCAATGAAAAAATAGAACCATTCCACCGACGACATCCCCATCAGACCATCATGGGAATAGGAGACCTCGTCCTGCCGATAGAAGATCCTCACACCGATGAAAAAATAAAAAACATTGATGCATCGCTGGAACCAGAAGACACATCTGACTGATAGAACCCTTGGTGTGTGAAGTCTTCTAGCCATTTTTGTCAGAATGAAGTAGATGGAGTTCAGGGGTTTTGTTTCAGATGATATGGAAAATTTTCTTTGGAACCAAATAGAGCTGAATGGGTGTTTCAAACTCAATCAAATCTTGTTTAAAATAGCCCAACATGAAGACAAGTGTACTTAGAAGATTGGGATTTCTTTTCTGATCATCATGATTTGGTTTTCAACATCTTTGTAACTTGCCAGAGATGTAACTATGACTTCAAGGCATTTATGAACCTTAACTGTAGTTGACCTCCACCCTCATGCTCTTGTTTCAATTCAGTTTCGCCCAACCCTACAAATCACAGACTAATAAATGGTAACCCTTGAAATCATGGAACAAAAAACTACAAGAGATGGAGCAAGCATACAACATTAAAATTGTGACTTACATTAGTAAAAGAAAAGAAGCGGTAGGAAGTTTGATATACAATCAGAAAAGGGCATTTTATGAGGCTGCCTTAAGGAATCAAATTAAAAATTAAATAAAATCATGCTTCAAATTCCATTTAAATGTTCAGTTGTACAGTAGATGTCATCCTACTTTGTTTGAGAAATCTTACTGAATTTCCAAAAATAGGAGTTCCCAAATGGCGCCAATAGATATTATAAATAGAAAACAAACAACAATATTTTCATATAAAAACAACAAGAGTTGATTCATAGGCCCTATGAAAATCTCTAACTTTTTGGCTCCCCTTTGATACTTTTTTGCATACTTACAGATTACATCTCCATGATTAATATGGACTGGAAGAGTTGAAAGGGCACATGTTAGTCTTTTCCATTTATTGGGAAATAAAGAATTTGAAGTGACTGAAAGAGTCAAATGTAGCTCTTTACTCTAGATGCTTTATTCTCATTCGGTTATTAATATATCTAGATATAAACCATGATGACTTAAATCAGAACTAGAAGAAATCTCATGAAAACTATAAGAGATCAGTGATTAGATGAATCATGGAAATGAAACCAACTCCATAAGCCACAACAAACAAAATATGCAATGCAAATGAGAATACAGGCCTTCAAAGGAGTTGTCACGGATAAAGAATCATCCTCCCTTAGAACTCTTGTGAGAATGCCTGAAAGCTCTTCAGTTATCCACAATATCCACATGCTATGAGATTTGAAACAAATATTGTGCATAGTTCTTCTCAGTTTATTCAATTTGGTGCTATTATTTTTATCCTATGATTCAGGCTTCAAACCAACCCCTCTCATTAGTATTTGTCTTCTAGAACTATCTAGAAGAGGGTAATCAAAATCAGTACTAGAATATCTTAGAGTCAAAGATCCTTTCCCTCAAACTGAAGCTTTGTTCTCGACAAACTAGAGTTGAGACGAGCCAAGAACTAGTGGAAGGGAAGTTGAATGAAAATGGAGAGCAACTAAATGTCTTCCTAAGAAAAGTTCCCTTTCCACTATAATTGTCGGTTCTAGTGTCTCCTTGTTCATTTTTTCTGGCATCTCCTCATTTTTCATTTCTTGATAGAGAGCTTCTGAAAGATGTGCAAGATGTTCTTCAATCTCAACAATCAATTTTGAGATAAAATGGAAGCATTGCTCTTGCAAATAAGGTGCTAAATCATTTATCCTTGAAGGAGATTTATGTGCATGAAGGAAACTTAGGAGCTCTTCCAGAATATTCTTGGACCACTCATCTATGGTATCTTTTATTTGACTAACCTCAGTTCCAAAATAAGCGTTAAGGTGACCAAACTAGTCTTCATTTGTCATCATAAATCTAAAACTCAACCCAGGTAAATTGAAACTTTTTAGGTCCCCTCTCTTGACAAGCCAACCCTCACTAGTAGTTAATTTGTGCAAATGGGTTTCAACATCTTTGTAACTTGCCAGAGATGTAACTATGGCTTCAAGGAATTTACCAACCTTAACTCTCTCACGCAGATCTGCAAATCCATCAACCATTATTTGTTCCATCCTACTAACAAATAGGCATTCAAAATTTTCATCCCACGAACTCTTTGAGTGCTTCAAAACAATCTCACACACGCATTGGCATGGAAACTCAACATTTGAACCAAAAACCATTTTTAGCCACTCCAAGCTCCCTTCAAATGCATCTAGACTTTCCTATGTTTCTCTGATCAATGTCTCATTCTCTGCAAGTTCCTTGCCACTTTTCACAAGATCAAGCAAATACTTTCCCCCAAGCCTATCTATAGAGAGAATATCAGCTGCACATGTCTCAAGCCATGCTAAGCAAGACTTTGATATAAATTTGCTCAGCAAAATCATCATGGTAGCTTGTAGATTTTCTCTATGAGATTTCCACAACTACACCTCATTGTCTGGGTTTGGAATCCCACCAAACAACTATGATCGAGGTGGCACTACCAACACAGTCTTATAAAAAAGAGGCAAATCATTTAGAACCTCCAAGAAGAGTCCCCAGCCTGACATAGTGTTACCTGTACGACTCTTACCACATTACATAAAATGGAACTGACTGCCCCCACCTTATTTTGCATAATCTTTATCTAGTACAATGTGCTCCCACCTATTATGTGGTTGGCTAAATCCTTTTCCAAAGCATTTGTTCCTTTCCCCCATTGGATTTTTAATTCTTTGCTACCTTGGTTGAGTTCTTGAGTTGCATTAATGGAAAATTGGTTCATCAAATTTATGTGAAGGCCAAGAACTTTTCCTCTACCTTCACCTTTCTATTATATTCTTTCATTGACTTGTTATAGGTCGTGGTTATATTTCATTTAAATGATTTGATCTTGTTTTTTCAATGATTAGATAATGGTCACATAATCTTGGTAGACCGGCATGGTGGGTTCAATATCCATATATTGATCTCCCAAAAAGGTCTCTATTGTTAGCATGGGCATCTCCAACATGGAGCCTGATAGCAATTAGGAGCACCATTCAACCTCACTTAAACAAATTTCACAAAAAATAGGCTTCAATCTCTCAATTCCTTCAATCCTCAAGCATTTTAGACAAGATATAAAACCATTTTTAGATACCCTTTAATGAGTTCTAAAACATATCCCAAACTCACCATAGGTTGTTTTGGAACAAACTGCAAATTGCATTTGCTTTAAAGTTTCTAAAGCCTTTTCAACATATCTAATTTGTGTATATCCTGCAATTATTGTAGTCCATGAGACCACATTTCTTTGAGGCATTTTGTCGAACACTTCAAGTGCCTTGTCTATGATCCCACATATAGCATACATGTTGGTGCAGGAGAACCTAACCTTCCATTTTCAAATTTGAAGGCCATTGCATATTAGTAGGTCATTTTAGCATTTTAGGAGGTCATTTTATGTTAATTAGGTCTTGTGAGACCATTCACTATGAATTAGGATTATTTTAGAGTCAATTGGGTAAAAGATACAAAGTTGCAAAAAAGTTGTAAAATTGCAAACTATCAAAAGTTATTGCAGGTCATTTTTGTCAAGTTTTGCAGAATTGCTAAATATAGTGCAACATGAAAATTTTTGCATGTCTGAGGAAAATAGATGCTCCTCCATTGAACAAAAAATGTGCATTGATAAATTGAATATATACTTGATATACCAATTTAAATAATAAGGAAATATTAAACTAGAGACAACCAGATAATTGAATATTTTCAACAAACAATTGATACCAATATGAAGCCACAGAATCAAAGATGATTCATTGATTTCCTCAAAATTATATCTGCAACATAGTCTTTTGAAATGGAAACATTATGGAAGCTTTTTGTTGTCTATTTATCCCTATTCACCTACCATCTTCTCCTATATCCTTCTTTTGGTCCTAGTCTCTCTTATATACACGAGAGGCAACAAGCTTCAGACCAAAAGACATGACTCTTGATAACAAAACATGATTTTGAACTTAATTTAAGAAACTAACACAATAAAAAACATGTGTACCAGTCCATTAATCTATGAGTAAAAGCTCGTGGTCATCTAAGACTTGTTCAAATATTTTAATATATGATAGGGTCCACATCATTACCACCGACCGATTCTGACTGTTGCTCAATTGTGCCTGGATTATCCACTACCCAATTTATAAATAGATTGAAAGCTAAGAGGTGATCAATGTGCCCCTGTTTTGCATGAGTGTCGGCATTGGATATGACCACCTTCATATCATACTCTATGTACATGAATTTCTCAATTTGTTTATGAGTATTCTACAAGACCATATCCTCATCGTTGATCTCTTGCAATGCAATTGTTAGAAACTTTGTAAATTCTGCTTTCCAATCATCCCTTTCTCAAAGATTCCCTGTATCATCATGGAGTGAAATAATCAAATTAAAAAAACCTAGGTCTTCTTCGAGTCTTTCTTGATATTGGTTGTGGGATCTCACCAAGTCATTATATCTTTGCAGTGTTTGGTCTTTTAGGATTTGTTTACCAATAAGTTCCTTCTTTTTATCAATCATTCTTCCTTGTAACCAGAAATTCTCCTCTAGTGCTGATTGTATTTGCTTAAATACACCACAATAATCACCAGCTTGCTTTATCAGCTTATTGAACCTCTCTTTGATTATCTCAGACACAACATTGTACTTAATTATTTTCACCTCCTTTTCCAGTGTTTTACACTTTTCTTGGGCTTTCAAATGTGATTTTTTCCAATAGGTTGCATCAACTAATGCATCTGACACTCTCTTATCCTTTTTGAGCCATGGAGCATACAATTTTGGAGAAGAAGAGGAAGATGACTTCTCCATTTGATGTGATAACTGCTTTTTCAAAATTTCATTCTCTTTGACCAATTTTTCAATTTGTGCTCTAGTGAATTTTACCACATTGACATTCAACTCTGCAGTTTCTAAGGGATTAGTGTCCACAACTCTTTTCACCAAATGGTGTCCAAATACTTGATTAGGATTTTCAATCACTATCGGCCTCTTCTCATGAGGGTATAGTGACCAAATAATCAAGGAATACTCATATGGATTGTATCCAAACCCTAAATATATCTTATCACTAGCTTCCTCTGATAAGTTCATTGTTGTATCCCCTCTTTTTCTAAAACTGTCAAACAAAATTGCTGAGCTCATGTCCCATCCTAGTAGAAGTAGTACCCCAGCCTCTTGAATTAATTATCTACCTCTTTCAGGAGTGATGGATTGCATTTCCCTGTCAACTTCATTTTTCAATTCTTCTAAGGTATCAGCTTCCTTTTCAAGAGTAATGTCTTTCTCCTTTTGTCTTATTTTCTTCCCCTTATACTCATAGACAAATGATTTGAACTCAGGAGTTTTAACAAAATCATTATCAGAAATGAATTCATGACTAGCCTTGAACCTAATGTCATCATATAACTCATCTAATGTTTCAAATTTTACAAGTTCTTGAGGGGGCTCATAGTGTGTAATCATAGGGGCCTTTATTTTTTCCCGAGGGGGCTCATATTGTGTAATCACAGGGGCCTTTATTTGTTCCACTGGTTGCTCCTCTCCATCACTCTCCTCATCACTTCCTTCCTCTTCACTATTGTCAGTGGAGAAACATACATCAGGGGTGGGTTATGGGGGCATGTGATCCAAAGGCTCCACATCCTCATCCTACATTCTTGTGTAACTTGCATGAGATGTATCAAAAATGTATGAGGGGACATCTTTTACTATTTCATTCATATGAGCAATAAGCTACTCAATCCTAGCCAAGGGATCTTGTATATCAAAAAATGCTTCTCTATATGATGGGACATTCTTTCTCTTCCATTCCTCTGCAAGTACAACTTCATTATATGAAGCCATTCTCTCACCAGTGGAAGCTTCATCTTGGTTCTTGATCACATCATCAAGTGCAAACCAATGATCATACCCTGACAAATTATGAGTTAATCTTGCTTGATGAATAAATCCCTCTGCATCAAATTTCTTTCTTTCATACCCAACAGGAAGGTTGTAATGAGCTAATTTAGCATCAATTTCTTCATATCCTTCGATGGCACATACTGTGAAATCTCCAAAACAAAGAGTGTTAGGCAAGAGTGATTGCTTATTATGACTCTTGAGATGTTTAGTATCAAACCTTGCTAATTTCTGTACTATTTCCAAATAAGCAACTTTGTTAGGAACCACTCGGGGTAGCAAATGTGGAACCCCTTCAAATCCATAAACCCTTATCACTGTGCAATCAAAGAAGGCATACCAGTCTCCCCAATTATGGTTCACCTTGCCTCTCAGGTTTTTTTCCTTTGGTCTCAAAAATCTCTGCACCTTAGGGGATAAATTGTGATCATATGAATAGCCTAGCAACTTCATTAGTGGTTTAACAAAATATTCTTCAAAATATAAATAGTGAAACCTCTCACATCGACTATTCCATAGTGTAGTCCACATCTATACAGGTTTAAAGTTTCCATCTTTATTTGTGTCTTTGATTCTTAATTCTTTACCCAACACATTTCTAGCATGTCCCTCATATAAAAGTAAATGCACTAACAAGGAATAGTGTTTGAAATCTATGCAATCACTGTTGTTTTTTATTCTTTCAAGCCCTTGATTTAGGGAATTCACCAAATATTTTGCATAGTCAAATGACCTAGCATCTTTTCTTTGTATATCAACTACTAGAACCATTGGTGCAATAGACATAAGTGGTGGAACCTCAATTCCCAAGACTTGACTAGCTGAGTAGTAGGTATATTGGAAGTATTCTTCAAACAAATCTATATGAAATGGAGGGTTTTCATTACTAAAAAATTTTCTAAGTTGACCCTTCTCATTCTTAGGTCTGTGCAAAGCTAGCTTCCATCTCTTGTAACTAGTATCCATGTAAAGGTATTCTATCAAAAAGTCTCTAATGGTGAATGGAAAGTTCGTGGGACCTTCTAACTGAAATACATTAGAGATCAGGTCTTGGGAGATAACAAGCATATTGGCCCCATTTGGTGATTGGATAGTTATTTTCTTGGCATTATACTGACTGGCCAGAGCTTTCACCAATTCTACGTTGATGAACATGTTTGGCACCACAAGTCTTCCTAAGTTTAGTCTCCATGGGTTACAGACTGGTTGAAATTTGAATTGTTTTCTGTAGTGATACATAAAAAGCTCATAGCCATGGTGTGGCGTCCAGATATCCCCAAGACCCCTATGTTTATCTAAAAATTTACATGCTTGAACACTTCTTTTGGGTCTTGGCCTTGACCCCGGACACTGATCTATCAAGTCTTGGTTTAAATTCCTCTTTTCAATTTTTTGTTTCTTTGCCTTAGGTTTTTCCACATTTTCTTCCATTGCAAACTCTAAAAAAATGCAACTTTCTAGCTAAGAGTGGAGTACTTACGTGAATTTTTGCTTGTCTTGGCTTCACTGCGTGAGAGCTCTGAGTTTTGTCCTTTCTACTTCTTCCCTTAGCATAGCTTTTCTGGTTTCTACAAATTGTATGACTAATTTGTGGTGCAATTCACCTCTGTGTTGGCTCATTAATATACCACCTACTTCAGTCTTGTCATCGGGGAGAGCATTTATGTTAAATATCCTGATGATGCTTTTGATGCCACATTAGCTAGTAGTAATCATTCATCGCTATATCATTGGGACCTTGATTCATTTTCCACCGATGGCCACCTTCTCCACCAATAAGTGTTTTTCTTTCGGTCTATCGATAAGAAATCAAACAATGTTACCCCGATGCATCCCAGCTTCACCAATGAGTGTTAGAATTTGATACCCCATGATTATATTGAGCTATCGATGGAGCCTCATCATTCATTATGCCGATGCACTAGAGCTGCGGTGATGGAAGGATATTATGCTGATGTAAGGATATGAATTTCCCCTATCGGGCTATCGGTGGGGTGGTGATGGGAGTTCCACCAACAAAGTATTGTTAGCCTGATGGTATCAAAGGACTTTAATGGATTTCATGAATGTGGTTATTTGGGTATGCTGGTTACAAAAATGGATTTTTTACACGAACCTCAGTAATTTGTCTATGCATTGATGGCAAATTGTATTTTCTTGAAAGTTTTTAAAGTCTTTCCACCAAATTCATTTTGTGCATATCTATTGTAGATTTCCTTAAGCTATATGAAAAAGGTGTATATACAATTTGAGATCAATTGATAAGCTGAGACATGTAATGTTGATTTCATTTACATTTTACTTAAGATATAATTTCATTGCATTGTTGAATTTATTAGTTCAATAATTGGGATGCTCAATGATCTTGTATACCCAAAGTCTATGTGATAGAAAGAAATTAGGTAGTCATGTCGATTAGTTTGACAATTTAAATGATCTTGAGTTCATAAGTACATAGTGATAAGTTTTGAAAAATAACATAATTTCTTGTTGCATTTATCATAGAAACAAAGGCCTCTTTTGATTGTAGCAGAGAATGTGGAGAGTGAAGCATTGGCTACTTTGATCTTTGAAATTGATGATTTTTTTACTAAATTGATAATGTTTGAAGTTTCTTTTTCTTTCTTAGATGTTGAGTCTAATTAATAAGTTCAATGTTGTGTTGCAACTTGTAGGTAAGTATGTTGATATGATAAAGGCTAGCATTGTCGATCCTCTAAAAGTTATTAGAATTGCATTAGTTGATGCAGAAAGGTAAAACTATTTATCTTTATTATAATTAGTGAAACTTGCAACTACAATATCTGATACAAATCTACTTCCAAATATGTTTTTGATGGATGTTATATCTAATTCTGATACATTCACTATATCTAGCGCCTAAGTTTAGGGTTCCATAGTTGGAAAAGGAAAAGAAAATGTTTTAATTTTATCCTCTGTATTATTTGAATTTTCTGAATTTTTGATGTGCAAATTTTGAAACCTTATTTTCAGGTTGCAGCTCCAAATTGGAGAAGTGAAAGGTCATGAATACTAGCGAGGAATATTTTGGAGGAGACAAAACCAATAGCGGTAGGAAAACTATGGATTTTCAAGGGGATTAAATTGGTCAAGCCCCTATAGCAGGTAGCTGCCCTTCCAAAAGGACTGCAGTTAAGGGGAAAATAGTAGAAGTATATGAAAAGAGGAGTATTTTTTTTATATAGTGTATGTAAGTTGTATAGTGTCATTGAGATATTGAATGTAACCAATGAGATTTTGATTTGCTAATGAGGCTTAATGAAGTCAATTTTTAGAGTGGTTTTTTCTCCACTCATAAATATTGTGTTGTGGCTCCTCAGTGATTTGTAAATTGTTTGAGTTTGTGTCTGATCAATCATATTTGTTCAAGCATTTTAGTCTTCATTTCATGGTGTTTTTTAACATTTGAATATCTATGATACTTGAAGTTTATATGCATAAATTTGTGACGATTAATTAAGTTATATTTGATTTGTAATGACTAAAGTAATGACTAAAGTAATGACTAAATTAATGATTAAATATATGACTAAATATATGACTAAATTAATGACTAAAGTAATGAATACCATGACTAAATAAATGACCAGTTAACAACAATCAATGACTAAATTAATGACTAAATATATGACTAAACAAATCACTACCATAACTAAATAAATGACTAAACTAACGACTAAATCAATGACCAAATCAATGACTAAATAAATGACTAAAATAGTTTAGTCATAAATTTGGTGGTGTTATAAATGACTACAAATAAACCACTAAAATAGTCACGCGATTAAAATTAATGACTAAATATATGACTAAATAAATGACCAAATCAATGACCAAATTAATGACTAAAATCAATGACTAAATAAATGACTAAAATTGTTTAGTCATAAATTTAGTGGTGTTATAAATGACTACAAATAAACCACTAATAGTCACATGACTAAAGTTAGTCATTTATATGCAATTTTTAGTAGTTTATTTAGTCATATATTATTGTTTGTGTACTAGTGCCTCCCTATTTCTTTCTGATAATTTGGTGGCTACAGGGAGCATATTGCAACAAAGATTAAGGATAAGTTGCAGGACATATCTGCTTTTTAGAACTTCAGTCAATGCCCTACTGCAGAGGATATTGAGGGCGTCACTCATTAGATAGCACGACTACTTTTTCAACTCAAATATGGGACCAGGATATCCATGAAGCTTCCATACAAAGAAGTGATCGATCTGCACAACATGCAAGAGAATATACGTGACATATTGATGCCATTCGAGGCCAAATGGCTTCCTCTGTAGACTACTCTCTGAAATCTCTAATTACATCACATAATGGATAAGGCTTTGGTCTTTGAACCAAAAATTTTGGGTTCCCCGTTCCACAGGGGAAATGCCCCTGGTAGTTTCCAAAACTTGTGGATATAAAATTCCTCTACCTCCCTTCGGGTTGTTTGTATTTTACTAAGTCCGGCCCGTGCCCCATACATTTGAATATTCCCCAGCCCCTTTTTCGAAGAACTTTATCCACTGCCACCACATGTCTGTCATGTGATCTTCATAAGGATTCCCTCCTTTGTTTCTTTGGTGTACCCCATCATTCTTCCACATGTCAATAGTGTGGGCATTTAAAACCTTGCTTCCTTCACTTCTCAACCAAGCCCCATCAGCATGCCACGTAGCATCGTTCTGCGTACACCTTTGGTGGACCCCACAATTAGCATTGGTAGCAAGGACTTCTCCATGTGTCTTCCCTGTGTGGGTTTTCATCGCAAGGAGGGAGGAATGAACCACAGGCCCCAACCTATTGCCACATGTCCTAGCTAACTTCATGATTTAGCGACACATGTTTGCACGGAATTCTGATGCTTATACATTGGGACCACCGCCATCATTTGGAGAAGATGCATCTACCTCAAAGGTGACCACGTTCCACGCTCATAATATTTTCTATTGCAACGGCCATGGGAGATCATTGTTGTAGGCATCATTGCTCATGATGAGAAATATTTTTTGTTACTGGCTCGCCAGGCAGTGGGATTATTTTTCTATATATACTTCTTTCTTTTGTAAATGAGTTCAGAAGATATATAAAAATTGGGAAAAGACACCAAGCCTTTTGTAATATTTTTAGATTATTGTATAAGACTCTCAGACTGTGTCATTGTTCAACCTTTCTATTTTCTTAAGCTATTTGGAAAAACATTATACTCTGCCATTACTGTACTGAGTAGTTTATTTGCAGAAATTTTATGATTTCAATATAAGTTTATTGATTTAGACCATGTCTTTGACTATTCTTTTCAGTAAATGTGTATGGGAGTTATTTTATGTTATTGGATAAATTATTTAGGTTTTCATTTTTGATTTCTGTTATTATGGGACTTAGTAGATTACTAAACGGGCCCTTAAATATCATCAAAAAGATAAATTTTTCATTCCTACATCTACATCTTGGCATATCGCCTTATTTAGATCTTTATTTTTTATATTTGCTTCATTTTCCCATTCCAAAAACCCCAAATACAAAAGAAGCCGACTTCTTTAAAAACTCGGAGGTCACTCATTTTAGTGCAATTGGCCCCCCCATTAATTGAGTTTCCCATAAGGTTGTTACCTTTCCAAATTTTGGCATCAACAATAACCAAACCAAGATAACACCTGATGACCAACATAAAACAACATTCACTTGTCCCTAGGGAACCTTTTTTTGGAATGTCATGGTATTTGGCTTGAAGAACATAGGAGCTACCTTCCAAAGGGAAATGACTACTATATTTCATGATATGTTTCACATAACCATGGAGGACTATGTAGATGATTTTTTGGAAAAAAAATCAAAATACAAGGACATCTAGGTAATTTGGCTAAAATATTTGACAAGTTAGAAGAGTACAACTTGCACCTTAATCCAAAGAAGTGTGTGTTTGGCATGACATCAGGAAAACTATTGGGTGACATTGTATCTCAAAGAGGCATTGAGGTCAATACCATAAAGTTCAAAGCTATCATGGAAATTCCTCCCCGAAAGACATTGAAACAGTTGCAGACCTTAGAGAGAAGACAACAATCAATCAGAAGATGCATTGCCTAGTTAGCAGATAAATGCCATCCTTTTACACACTTGCTCTATAAATATGTAACCTTCAAATGGGACAAAAAATGTGAACAATGTTTTCAGCAAGTCAATGACTATTTGGGAACTCCTCTAGTTTTGATTCCTCCTATATAGGATAAAGCTATGATCTTGTATATATCAATGACATCAGGAGCTCTAGAAGCTTTGCTAGCATAACTTGATGAGAATAATAGAGAAAGAGTGGTGTACTACATTATTCATACCCTTGTTGGTTATGATATCTATACACCTATTGAAAGAGCTTGTTTATCAGTTGTCTTTATATCTTAGAAGCTTAGACATTAGATGTTGAATCGACAGATCAAGCTGATATCCAAAATTGATCCTTTGAAATATCTATTGGAAAAAGCAACTCTCATAGGAAGAATGGTGAAGTGGGTCATGATACTTAGTGAATTTGACATAGAATATGTTGAAAATAAATCAATCAAAGGACAAATAATATCAGAGCAGTTAGTTGAACCACCTATAGAAGATCATCAACCATTGATATCAAACTTTCCCAATGAGGGCATCCTTGTGACAACCTGGGTAAATTGTCAGACACTATACTTTGATGAATCTCATACTCAACATGAATTATGGACTGGTATCCTTTTTCTCACACCTCAAGGAGGTATTATACCCAAAGCATACAAAATTGAATTTCCTTGCAAAAAAAATATAGCCAAATATGAAGCACTAATCACTGGGCTAAAAAATGACCATTAAATGGAAAATTAAAGAGCTATAGGTTTATGTAGATTCACAACTGGTCATTAGACAAGTGAATGATGAATACCAAACAAAGGATGATAAGTTTATGCCTTATAAGAGAATGGTGGATAGTTTTAAGCAGTACTTGTCTTCTTTGAATAGGTCTTGAGAATCAAAAATAGAGCACATGATGCCATGGAAACTACTGGTTCACTTCTTGATATACCGCAAAACATTCCTAGGTTTGAATTCCTCATGGAACAATTGTTTATACTAGCATTCAATATCTCAAAATATGAACTTGTGTATGATTTTGTTGGTACCAATTCACCTTGGTACCAACAAACCTATTCCTTTATCCAACACATAATCATATCACCTCGCCTTACAAGTAACCAAACTAAAAAATTTATCTGTTGAATTGCACACTTTATTATCCTCAGAGATACTTTATACCGTTGAAGTCTTGGTGGAACATTACTCTGCTATCTCAACGTGGAAGAATCTCAAACTGCCTTTCAAGAGGTACATGAAGGTTTTTTGGGTCTCATTCTAGTAGGCCTAATCTAGTCAATAATTTACTAAGAATTGGATACTACTAGCCATCATTGGAACAAGAAGCTATACACTATGCAAAGAAGTGTCTCCAATGTCAGTAACACAATGATCTTATTCGTGCACCTGCACAAGATCTATGTCCAATCACAACACCATGCCCCTTCTCACAATAGGGACTCGACCTTATAGGAAATATATCCCTTACTTCATCCAATGAACACAAGTTTATCATAACTTCCATAGAGTATTTCAAAAAGTGGATAGAAGTTATACCCCTAACCTACTTTACTAGCAAACAAATAGCAAAGTTTATTTTTAATTATTTGATTTGTCATTATGGTATATCTCAAACCATCATTACCGACAAAAAAACTCCATTCAAAAACCAAGATGTCCATGAGATTTGTACTAGATTTTCCATCCAACATCACTTCTCTACCCTATACTACCCCCAATAAAATGGTCAAGTGGAAGCATTTAACAAAACTATCCTCAAGATCCTTAAGAAGATTGTTAATGATGTTGACTAGTCATTGAACCCTACTTTGTGGGCCTACAGAACTAGCATTTGCACACCAATAGGTGCAACACCCTTTTCCTTTGTATATAGATCTAAATACATCTTCCCTATAGAGGTTGAGATTCCATCCATAAGGGTATACCTGAAAGATCTTGTCATTAATGAAGAATACCAAGTATCTAGACTCCAAGAACTTGAACTACTAGATGAAAGATTTTTAATTGTTGTAAACTATCTCCAAGCATATTAGAACCACCTCAATGAAGTTAAAACAAGAGAATCAAGAAAAAAATCTTTCAAGTTGGTGACTTAGTATTAAACTAAAATTAGAAGATTTAACTAACTAGGATGGAAAAGGAAAATTTGAGTCGAAATGGCTAGGTCCTTTTGTCATCACAATAAGTTACAACTCTGGCACTGATCAGTTGGCTACTCTAGAAGGTGAAATCCTAGAAGAAACACTCAACAGTAGCCATCTCAAAAGGTTCTATACCTAAATGCATCAAAATACCCTAAGAAAAATTTTTAAAAAAAAATCAAGAAAAATAGTAAAGAGAAATAAATCATCCTCTAAGTGAAAACCACTTGGTGGCACTTCTAGGACAGGTACCATAGTAAAAACCTGGTAAGAAGGTGCTACAGTTGAATAAGTATTGCACTATCATCTATCTAAACTTATCATCCTATTTTTGAATCCATCTCATTCCATCCATCGCATAATAAATGTGCACCAAACCATGGCTTGATAACTGGTTAAGAGTTAAACCTTGCTGCACTATCTTCTACATGCTTTTATCCACCTATCCATAAATCTTGTTCCAAATTGGAGGAAAAATTATAAAACTAGTAGGTAGATTGGATCCTTCTTTATCCCATCATTCATATAAGCTATCAAAATCCAAAAACATAAAAAAACTATCAAAATACAAAAAAAAATCCAAATATCCTTTGAAAATTCTGAAAACAGTCATGAAAATTCAAAAAAGCCAAAAAATAGTGTCAAACATGGTAAATCAAACTACGTTGTCTCTATGATTATGTAGGTAAGGATATCAATTAATGAGCCCTCGAGTCATTAGGTATGTCCTTTAGGGTCCATCAAAATCACATCTTTATCTTAGTCCAAAGTCTCATATACAAAAACATTGTTGGTCATCTTCATACGAGTTGCTTTGAATCCAATAAATCAAACTAAATTGTCTTTTCATTTATAACATAGGAAAATCCATCATCAATGAGCCCTGAGGCATTAGGTTAGTCCCCTTAGGTCCCCCTCTTGGTCTCTAAATCTTTCAAAAACACCAAAAAATCTAGATATCCTAAAAATATCAAAAATGGCCTCAAATAACTTCAAAAAATACAAAAAACATTCAAGAAACATTAAAAAATCCTATCTCCATCATTGCATATCCGTAATAAACTCTCCACCCATAATAAAACAAAATCATCATCCTCACCCTTTGACAAAGAAAACATTGAAATCCAAAACTTCCAAGAAAAAAAATCATAGACTTGATTATTATCAAACTGAAGCAATGCCTAAGTGTTAACTACCCCACCTTTTGAAAATAATCATTAACATCCTGACATGTGTCTTAAATGGATAAATCATTCCTACAATAGACATTATTGAGGGGTAACATCCTGAAACGTCAAAACATTTATGGAAAGCGATACAACAATATTGTTTATCTTTTGTGATCTTATCTTTCAATTTATCTTATTGTCTCATTCCTAGGATCTCTCGAGGATGTCCATTAGGATTTAGAGAAGAAGGAATGGGGGATTGATCATCAATTTTGTGTACTCTATTTTATTGATATTTTTGCAATACTACCACGGTGAATACTTGCCTTGTGTGTGTGTGTATGGAAGTAGTTTTGGGAAAATTGTTGAATAATGCATGTTAGGTTCCCCATACCTCTATATGCACTAGTCTGAAATGCTTTGAACTTCTAAAAGTACATTCTAGCAAGGTTTCTATATGTCTGGTATGAGCAAGAAATACTCCTTGTTTGTGGAGTCAAATTCCACACAATACATACAAATCCGCCTTGGTCATTAATACCCTGGCACATCTGCTACATTAATAAGGATTGCTATACTTAGTCTCTTAGTCTCCATGAAGAAAAAGAAAACTCATCATGTTTTACATTTCATCAATTATCCAATTTTTTCTATCCTTTGATCCTACTAACGTTTCTTCTAACTAACATCTAGGTCCTAACAGAGAGGGACCTAGGTACTAACATTTCTAATTCTCCTCTAATCTCCCCTAATTGAATAATTTTAATTATTTAATTAGCTATTAAATATAATTTTCTTCTAATATCCTATGATTAAATAATCTTAATTATTTAATTATCTTATTCTCATCCTATTCATTTGAAATATTCATTTTTAATAAAGAATATCCTAATCCTCCATAATTAAATAATATTGAATTATTTAATTATCCTAATTTATCTTTCAAAGGAATATTCTCAAGAAATATTCTCTTTCAAAATATTTCATTCCTCTCATTTATTCTTATCCCTCCATTCCTTTATCTTAATCTTATCCCTCCATTTCAAATATCCTCAACCAAATTTCCTAAAATTGTGGAGATATTTGAGTTCAATTTGATCTTGATCCTTCATCTTCCTTGAATCACTCAAATTCATGGGTCTTAAGATGCAATATCAACCATTATTTGTGGGTCTTGAGGTTTAATCTACACCATTGATTCAAACATGAAAATTTGTAAAACAATCATTCTTCCTTCATTATTGCATTACCTAGATCATTTGAGAGCATTTGAATTCTTGAGAATAGAAATATCATGAGAATTTGAGAAATTGTGACCATCTAGTTCATCAATATTCATGCTTTTGCAGCCATGGGAGCTTCATGATCAAGAAATTCAACATTCCATCACCATAAAAATGGAAGGCAAGGTTTTCACATTGGTTGGTTTCATATTTCTTTCATTTCATAAGTGGGATTTGATCTTCCTTTGTTTTGGGTATTCTTGATTACTAACCTGTGTTTTGAAGTCAATTCCATTTTCCACTTCACATTAATTGGCATACTTGGTGGGTCCCACATCCTTACTTTAATGAAATTGTGTGAGTTTTAGTGAATTTGTAGGTTTTTGGGTTGTGGTTGCATTTTGCAAAGGTCGTGTTTATTATTTTTTCCACCCTTTCTTTATATCCTGGTGTGTTCGCATCCGATCATCATTATCACAATTGCTTACTAGTATTTTACTATATTTTTTCTTGTGCAGGAGTCTTGTTGCATTTTCCAGTTAACAAGGCCATGTTTGAGTAATTCTATCACATTTGACGAATATTTTTCCACATCTATCAACATGGTCATGTTTACATGGGAGCATATTCGCATTTATAGGTATATAGGGTTGCATTTGACAGTTTTCTACCTCTTTTTTGGTTTTGACAATCAATTTTTGGTTTCAGTTGCCCTAACCTTCTTTGTTTGTTGCTCTATGTTTTTAATTGACATATTTATGCAACAAACCATTGGGAGAAGGCAAGATACTTTCAAAAATACAAAATAATTTTGTGTTTGTAGGTATGAATGGTCCAAAATAATTTTATCAAACTACTAACACATTATTTGTAGATCCTTATCAAATACCTCATCATTTATGCTTTCATTGCTTGGTATTTTAGTTCACATTTGAATTTGGAGCCTAAAAAGAATTTGTATGTCATGTATTGTAAGTTGAAGTGTATGTATCCTCTCCCCTTACGCTTCATGTGATCTTGGGTGAAGAGAAATACCTTCAATTTATCTTTCTTTCTCTTTGGCCAAAAGTGTATTTTCTATGTATCCTCTCCCTATACGCTTCATGTGATCTTGGGTGAAGATAAATAGAAATACATTTAATCCTTCATCTTTTTTCTTTTGTAGGAGGCCTTCCTTGAGACACATCCTAATGGAGAACTCAAGGGTTCAACCTCAAGCAGTTTTTTTGGATGCACTATATAAATTAACTAAGAGAAAAAGCTATAGGTTGATTCGTGCATGTGGTACTTTGGAATTTTTCTAGGGGTGTCTAGTTTTTCTGGGCCCTGAGGAGATGTCTGAGAGGTCAACAGTGTTCACCAATGTTCTACCCATTAAAAAAAAAAATTTACTAGAAGCCTAAGACATTTCAAATGTATTTTAAGTAGTGCAAGGGATGCATATCATACCGTGAAGCTACTCACCATGTACTCTCTTAGATTGAGATAGATTTTTTTTGTATTTCTAGAAATAACTTCATGAAATAAGGTGTGCCTATGGCATTTGTTGATGACCTTGTGTCACTTAACATCTACTATCTACCTTCGTAGGAAAGGGTTTTGAATTAATTGACTACCTAATCCATTTGATTATTTACCCCTTAAATGGGAGGTGGGCCTACTTAAATTTACACACCTACTACTAAAAAAGGTTGTACTTGTTTGGTTCTATCAATCATTTTAAGTCAGTGTTGATTATTCATGTTTGTTGTTCATATTACTCACTACAAAAAAAAAACACTTAGACTTGAACATCACATTAGATTTCATCAAACTTGCAAAAACTTTTAGAAACAAACATAGAAATCACATTTTCTAGAAAACAAACTCACTTTTGCACAACCAGTCATGTTTGCTTTGCATTTTGTCACTTTTGATTTGCATCTGGCTACCTTTTCTCAACATATTGTCACCTCTATTAAACTTGTCACTTCTATAGTAACCCTATTCTGCTAGATTGAAACCTTCACAATATCGCCTTTGGTTGTACTCTACCATATTTGACTTTGCATCTAGTCTCCTTTGCTTTGCATCCTGTCACCTTTACTCAATTCTTTGCCACATTTTCCAAAAATAGCAGCCAAATTTTCCAGAATAGTTATTTTTTCCTATAACCCTAAACTTTCTCAGACCTATAAACATTTTGAACTGGAAACTATCATAATTTTTGGTCTTTCCCTTAAAAAAATTGTCATAGTGGATATTTAACTTGTACATAATCATTTGTACCTTCAAACATCACAACTATACTTCAACTAGCTTTTCATAAGAAACATCAACATATATCTTTTAGATGAAAAAATCAAAACCTTTTCAAACATAAAAAAAAGTAATCAACATTAATCTTTGAGACCATCATTAACATCCTTTTGAATCAAATATCAAACATCCTTTTTGTACATCAACATATCAAACCTTTCAACCTTTGCTAGTACCTCTTGGTATCATCATTCCATATCTTGTGGATTTTTCAACTTAGAAGAACTAGATTTCTCCTAGGTCTACAAATCATCACTATCATCCCTCTTTTTGTGAATTCATGAGTCTAGTCCAAAAAAATACATCAACAAATCATCCATCATCATCTTGAGATACTAGCATAAAACAACTTTTTTATCATTTTTATCCAAATATTAACCATACAATCTGAAACCAAATTGAATGTCATCCAAATTCCATATCAACTTGAAAATCACTCATTTTACCAAAGGATTTATCTAGAAATCCTTTGAAATACAATTTTGAAACAAAGAAATCCAAGATCACACATCATAGATCCTTTCCATAACTTAGGTCTATTAGGACTTTTATGACTACAACAAGATCACAACATAGAAAGAAAATGGCAGCCAACAGTAGTAGCTCAAATGTTTCAAACAATACCAACATTGACACAACAAATGTTCATACCACAAACTTTGAAACTCCAATTGAAATTCCATGGGAGTACTCTACTCCTCAACCAAAAAACATAAATCCAAAAAATGTAAATCCTTCTTTTTAACCAACAAATGTAAATCCTACATTTCATGTAAATGTCAATTGTTCACAACAACCAAGTGTTGATCCTTCACAACAAGGCCTACATCATACACATCAAGATTACATCACTCAACATAGGAATCAACCAACTAGAGGAAAAGATGGTTACATAGAAGAGGATTCTAATGAAGACCTTAACAAAGAGAAGATTTTAGAAATGATAGGAAACCCCAAAATATTGAAGGTCATTGATAAATTATTTAGTTATGATCCCAACACATACTTTTATAGACTTGCACAACATGGCGCCAAGTTACCCTGTGATTATAATGCTGACAATATTAAGGGTACAACCCCATTTTCTAGAGATGAAGATACAGTGGTTAAACAAGTCTGTAAACCTCCTATACCACTTAAGCTTCCAAGCTGTTTTGCACAAACAAGTGATCCTTCTCAAGCAAAACAAGTGGAAAAAACATTATATAGGCAACCATCCCAAATTGAACAAGAAATGGTAGCTCAACAAAATCAACTTCATCCTAATATATTTGGAACACAAAACATGCCTCAACAATTAAGAAATCCTTTTACTACTCCTTTAGTAACTCATAACACTTTAACTAGTACATGGAGATCGAACACATCAAGAAATATATATGCAACCTCTTGGTCACAAAATGCACCTCCACAAGGTCAAAACTCTAACATACAATTTTTTTTGAATCTTCCTTATACACCATCAAACCCACCATTTCATGCTACCATTCCACCACAACCACAACACATGGCATCGCCCATTTATACCATACCAAATCTACCTATACACTCACAACAACAACCACCCATATATAAACACACACAAATCAATCCACCCCAACAAAAACCCATGTATCAATAGCATAACACTCCTCAAGGCATGGTACAACATAACACCCCACAAGGTTTGGTTCAATAGAAAAATATTCAACAACAACCTTCTCATCAAAACCCTTCACAAAATTCTCAATATCAACAAGGTTTTAACTTTCAAAATCAGGATCCCAATGCCATGCGATGTTAGCGTAGTCCTTCATATACACAAAATCCTCAACCAAAAAACCTTCTTCCACAACAAAGTCTTGTTCTGCAACAATAAAATGTGAATCCAAACTACCAATAGAATCTTATTCCTCAATAAAAAAACCTTGTTCCACAACAAAATCTTGATTTGCAACAACAAAGAATGAACCCACAATATCAACAAAATATTGTTGCTCAACAATAAAATCTTAGTCCACAACAAAAAAAATTATGGTCCCCAACGTCAAAATGTTAATCCTCAATATGCACATATCAATCCACAAGATACAAATGCTACTTCATAATATCAGTATAATGCTCCTCAAGGACCAAGCATTTTGTTGCATACACATAATTTCCTTCAATTTTCAATGCATAATCTAAACCCATCTTACAATTCATCATTCTTGGGACAACCAAAATATAACCCATATAATCCTCCATAAGATACATAAGGAAATGAGTTAGCATTACAAATTCAAAACATTAATCAAAAGTTACAGGATATACAACTTGGGAAGACCAAGAAAAGTTATTCCTTGGAGGAAAATTGTCCTTATCCTTATGATTGAAGCATATGTATGACTCCTTTTCTTAAGAACTTTGAAATTCTAAAATTTGATAAATAAAAAGGAAGAGGAGATCTCATTGAACATATACATGAACTTTGCATATCATGTATGGATGCGGCTAACAATGACTCTTACATGATGAGACTATTTACAAGGAGCCTTGGTGGACAAGAAATAGAATGGTTTTCTCATTTATCTCCCATACTTAAGATATTAAATGGACTATCAAAAAAAATTATCAATCACTTCATGTACAACATCAAATAAGATATAACCATTCTTGACTTGTATAAAATAAAAAAAATCAAGGAGAGTATTTTGCTTCTTTCTTACAATAGTGGTGACACAAAGAAAGTGTAAATGGTGTGTCCCAGAAAAACAACTTGTAGACATATTCATGGGAAATCTAAATACTGACTTAAGCTTCCAATTAACCATGCTATGTTCAAACACATTTGATGATATCATTAAATAGGGTATAACTATTGAAAGAGCTATTATTGAAAAAGGAGCTATCCAACTATATAGCTAGGACCAACCTTCTAATTCAAATGATAAACCTTGCTTGTGGGAAAAAAATAAAATGGTCCTTAAGGTATTGGTTGGTATCATTGAGATATGAAAATAATCTTGGTTCGGTCATTCAATAACTTCATGAAATCAACAAATTTGCAACAATATTCATGAAATTCAAATAACTTGCATTCATCCAAGTATATTTAGCATTAAGCATTCAAAAATTTCATGGAATCAAAATATTTGTAATAAAACTCCATGCATTTATCACTTTTTTGGAACATTTTCTAAAATTAAAACAACTATTCTAAAACAAAGCATAAAAAATTACCGAAAAGTAAAATTTCTCCCAGGTATTATCCACACATGCCTCAAGAAATAACCAAAAAAGAGAAAATCATTCCATATGTCACTAGATTGCTTCACAACTAGGCACAAAATGATGCAAGAGTTTAAAGAAAAGGGGGATTATTTTCCACTGTATAGTGTCAGTATGCACCCTTAAACGACACAACACACAGTCTTGTCTGATAGGAACACATAATCAACTACGTAAGATTTCATATTAGGAAATAGATTTGAAATTGGCTATGATATTAGTTAACTTCTAATGAAACATACAAGTTTTTAATTTGGAATGGAACAAAAAATAAGGAAAAGAACAAAACTTAAAAAAAAATTGGTTCTTCGACATCCACAAATTTTGAACTTAAAATAAAATAAAGCAGTAAATGACCTTTTATAGAAACAAGGACCTAAAGAGTTTAAACTTAGTCCCATCAAAGAGAATTAGATAAACAAATTAAAATGTAGCATGTGGCAAGTGACAATTGTCATAAGAACAATCTAGGAAAAGTAAAAAATACTTTGACTTCTTCATCAGCAACAATCTTCAACTTCGGGCTCCAATTCTCAAGTACCTTGCATAAAACAAGATTGTCGGTACTTTTCAAAATCTCCAGGACTAGCCACCTTCACCAAGACCAAGAACAAACCTGCAAAAATCATTTCAAAACTATATTGTCACACAAAAATTCTGACATCTGATATTCGACCATCTATTCTTCTTCATTGAACTTTGGGTCCAAAGACTTGTCTTCACCTTTTCTCAGCTAATATCCCCAAAAATTAATCAACACTTGATGCATACACTCCTTTGGAATTCCTTGAATCACTTTCCAACTGTACGTAAGCCTATAGACACTGAAAAATATCCTAAGTCTATGATTGTCATTTTTTCGTAGTCTTCATCTCTTGATAATTAAATAATTTTAATTATTTAATTATTCTTGATCATATTCCTCTATTAATTAAATAATTTTTAATTATTTAATTAATCCACTTCCTAACTTTATTCTATCCTAATCAGTTAAATAAAATTAGCTACATCGCTAATATTCCCCTTTCTTCAGTAATTAAAAAAATTACTATTTATTTAATTATTTGTTGGTCATCTTTCGTCTATGGTTAAGTAATTATTATTAATTATTTAACTATTCACTCCCCCTTTTAATTCTTCCAATTGTTAAATAATTGTCAAAATTATTTAATTGTCCTCCATGTGCCTCTTGTATTAAATGATTAACTCATTTTAATTATTTAATGCCCCTTTTTCATATTTCCTCTTATTTAATCAAAATAATTATGCAAATTGTTTTAATTAAATGCCCACTTGCCTTTTCCTCAAATAAATAATTTATGCCTCCACTTGGTCAAAGATTCCTTCTCATGAATTAAATGATTTTAATTTTTAATTTCATCCATTATCCCTACACTTCCTCATTAATCTCAGTTGTCTTTGTCATAGTCATTGGCATTATAGCCATCCCTAGAGGACCACTTTCTGGTGCATCAATCCTCATCTATCGATCTTGGAATCTTTCGAGATGATCAATCTCATCCATCCATTAGAATGGTTGTCTATAAAAGAAGTCTTTCTCCTCCATTTTTTCTTTAACAACCACTTATCTCCAACTTTCTTTCTTACAATTTGTAGGTATTTGCATAAATTCAACTACAATTATGAGGGAATATTTGCAAAAGAAGAATGAGGAGAGAAAAGGGAAATGATTCAAGTTCAAGCCTGGGGATTGCTTTCATTTGATTTTTTTTATTTTCCTCATGTTTTATTTGTATTCTCTTGTTTTAGATTGGGTTTTGGCTTAGTAGTGTTGTGGTTGTCACTAGAATCTAGGCTAGCTCATTTTAACCCATCTTACAAAGCCTAGAATAATCTTCTAATATTTTAATGATGTTCTCATTTCTCTGCCTCATTTCTGCCTCATATTTAATCATAGTATTCCTACACTTTATAATTTCATCTATAAACTCCTAACTTAATGAGAAAATAGGGTCCTTATTCACCCTTTCAAGCCATTCCTTGAAATATTTTACCTCTTTATCATCTTTTCCTAAAGTTCAGGGATCATAACTTTGTTGAGCTAACATTTCAATAAAGCTCTCTTCTATATCAATCATCTTCTTGCATCTCTCAATGACCTTTTCAAATCCTTCTACACATTGCAACAAATTGTCACTTTCCCAATTCACTTGTTTTCTCAACTTCTCAAATATCAGAACTCCTTAACATCCATGGTTATCCTTTCATTCACCAACTCATGGACATCTGCCTAAATAAGAGATTTTAGTTTACACCTTTCTGCATGAATTCGTTCTTGGCGAAATTGACATTCTCCTTCTAGTCTTTTAGACTTGTCACACCAATTGTATGCCTCCTTATGTTTCCCAATTGCATCCTTAATTAACTCTTCGCCTTGCCTCACCAGGTGCTACATCCATTATTTGAATACACTTACCTTATGGAGAAGTGTTGTAATGTCATCTACTTGCTCCTTAGACATAAGTACCAAATTCTCAGGAAATTCAGTTTGTGTTTGATCGGACTGGGAAAGTGACTTGACAAAACCTTCTAGGAAGGAAATCCATTATTTTAGCTATCTTTTCTTCTATTTTATCTTTTGTACCCTAGCAATAGTTGTCTCATAATTAACTTTCATCTCTTCTGATTCTTGTACCCAAGATGAATGTCCAACATTGATTTATGTTACCCTATAATCGCTAGGTGTTATTTCATGCTAGCTCTTATCTCCCACTGGAGTAGCTATTTGGAGATTTCTCCCTCCATCTACATTTCTCTTCATATCATGTCTTGTATTTTCTCTACCTCTAGGTCTAGGGGTCTCTACTTCTTGTATCAAACTTCTGAGATCTAGAGGCATCAGTTCCACCTCCAATGGAAAAGCCATTTTCCTAACTAGCCAATTAGGTTCTTATTCATTGTACTCTGTCTCTTCAATATTTATTTATTCCTAATGATCAAAATGTTCAAGAACTTCTCCTCTTGAACTATCAACATCACCTGTCACACCCCCCAAAACATGAACACTTTTTTTCCTCACTGGCATGGATTTTGGATTACCTTTGTTTATCACTATCTCTTCCTTTTCGAGACTTATATTCTCCTATTCTGTCATGTGTTCAACAACAATCGTTGGGGCATAATTTTTCTATTCTCCCAAAATGTCAAGATTCTCCTTATTTCTTAATTCACCACCCAAGGTATATGAGGGCTCTACATTTTCATTCTCATCCCATCCTTTTGATTTCTCAGAAGTCTGCAATTGCTCAACATTATCTTTATTTCTTCCTTGTGGAAGCTAATCATCAACTGTAACTTCATTACCAATATTATGAATGGGATTCTAACCTACAATATCCCTTGTTCTTCTTCCATCAATTTCCTCAGGGTTTCCCACTCTCGAAGTGATTACAATCAAGGAGGCTTCTAACACAAACAACACTAATCCAACACTATTCAACAAGTATTGAAAGCTTCAAACCCTCACAAGTGCACTTCTTCACACAAGCACTCTTTCCCTCTACTAGGTCTACAGACCCAAAAACATGAACCAAACTCACTCCAAACTCACTCAACCAACAAAATCCTTGTGGTTTTTGATACCCATCAAAGCGTCCTAAAACATAATTTAGAATCTCATGCAACTCTTTTGAAGCATTAGTTCCAATTCTTGACTTCTACGCTGATCTAGGCCTTGAATTAGGCCAATTTTACAAAGAGACACCCCTTTAATCTTGCAACCAACCCAAGAAACCAATGGGGAAACACTAACCTTCCATCAAAACACCCAAATTCACAATTTATTTTCACATTCACATTCCCAAAGAGCTCTACCATGAAACCCTCATTTCTTGCATTTTACATAGGGGTTTATTGAAAAACGGTATCACAACCCTCTCCAGACCTTGGAACTAGTTCAAACACCTTTCTTTTTCTCTGAATATGCTTAAAATTTCAATAAATCTTTCTGCCTCTGAATAGTTCACACCTTTCACCACTGAAACCTCACAAATTCACTCAAAATCTTGTATTTCCAGACCTAGGGAATGATCTAAAAACCATCTATTCGCCTCCTTTGCTCATGAAACCCTACACACATGATTTTATAATCCTATTTATACCTTTCCATTGAGTTACAAAGGAAAATAGTGGGTGGAAAGGCCTAAAATGACATTTTACTCACTCAAAACCCTTAAACAGGGTATGCAGACCGGTTCCCAGTAATTTGCCTCTAGAATGCACAAAAATGAATGATAAATAATAATAATAAAATATAAAAGGATTTTAGATCTGCTGCACACACACTTAAATCCATAAGAGATCACAATCTTCCTGTATAGAATTGTATAGTTCAAGAAAACGATAGAATTTCTAGAAAAAACTTAGATTTTGCAAAGAAAACAATGAAATTTTATTGCTTCTTTTCAATGATCAACTTATCCAACCATTCCTTCAAGTTCAAAAGCCTATTTAAAGGTCTTCCAACTGCATTCAATAGTTACAACTACTTTTAAAACCCAAATGACCGTTGGTTTACAACTGTTACATTTTCATTGACAACTTTTCAACATTATTTTGCAATTTTTGCAATTTTGGCACAATTGACCCCTAACTCACTCTAATTACTCTAAAACATTAGAAATAGTCTAATTAGACCTTATTCAACCCAAGAACATGACTCAAGGAAATAAAATGCAATTTTACCCTCCTAGACAACTTTTGGCCAAAATGACAACATCCTTGATGTAATGTTTAGCAACTTCTACAAAATGGAAACAAAAGACCTCAAAACTTCAGCAATTACATTTGAATGGTCACCATCAACCTTAATGGACTCAAAATACCCCTAAAAAACCTAAACTCTAACACTTGAACATTTTTTTGCATATCTTGAACTTGGTGCTCTTGCACCATGAAGTGAGAGATCCTCTTATAAAGTCTTCTTCTTTATCCATAGGATTTGACCCTATATCTGGGACCTCTCCTACTATTGGTTGTACCATGGGATTTTATTTAGATTGTTTTTCTTCAAAAAAAATTTTCATGGCAGTCAACTTCTACCTCTACTTTCTAACTTCTTCTTCATTTAGTTTAGCAATCTCCTCTTGAATTACATGAGTCCTTCCCAATGTTTGTCTCATTGTTGTTGTATTGACTGAAGGTGGAGAGGTAAATATATCTACTAACTTTTGAGATGCAAACCTTATTTTATCATGCATCTGTGTTTTCATTCTCACCTCTTCTCCAATTATAGGTTGAGCTCTGGGATTTACTTTGGAATAAAATGTCACCTTAGGCTTCACCTTTACATTAGCCGGATTGGCCATAGTCTCTTTACACTGGCTAGTTGGTGTCACTAGAATTCTTTGGCTTGAAATATCAAGAATTATTTCCTTATCATGCTCAGCTACCTCTACATTTCCAACCTTTCTTTAGTTTTTAGCATTCTCTACATACACTGACTCATCCTCTAAATGTTTCTTTCTCTTCACATTAGGCAAGTATGTGAGTGCTACCCCAACTTCTTTTAATACTTCACCATAACCATGAACCTGCACAAAATCCTATCATCTTATTTTGAGCACAAAAAAAATGGGTGCATTGAATCTTTAAAAAAAATTATTTGAGTTTTGTAGGTCTCACTCTTAGCTTTCTAGAACTTCAAATGGTTTTAAATTTTGATATGTTTTGAGAAAGTTATGGTTTTTTTTGTTGGAAATTGTGCCTCAACTTACTGGCTTGTATGTCTTTTCAAGTCTTCATTGTCAGCTGATCGCTAGAGTTCCTAAGTTTGTAACCTTTTCACGCAGTTTGGAAGTTTCATAATTTCCTGACTGGCCGACTTCCTTCGTTGTCGCAGCATCGGTGATTTTTGTAACTTAAGAACCTTGTAGCGGAGTTTGGAAGTTTCATAATTTCCCAACTGACCAACTTCCTTCGTTGTCACGACATTTGGGAACTTTCTAACTAGCAATGAGAGTTACGAAGTTTGTGTTTTCTCCGACTGGGCGACGGTGGTATCGGCTTGTCGTGGGGATCGGTAAATTCATAACTTGTATGCGGTGGTTATGAAGTTAACATTTTGAGCGACATGTCGATAGTTTTCTTCTCGCCGATAGGTATATGCATTTGGTGAGAGCTCTTGCCGACAGTGATGGTCTTGCCGATAGAACTGCACATTGAACATCGGTGTGACATAAAGGTTCTATAAGACTCTTAGCGACATCGAAGGTCTTGCTGATAGTTCTGCAATGGACATCGGTGAGAATTCTTGCCGATAGAGTGAGTCTGGGTGATAGGTTTGAACTTGATATGACTCTTACCGATGGTGGTGACTCTTGCCGATAAGGAGAGTCGGGCATTTTGGCATCGGGGAGACACGGTCTAGTGTCTCACTGACATGCGATTATGTTTGAACGTTTTGACCGAACAACTTCTGACATGGTCTATTTTGAACCAATGAGTGAAGTGGAATGTGAACCGTTAGCAGTTGGACTGTTGTGACCGTTCTTGTGTGGAAGATGAATAGATTGTGAGGAAAACGATTATGCTCTGAAATGGTCGACAATGGTGAATAGTTCGATTGCGTAGAGTTGCTCGCTTGAACACGGATTGATTTGAGTGGGTTCATTGTATGCGTCTAAGAGCATTATGAGATTAATGTTCTGTAAAAGATTGATTAGTGAATGTTGCTACTGTAAATTGACATTAGAAAGTTAAGTCTGATCTCTGTATGTAATTTTCCTTACTGTAATACAAAGAGTATTTTCTTGGTGTGGTGGGTTTTTCTCCCGTAAGGGTTTTCTCACGTAAATCTGGTGTCTAATTGTGTATGCGTCCATTTCTCTTTTATGTTATTCTTTTCAAGTGTATCTTATTGAACTGTAATTACAAAAAATTAAAGTCATATGTGCATTCTTCCCTGAGGTTTTGACGTTAGGAGAGTTTGTTCTGCACCTAAGCTTTCCTTACAAGTGGTATCAGAGCCTGGCTAGTTGTGTTATCCTTGTGGGTACATTGGATTTTTTGTGTCAATTATGTTTAGTGGGAGTCTTGTAGAAGTCTAGAAATTTGAATTACAGATTAAGATGGCAAGCACATCAAGAAAGACTGAAATTCAGAAATTCAATGGCATTAATTTTGAGTTCTGGAAACTCAAAATGGAAGATTTGTTGGTTGATCATGATCTTTGGCTTGCTGTGTCTAGAACGAACCCTACAGGCATGAAGCAAGAGGATTGGGACCTTGCAGATCAAAAATAAAAGGGGTTGATAAGGCTCTGTTTAGCAGACTCTGTTCTTCTAAATTTTCATAAAGAAAAAATAGCATCCTCTTTGTGGAAAAGACTGGGAGCTATTTATCAGGGCAAGTCCTTGGTGAATAAGTTGTTCTTGAGGAAGAAGTTGTACTCTTTGAAAATGCAGGAAGGAGCATCTGTTGCTGATCATTTGAATGCTTTCAACATGTTGATTGCTCAATTAGCATCTGTGGGTGTGAAGATTGATGAAGAAGATCATTTTATGCTATTGTTATGTTCTTTGTCAGATTCTTGGGATCACTTGGTGATGGCTATTGGGAGTACGACATCCACTTTTAAGATGGAAGATATTGTTGCTTCTTTGTTATCAGAAGAGATGAGAATAAAATCTTCTGAGATGGCGAAGGAGGCTCTTGCTATTTGAGGTAGATTGAAAGAAAAAGGAAAGAAGAAGGACAAGAAGTCCAAATCCAAAACAGAGGGGAGATCAAAGTCTCCTAGTAAGAAGTCCAAGGTAAAGTGTTGGAATTGTGGGAAACTTGGTCATGTCCGAAAGGATTGCAAAGAGGATAAAAAGAAGAAGAAGTATTCTTTCGATAATGATTCTTTTCAGAGTGATGCAGATGCTTTCATTGTAGCCTTGACAACTCAGGCACCAGATGATGTCTGGCTGATTGATTCTGGAGCATCTTTCCACATGACATCTCATAGAGAATGGTTCACTAAGTATGAAAAATACGATTGTGGAAGGGTGTATTTGGCAAGCGATTCATCTCTGGAAATAGTTGGTCATGGAAGAGTCAGAATTCAGTTCCCTAATAAAAAGTGAAGGGAATCAATGATGTAATGCATATACCAGGTCTGGCTCAAAATTTACTTTATGTTAGTAAGTTGAACGATGTTGGAGTGCAAGTCACGTTCTCTGGAAATGGTTACAAAATGACTAGAGGCTCAATGGTGCTAGCTAGGGGTGCTTGTATTGGTACCTTGTATAAGTTGGATGCATTTGTTGTGCAATGCAATAGTGTCTCTGCAAAGTCACAGAAGGCTACTCATGGAGAAAAGGAGGAAAAAGTTCTTGATAGTGCAAACTCTATGGAAGTTAAACTTCCAGCAAAAAAGACGATGCTCTGGCATCATAGGCTAGGCCACATTGGAGAAAAAGGTTTAAAAACCTTGAAAAATAAAAACCTGGTTGAAGGAATTGATGATTGTAACCTCAAATTCGAGTTTTGCGATTCATCTGATGTATTTGGTCCAGTAAATGTTCCTTCTTTGTCTAAATCAAAATATTATGTATTGTTCATTAATGATTATTCAAGAAGGGCATTTGTATATTTTTTGAAAAGTAAAGAAGAAGTGTTCAGTCATTTTAAAGAATTTTAAAACCTTGTGGAAAATCAGATTGGAAGAAAAATAAAATGTTTAAGGACTGACAATGGCAATGAGTTTTGTTCTGATGAGTTTGAAAGGTACTGTAAAGATCATGGAATCAAAAGACATAAAACTACACCCTACACTCTGCAACAAAATGGAGTTGCTGAAAGGTTCAATAGGACAGTGATGGAAAGAGCAGGAAGTATGCTAAGCAGTGTTGGCTTGGAGGAGAAGTTTTGGGTTGAGGCAGTTACAACAACATGTTATTTAATAAACTGTTCTCTGAATTCGCTCTTGTTGAGAAAACACCTTTAGAAGCATGGTCTGGAAAGAAGCCCTCTTTGAGACACATTCGTGTCTTTGGCTGTGAGGCATATGCATATGTGCTGAATGAAAAAAGATCTAAATTGGAAAACAAGGTTGTTAAATGTATTTTTATTGGTTATAGTGTTGGCATAAAAGGATACAAGCTTTGGAATCCTGATACGGAGAAGGTTCTATATAGCAGAAGTGTTATTTTTTGTGAGCTGAAGCCTTCTACCTTGGATCTATAGTTGGAGACAAAATCAAAAAATAAAAAGGATGTAGTTGAAATTCCTCCGACACCAGATAAAGAGGAATTCAAAATTCAAAATGTACCTAAAACTGAGGAGAGATCAAGTAGTTCTGAGAGTTCTGAAGAATAAGAACAACCTCACCTCAACGTGAGGAGGTCAACACATGAAAGAAAGCAACCTGATAGATATGATTTTTCTTTGTTAGATTCTACTTGTGCCTATGCTTTAATTTCTAGCACTGATGAGCCTAGGACTATGAAAGAGGCATTTAGAATGTCTGATTCAAACTCTTGGTTGGAAGCCATGAATGAAGAAATGGAATCATTAGAAAAGAATGATACTTGGAGTTTGGTGCCCTTGCCTGAAGGCAAAAAATTTGTTGGCTGCAAATGGGTATTTAAAAAGAAAATAGGTCTGGATGGCAGTGTGGAAAAGTATAAGGCGAGGTTGGTTGTGACGGGGTATTCCCAGGTAGAGGGAATTGATTATGGAGAAATTTTTTCTCCTGTAGCAAAGCTGACGTCTATCAGATTTCTTTTGTCACTTGCAGCAGCGTATGACTTAGAGGTTGAATAGATGGATGTGAAGACAAAATTTCTTCATGGTGACCTTGAAGAAGAAATTTATATGTCCCAGCCTGAGCACTTTGTGGAAAAAGGTAAAGAAAATCTGGTTTGCAAGTTAAAAAAATATCTTTATGGATTAAAACAATCTCCTAGAATGTGGTACCAGAAGTTTGACACTTTTGTCTTGTCATTGGGATTTGTAAGATCGAAATCTGATCACTTTGTGTACTTCAAAGCTGAAAATGACCGTGTTCTTATTATTTCTCTCTATGTTGATGATATGTTGTTCATAGGCAATAGTAAGCTAATGATTTATGATCTAAAATCTCAGTTGTCTGCAAAGTTTGAAATGAAAGATCTTGGTGCAGCTAGGTATATTTTGGGAATGGAAATAACCAAGGACAAGAAGAGTAGAAAACTTTGGCTCAGTCAAAGTAAGTATATTAATACTGTTCTGGATAGATTTTGTATGACTGAGTGCAAGTAGCTAGTTGTTCTAGTTTTGCAGGGAATGAAGCTATCTGTTGAAGACTGTCCAAAATATCCTACTGAGATAGAGGAAATGACTAGAGTTCCTTATGCTAGTGCAGTTGGCAGTTTAATGTATGCAATGGTCTATACAAGGCCAGACATTTCCCAAGAAGTCAGAGTACTTAGTCGTTTTATGGAAAATCCTAGAAGGACACATTGGGATGCTGTGAAAAGAGTGTTCAGATATCTAAAGGGAACTTTAGAATATGCTTTGTGTTACCATGGAAATTTGGTTGAATCATAGAGGAATCTAAGCATTCAAGGCTATGTGGATTATGATTGGGCAAGGGACATTGATAGCAGAAGATCCACCAGTGGATACATTTTCATGATGAATGGTGGTACAGTTAGTTGGATGAGTAAGCGACAGGCTGTAGTCGCTTTGTCCACTATAGAGGCAGAATACATGGCAGCAACACATGCTTGTAAAGAAGCAATCTGGTTAAAAAATTTGTGTTCTAACATTGGGTTTGATGCAGGGATAATTACAATTTACTGTGATAGTCAAAGTGCTATTTTTTTGGTGAAAAATCCTACTTTCCATGCCAGGACGAAGCAGAATGTGAACCGTTAGTAGTTGGACTGTTGTGACCGCTCTTGTGTGGAAGATGAACAGATTGTGAGGAAAATGATTATGCTCTGAAATGGTCGACAATGGTGAATAGTTTGATTGCGTAGAGTTGCTCGCTTGAACACGGATTGATCTGAGTGGGTTCATTGTATGCGTCAGAGAGCATTGTGAGATTAATGTTTATTGATCAGTGAATGTTGCTATTGTAAATTGACATCAGAAAGTTAAGTCTGATCTCTGTATGTAATTTTCCTTACTATAATACAAAGAGGCTTTTCTTGGTGTGGTGGGTTTTTCTCTCGTAAGGGTTTTCCCACGTAAATCTGGTGTCCAATTGTGTATGTGTCCATTTCTATTTTTTGTTATTCTTTTCAAGTGTATCTTATTGAACTGTAATTGCAAAAATTTAAAGTCATATCTGTATTCTTCCCTGAGGTTTTGACGTTAGGAGAGTTTGTTCCGCACCTAAGCTCTCCTTACAATTTTTGTTCTCGCAACTTTTTAAAATTTAGTTGTTAAGACCTGAGTTTTCTTTTGTTTATAACACTTTTGTTGTGCAGTATTTTGCAAAACTCTTTTTGGGCTTTGAAGGTTTATGTCTTAGGTTTCCATATATTTTTACAGTTTTAAATTTTGTTTAGTTTTGAGAAAGTTATCACTATTTTAGTTTGCTATTATCATTCAAGTTTTTTTTGGTTTACTAATGTTTTGTTTCAGCATGTGGCTTTCATCAAGGAGATCTAACTTGTGGTTTTGCAAGATTTTTGGCTTGTTTTTGGATAAGAAATATTTTGTGTGTTTTTCAACACACTTTTTGAAGAGCTAAAATTGCATTTCATTCATTGGTTTTAAAATTTACAACAAATTACATCTTCTACATTCATGTGGCTTAAAATGAACAACAAATCTGCATGAATCACTCATTGGGCCTAAAATTTACAACTACAACTTGCATCAAATTCATAAGGTTAAAATGAACATGCATTTCTCATTCATAAGGCTTTAAAATGAACAAAAAAAAGCATTTTCTCACTCACGAGTTTTAAAATGAACATGCATCACACGTAATTGGCCTAAAAAGAATCCAAGTGTCTTCAAATCATAAGCAAAGGGTTAAAATTGACAAGTGTCTTTTGTGTTTTGTGGCTTGAAATTTGTCATAGGATGGGTATGCTCTCCTCTTGTGCCACTTGGCAATCTTGAGGATCAAAAGAATTTATTTGGCACTTGTATAACCACCCCCACATTTGGATTTTGGAATTAAAATGAACCCCATATGAGTGTGAGGAAAAGGCACTGAGTATGCTCTCTCCTTGCACTCCATGTGATCTAGGAGATCAGAAATAGTGTACTTCCTTGCTATTTTGTACCTTTATTTTAGAGGGCCTACCACCCTGCTTCGAAAGGTGGGAATGACCCAAGCGGTAACAAGCTAAAGCCAAGCTTTTTTGAATTGCTATATAAGAAAAGTGCTTCTTGACAAAAGTCATTTAGCAACATGTGTGGCATGTCTTCACTGAGCTTGTGTAAAGACATAAATTTATCTTTAAGGAATGAGACTTGGTGAGCCCGAGAAGTGAGTGTCATGGAGGGGAGCCAGTGCCACCAAGTCTCTAGCTATCCGCCTTGTTTAACTGGCTGGAGAAATCCAAGTGGGGATATCAACCAATGGTTTCCTTTCCAACCCTAGGACTGTGCATGTTGTCTATGAGTGTTTTCATCTTGAAATCAAATTTTTTTACACCCAAAACTAGATCAAAACAAGTGTTTGAGACTGTATTTTTTGTTTTTCAAACAATTTTTTATCAAAACTAGTCAAAAGCCAATTAGAAAACCACCAAATTGCACCACAATTGCTTGAAGCAGAGCCACAACTACTTGATTACCAAAATTTCAAAAATCATTGTCCAAAATTGAACCAATTCATCTTGACAGAGATCTTGTTATCTAAACATTAGACTTGTAGATTTTTACTAGTCCATTCCATCATCCTCATTTAATATTGCATTACATTTTAGATTGCACCTTAGGTCACCTTTTCCTTGCATAATTAATCCTAGACTTTAGGTTGCACTTACCTTTCAAATTTTAGACATAGGAAGACTACTAGGATTTTCGACAGTCCTTGGTTGCTTATCCAATTTGTCATTGACCTTCATCATTCATTTTACCAACCTTTTTCATTATCACCTTGGTCAAATTTGAGTCTCAAGCTTGTTTCCTATCCTAGACTCACCTTGTCAAAACTATCATCTTGATTATCACAAAGGTCAATGACATTTTGGATTGTTATCTTGGACTTACAATAGCTTGGTTACCATCCTTTGTCTTAAAATTTAGGTTCATGTCCTTAGTGTCATCTTTCTAGTGTCATTTAGATTCATATCATACCCTTTGACCATAGCTTCATCATCATCCCATCAATCCTTAGTCTTGGACTCACATTGCACTTTCATTTTGCATCTTTATATCCCAAAAATACAAAAATAGCTTAATTTCATCTTAGCCTTGGAATCATTTAGTCCCCATATCATTTTCCTTGATCATCAATTACTCTACCTTTGGTATCCTTTGTATCCATTAGTTTTATCTAGCTTCATCATTATCCTTGCATACTCACCTTGCATCCTTATAACCAAAAATCACAAAAACATAGCTTAATCTCATATCATCTTGCATTCCCATCTTGTATAAAGATTGATTGGTTAGTATCCTTTATCTTAAATCTTGAGGTACACATCCTTAGTATAATTTGGCATCCGTTAGTCTCACTCTAGCTCCATTATCATACCATATCCTTTGGCCATTATCATCATTGCTTCTGAACATTTAGTTTTAGGTGCATTATCATTTTCATCCCCATATCCTTATAATCCAAAAAAATACAAAAACATAGATTAGTCTCATATCCCACTTTGCATTTATCATCCTTGCATATCATATCCCTTTTTCATAGGGTCATTATCATTCCACCATCCTTAATCTTTATCTTAGGTGCATCCTTATATCCCAAAAATTAAAAAAAACATAGTTTAGTCTCATATCCATTTTGCATTGTCACCTTGCATTGATATCCAAAGGAAACAATTTTTACATGGTCCTCACTAAGTTTTCCTTATCCATCCTAATTTGAATTCATGTATATGTCTTCAATTTACCTTGATCTTCTTCGTAGTCAAGCTGAATACCAATCACCCACAGTCCCAAGTCAACTATCTATCTACCCATCTTACCAACAATCCATGATCTCTAGTCCCCCATCCATCTATCCTCCTTATCAAGAACCAATTAACACAATCCATACCATTAATCCCCAATGAACATCCATTAATCATCCTTATCCTAACTTTGATAGGGGAAACCAACCTTCCACTAGTCCATTCCAATCCTCCACATCTTATCCTAATCCACCATCCACTAATCCATTTCCATGCATTCCATCCCAAACTACAATACCATCTAATAAAATCACATTAATTAATTCTCTCCAAGGACAACTAGTAAAGGAACTTGTTTGACTCCTAAATGAAAACAAAGTTAGGCAATCCAATCACATTGCTAATCCTACACCATCCAACCATTTGCCACCATCATGTCATCCATCACTTACCAATACTGAAAAAGATCTTTCTATTTAAACCCCATTATTTCCATGTCAAAATCCTAATTCTATCAAAGAAAATCCTATTATTGCCCAAAATCACATTCCATTGCCTAAACCTTGAGATATACGTCCAAAGAAAAGACCAAAGCATGATGAAATAAACTCCATGACAAATCTAGATCAAGTTACCCAAAAATCACCTATAGATGCTTATGATATCCAAGTTAATCCAATATCTAATCAACATCCCATTCCCAATCATTTCATCCAAGATAAACCTATCTTTGACCAAAATCCTACCATTGAATAAGAAATCCAAAATGATCATCTCATCAACCTTCATACCATCCATGATAAAACAATTGAAGTTGATCCTATCCAAAATCCAAACACCTCTATTTCCCAAGATGAGACACTTTCCTCCTTTGGACACATAGATAATCAAATAAATGATATGGATAACATCAAAGAAGAGCATAAATAAGCTACTATTGATCAATTCAAAGAAGAACATAAAAAAGCTACTATGGATCGAATCAAAGAAGAAGACACAAAAGCTACCATGGACATCCCAAATGATCAAGAAGAAACAAGCATGAAGAATGATAAAGCCAAAACATCCTACCAACTAGGATCATACACCTTTGTCAAATTAGGATTTCTTGTAGATGAGAATATTCTAAGCAATGATTTTCACATACACAATGATTGGTTAGCATCTTGCTTTCAAAACAACAAATAGCCCATCGCAAATAGAATCTATTAGAGTATGTAGTATCAAGGAAAAGGACTAGGCCTACATGAGCAAGGAATTTGAGAACCAATATAGTTTAATGAAAATCCTAGACATCAAGGTCTTGCTTATTCTTCAACCAAAAAATCAAATGATGTTAGTGATACCTCGACGATATTGGGGATTAATTTTGTCCAATACAAACATCAAAATGGGGGCCATGAGTAGTCCTTGTCATAAGGTTGTTGCCAACACTCCTTCCATCCACACCATAAACTATCGTTCCAACATAATTAATCACATCAATTGGAACCAACAAAAACAAAATTCTTACAAGTCTAAAGCATGAAATCAAATATCAAGGGCCATTGAATGCAAAAATCCAAGTGGACAAATAAAATTAAAATAGATCCCAAAGAAAGATGGATCTAGAAAAGAAAATAGTTCAAATCCAAAATTCAATCAAAATGTGGAGCCACAAGAAAAGAGGTCTCCCATATGTAACAAATTTCCACCTCCTTCAAAATGGTCACCACACAAGGCAAAATAAAAAATGTTGGTTCCAAACACTATCCCAATCAAAATTCCAAACTCCATCATCCATCACCCAAGTTTGGAAAATAAAAATTGCTACATCAAAAACACCAAATAGTCCATCCACACCTACCATCATCCATCACAATCCTACATCTCACCTAAAGTCTAAAAATACCACATCACAAATCCATCACATCTTCGAAACAACTCTTTATCATAAGGACTCACATGGAACTCTATCAAGATGTGTGTATTTCGATAAGGAAATACTTAGTGTCAGAGAGGATCATAATGACATCGATCAGTTGTATGCAAGTGCTATGATCCTGACAAGATAATTACTCCATAAAGGTCACTATTGGAATATCATGAAACTAGTATCTACATTAACACCATCAAAGGATTCAGAACAATCAACGATCATCTGGAACATCAAGTTAATATAAAAAATCAAAAAAATTGTCACCTTGATGAAAACCTGGAAAATAGGCATCTTGTGTGGGATAAAAATAATAATAAAAAATAGTAAAGATAAAAATTTCATCCAATAGTGAAAACCATTTATATGGTGCTTTGGATACGTACCATGATGAAAACCTAGCAAACAGGTGTCATGTGTAAGAGCAATTATCTATGTGGACCATTATACTTGGGGGTAAGTTGTCTTATCTCCCATGCCTTTCTCATAACATTTCCATCTATCCATCCAATCCATATCGTTTCCATCCATTTTCCCACCTACCTTGATCTTGATAAGAAAAGGGGCACAAACATAAATCATGCTTTGGGAAAATTCTTGACATGTCTATACTTTGGTCATACACTATCCATGAAATATCATGTCATTGCCTTCATAAAATTTATCCAAACCCATACCTCAGAGAAAAAAAATTATTCCTATGCGACATAGTCCTTGGAGATCATATGCTAATTCTTTCAGCCAATAATCCTCATGTCTCCTATCCTTTGGTAAAATCAGTCCTTTATCCTTCCACACCTATCGTTGGGCTTGGTTTTCCCTTGTCATTGGTTTAAGGATTCTAATCCACTTATCCAAGTTCCCTCCATAATCCCATCTAGTCCTAAGGTTATTCATCCCAAATGCAAAAAGCCTAATCCATACAATCTTGCTATGCAACCTAGTGCATCATCCAAAACATTCCTTGGATTTGTTCCTAGCCTTGTTGTAGACCTTGATCCTTTAGTTATATTATCATCAATGAGATATTTCTTTCCCATTCCTCATGTTGTTTCAGGATGTGTCCTTCCCATATCAAACAATGTTGTCATCATCATCATTACCTATTAATTGGTTTTCAGCTTGACTAGGGGCAAGATCAAGTTTTTCCTTAGATCCTTGTGCATGCTTGCTTGGTTGATTGTTGGTATCTTTCACATGAATTTTTCATGATCCATATAGTTATCATCCATAGCAAAGTATCATTCATCCATAATAAAACTTCGTCATCCTTTCCATGGCCTAAAGACCATCAACATTTAGTGTCCTTCACTTTCATGATCATCCTTTTCATCCATTGATCCCCTTGCACATAATAAGTTGGTCCTATACCCGATTGGGGGAAATTCCCTGACTTACATCTTCATGGGATCTTATGCAAGGTATTAGCCTTTTAAAACATCAAAATCCAAAAAAAAACATAAAATATCAAAATCCAAAAAAAATCACAAAAAACCATCAAAATCCAAAAAAATCATAAAACACCAAAATCCAAAAAAACATAAAAACATCAAAATACAAAAAATCATAAAACTTCAAAATCCAAAAACTCATAAAACTTCAAAAAAAAAATATAAAACCTTTCAAAAATCCAAAAAATCATAAAATTATCAAAATCCAAAAAAAAAATCAAAAAGCATCAAAACTCCCAAAAATAGAGTCATAATCAAAGCTAGTCTATGTTAGTGTGGTTGAACTAGGTTGTCTTTGTGTATTTTCTACATAGGAAAGGCTCATCTTAAATGAGCCCCCGAGACATTAGGTCAGTCCTTTTAGGTTTTTCCAAATAAAATCATGACTTAATCTTTTGTCAAATAAAACAAAGTCAAGTCATGTCAAACTATGAGGTTTTTGCGTGTATAATGTAGGAAATGCCATCAATTGATGAGCCCTTGAGGCCACCTAGGTTAGTCCTTTAGGGTTTGTCGATTCGAGTCTTATTCTTGGTTCGCAAGCAATCATCATTCCAACCAAATCATGAATCAACAGACAAACATAACCAACAAAAAAATTGATCTTCAATCAATCTTCAATCAATCAATTACCTTCAATTTCAATCAATCAATCAGGTCATTGGTCTTGTATTTGAATGGGACATTATGTCGCTTGTCTCATTTGGTCCTATCTCTTTTGTCTTTTATCAAGATGCGTCCTTCCTCAGATTAGACTTCCTCTTTGAACAATCTAATCATTCACCTTAAGTAGGATATGTCTTTCTTGCAGTTAGGTGTCTTGTCAACACTTGTCACTTGGTCAACTGTATCAGAAGTGCTCCTTGCCTTAAATAGGATATGTCCTTCCTAAAAAAAGGCATTGTCACATCAATCAATCATCAAATCAATCAATCTTTTCATCTCAATCAGTTAATCTTGCCTTAATCAGGATGTGTCCTTCCTAAAAGTGGGTGCAATCAATCAAATCAATCTTTCAACCCTTGTCAAACTTATCAATCAATCCTTGTCAACCTATTAATCAAACTATGTCATCTTGGTTAACCTAATCAATCATACCAAACAATCTTATCAATATTATTGGCAAACACTGTCTCTCTGGAAAACACTTTGTTGGTCTGGGTTTGTCTTATCTTTTGATTGATTTTCGGTCATGTTACTAGTTACCTCAAGAATGTCCTATTAACAGATTTAGAGGGACGATGATGGATCATTGCCTCTTTTCTTTTCTTGATGTCTGCGGTTTGTCTTGGCAAAAAGACTGGGATAATTGAGTCCTTAGTATGAGTCGGGGCATTCCTTGTCTTTTGACTGCTTGTCTCTCACAAATGGTCACCTTGCACACCTTGGTCTATGTCATGCCATGGTGTTTGTGCTCCATTTGCGACAATTTTGATGCCTGATGATGATTAAAAAAAAGCATGAAAGTTGGTACCTTGCCATTTTCCATCTAACAACCCATCTCCTTTGTCCCTTTTCACACTAACATCCATCTTCTTTGCACTAACATCCTCCATCCACAATCATCCTGATGGCCCGCAAGCTGAATTATTTTCCTGTCAGTGCATCAAAGTGGCTTTTCAGAATAATTTCTCAATTTTTTTTGAAAATTTGAGAAATTTTCTAAGGGGGCATAGGTATATCCCACCTTCATCGAGGCATGTTGGGGCATGATCTGAACTTGGTTTTCTTCTTTATTCTTTGAAACAACGCTCAAATCGCATTATGTTAAAGAGGGGAAAAATGTAGACACTAAAAAATGTCCTAAGTCTGCAAGCGCCATTTTTGCCTAGTCTTCGTCTCCTGATTAATTTTAATTATTTAATTATTCTTGATCATATTCCTCTATTAATTAAATATTTTTTAATTATTTAATTAATTCACTTCCTAGCTTTATTCTATCCTGATCAATTAAATAAAATTAATTGTGTCGCTAATATTCCCCTTTCTTTAAAAATTAAATAAATTACTATTTATTTAATTATTTGTTGGTCATCTTTCGTCTATGGTTTAGTAATTATTATTAATTATTTAACTATTCACTCCCCCTTTTAATTCTTCCATTGTTAAATAATTTTCAATTTTTTTTAATTGTCCTCCATGTGTCTCTTGTATCAAATAATTAACTCAATTTAATTATGTAATGCCCCTTTTTCATATTTCCTCTTATTTAATCAAAATAATTATGTAAATTGTTTTAATTAAATACCCACTTTCCTTTTCCTCAAATAAATAATTTAAATAAATTATGTATGCCTCCACTTGGTCAAAGATTCCTTCTCATGAATTACATGATTTTAATTTTTAATTTCATCCATTATCCCTCCACTTGCTCATTAATCTTAGTCATCTTTTTCATAGTTGTCAACATCATAGTCGTCGACATCATAGCTGTCCCTATCCCACCACTTTATGTTGCATCAATCCTTCTCCATCGATCTTGGAATCTTTCTAGATGATCGATCTTGTCGGTTCGTTCAAATGGTTTTCTATAAAAGAAGCCTTTCTCCTCCTTTTTTGCAGGTATTTGCACAACTTCAACTACAAATCTGAGGCAATATTTGCAAAAGAAGAATGAGGAGAGACAAGGGAAGTGATTCAAGTTCAAGCATGGGGAGTTCTTTCATTTGATTTGTTTTATTTTCCTCATGTTTTGTTTGTATTCTCTTGTTTTAGATTGAGTTTTGGCTTAGTAGTGTTTCCGTTGTCACTAGAATCTAGGCTAGCTCATTTTAACCCGTCTTACAAAGCCTAGAATAATCTTTTGATATTTGAATAATGTTTTCATTTTTCCTCCTCATTTCTACCTCATATTTAATCATAGCATTCCTGCACTTTATAATTTCATCTATAACCTCCTGACTTAATGAATGAATAGGGTCCTTATTCACCCTTTCAAGCCATTCCTTGAAATCTTTTACCTCTTTATCATCTTTTCCTAAAGTTCAGGGATCATAACTTTGTTGAGCTAACATTTCAATAAAGCTCTCATCTCTATCAATCAGCTTATTGCATCTCTCAGCAACCTTTTCAAATCCTTCTACACATTGCAACAAATTTTCACTTTCCCAATTCACTTTTTTTCTCCACTTCTCAAATATAGGAACTTCTTAACATCCATGGTTATCCTTTCATTCACCAACTCATAGACATCTATCTAAATAAGATATTTTAGTTTACGCCTTTCTACATCAATCTGTTCTTGGCGAAATCAACATTCTCCTTCTAGTCTTTTAGACTTGTCACACCAACAGTATGCCTCCTTATGTTTCCCAATTGCATCCTCGATTAACTCTTCTCCTTGCCTCACTGGGTGCTCCATCCATTCTTTGAATATGCTTACCTTATGGAGAAGCACTGTAATAGTATCTACTTTCCCCTTAGACATAAGTACCAAATTCTTGGGTAATCCAGTCTGCATTTAATTGGATTGGGCAAGTGACTTGATAAAACCTTCTAGGAAGATAATCCATTATTTTAGCTCTCTTTTCTTTTGTTTTCTCTGTTGGGCTTTCTAGCTGATGGTCTAGCATCTCCTAAAGGGTAGCTACTCCTTATACTTAGAGACCCTAGGTTAGTGGCCAACGAACAGGAGATGACCGATTGGAAAGCCTCTCCTCTGCACTTTAGGCTCTACTAGACCAAGGTGGGTATTCCTATACATTAATGTAGATCATCACACTACAATGGTGGAAGTTATTCAATGGGATAAATCATCTACACAACCTTCGCTACTAACAATGGCTTGTGGTAGTGTGGAAAGGGAAACATGAAATCAAATCTAAACTAAGAAAGTTTTTAAATTGAAATTTTTTATTCTGCCCTAGATTCATACTTTGTGAATCTTCTTGACCAGTACCTAATCCACACGGAGTCAGGAATGAAATAAAATCCTACAACAGACCAACCCTGGTTTCTCATAACCCTACTACCTTGTAGCAAGAAACCAACAAAAGGACAATCAACATGTTACTTAGTTATCCACACTGCACTACAATATCCATGCTATCTCTATGCAAGAAATTACACCACTCCTTGAATGATAGGAAAACATAAACATAACTCAAACATAAAATGTGTTTGAAGCATCAACACAACCCTCGATTATATTGATTTAAAATATAATGAATACAATATTTGAGGACATATAGATTGACATATATAATGAAGTAGAATACAAATGTTGTATGGCGATCATCTATTTTTATTATAGAGCATGGCTCATTACATTCCCTATCTATGTCTGAAGGACTTACCCTATTCAACTTGACTCAAAGCAAAGAATTATAGAAAGTATAGAAATAAAATCTGGTAGGGAAACACTACACTAGACCACTTAGGTTGGAGAGTAGAAGTCCAAACAATACACTAAAACAACAAAACTTTCCTTTATAGTACATACATAACTTAGAATTTGAATTCAAACCCTAACCCTAACTCAATCAAAGTTATAGAAATGATTAAATCTGATCATATTACAAACCACAAGAATTCCACCTGAAAAATGGAGCAATAACTAGCCATAAAGGCCTCTGACACTTTGAGCACACCCCAACATTGATGGAATTCTAAAAATAGGCATGGCACCCCTGAGAAATCCGTGATCATATTAGGAATAACATACCCTAACATCAATTTATCCACTACAACACTCGAGGAAATAAATGGCACCACTCAGCAATCACTTTAGCCTTGGAAGAAGTGCAAGAATGTGATCTAAAGCCATCTGGAATTGATCTATACCTAAGAAGTAGATGCACCATTACTATGCAGTCAATATCCATAAATAGGAGCAACTAACCATTGGGAATATCAAAATTTGAAATGTGGTTGTCAATCAATCCCAATCGCACCAAGATCTAACGGTTAACGCTCATTGCACAAAATAAAACCCGAACATTAGATTTAACCGCTTTAAATTTGGGTTGTTTGATCTTCACCATTATAACATCACATGACTCACAACAACGATGTGTCATACAAAATCATTCCAATAATATTTTTCCACCTAGAGCGCCGACCATTCAAATTGCGGGCACCACCATCCCCTCACACAATAGGAGGATCCACGCGTCAATCGCTCACTAACCCTACAAGACTTCAAAAAACATTATTTTATTCATGCGGGGTGATCGGGGAATGACTAGGATGCATTCAATTTCACTTTGATATCCACCGTTTGACCAAGGGCCCACCTACACATTTAAAAATTTAATACGAACATCTATATAAGTCATGACTTAAAAGGTGGCCACCTTAGTACATAAGACTTAGGGGATGACAAATTATTTTGGTTCATGACTTAGGAAAAGATTTAATATTTCAAATGGGCAGTGACTGGAAATACAAGGTAAAGGGGTCCATGAACACACGACTTCCTAGACATAAGTTGTAACTCAGATGACTTGGAACCTCTGATAACAAAGAAATTTCTAAGTCACCCAAAATCTGAACCTCAGAACCTCATGTCAAAGGTCATGAAGTTCGAAAAACCTATGACTTGCCGATAACAAAGAGATTGCCAAGTCAGGAGGTTACGAAAATCCAAAACCCCATGACATAGGTTAGAAAAACCTAAAAACCTGCGACTTAAGAAAATGACAAAATATTAGAAGGGGTCATGGTATGGAAAACAACGAACCAATGACATAAAGTTGCAACTTAAAGGGCCAAGGCTAAGCAGGCACAAAATTCCAATATGATTTTATAACAAAAGTGCACGCCAAGGGTTTAGGGTTTTAGGATATAAGGGTTTAAGCCCTTCATGTAATTTTTGAACCCTAAATAGACAAAATGGAGGAAACTCAGAGGCACAAGGGGAAAAAAATGATTGAAATGGTCATGGATTTTACAAGTACCACCAGTGGCTCTAGTTGGGGATGTATGCTTGGCAAAGTAGGGTGAGAATTCAAGTCTCTAGAGAAGTAGACCAAACAACCATTGGGAAACTGAGCCAATCCAATACATACCACCTCATTTGATAGCCCCAGGCCTCCAAATGAAAAAGGGGAGTTAACATTTACCCCTTTCAAACACCAGACTATTAAAGGAGTTGATCTCCCTTAACTAGTAATTTTTTTGTCACACCATAGCAGCACAAGTATCCTTCTTCTTGCAAAAAAAAATATGTGATTGCCCTTAAATAGGTGAGAACTTGCTCCATGTTTGAACTTGCTATTACATGGTAACCACATGATATAGGCCACTGCACTGCCACCCATTGCATTTTTTGATTCTATATTCAGTGAAAAAAAATGAGAACATTGATCAACATCACAAAAAATCTCAGTTTCCTCACACCTGTTGATTACTTCACATGAATCAAGGCCAAAAGAAAAATCCTCAAATTCACATGGAACAGAAAAATGTGCCATCTCATCATGCTGACATAGAGAGGGAAAATCATCCTCAAACAAGTTAGACTGAAAAATTTGAAGCTCAGGCACACAAGGGACATGAGCAGCCAAAAAACTACCTTGTTGCTGCTCATCAAAACTACAAGAAACATGCTTGGAGTTCTCAATGTTGATGCATACCTCATCAACACATTCATTCAGACATGAGGAATTTTGTGTGAAGAGCTATACTCTTCAAATTACCTATCCTTTTCATCCTCTTTATAATTTGTTGAGGTACATGTATCATAAAACATACGAACTATGACACATATCAAGGGAACCTACCTCAACAACATCACACTGCCATGAAAAAATTGAAGCCCACTACTCCTGGGGAAGACTATGAGCTGCAACCCCCAAAAAAAAAATTCATATGCATCCATATGATCCATACAATAATACTCCTCAAGTACAAACTCATCATGAATAACATCATTAGTTGTAGCAACATTTGCTTCTTGATTTTCATTTTCACCTATAGTTGTATCTATGCTATCCTCATGCACAAACTCAGTGGCAACTTCAAAACCAAAACTAGGGACAAAAAAAGGTGGGGAATCAAACAAGGGAACAACCTCTTGTTCATCACCCACAATAGATATATCTTATTCTTCCTTGCTGCTACACACACTAGCAGAATCATATCCCACACTATCCAACTGGAAATCATCATTAGACTCATCATTGCTACTCTCTTCCAATTGAAAGTCACCACACATGCTATCACATTCATCTAATATAGAGAGAAAGCTCTCTTTCTCCATTGTTTCAACATCAGCAAGAGGTACATCTGCACAAAATTCTTCTCTGGGCTGCTCAGAAGCAGAATCTTCACCACTACAAAATGCATCATTATTCTTATAAATACCGGCCAAACACCTAGAATAAGTACCATCACATAATCTAGATAGGAAGTGATCTCCATGCCTCTCTATCAACTTGTCCATTATTGAAAGCCAACCATCAATGTCTCCAACTCCTGAAGGCTTCCATCTTTGTGGCATTGTACTCATACTCGACTCAAGTCTTTCAAAAAATAAATCAACACATGCTAATTCATTTGGCCTCTCTAATTATGGTATAACAACCAACATTCCGTGAACTTGTCATGGAAATCAGATGGGGACTCATCCCCATATCTTTCAATGCTCCATAATACATCTAGAGGTGAGAAATTTTCAACCTCAGATTCATATTCTTCTTCAACTTCCTGACCATGTTGAGAACTACCTGTTATCAATAGTTTTGCACCCTACTGAATGCAGTATTCAACAAACTACTGAAACATGGAAACCTCTTTTAGATGTGGGTGATCTACGCGAAAGAGGAATCTCCAGAGTGAGCTAGTTCTCCAAATGATGAATTCTATTCTAAAATAGCTTCTGAGGAAAGGGATGAAGAATAACTGAACATAAAAACCTATTTCTAAAAGATGATTCACCAAACTTATAAGAATTCAGACCTAACCACTCATAACAACTTCTCTATTGCAGTAATCCTCACAATCTCATTGGCACATATCCCATTAGTAATTTGCATGAAGATCTGGAAAAAAAATACAACATGCAACCTGAAACATATAATTTTGAAACACAACCTATAACAGCAAGACATAAAAGGATTCCAATTTGAAAACACAAGTATATCAGATTGCCATTACAAAATTTGAGACAGAAAATAAGAAGGAAAAAATCTGCTGCTCTATTAAAACTGGAAGAGTGTTAATTTGTCCAAAACTGAGTATCAAAAGGTTTACAAGCTCCCCAAAATGAGTAAGGGCAAGAAACTCCATCTCAACTGCTGAGAATGGAGAGTTGAAAGACTAAATCTATCAAAAGAACTCTCAAGGAAACCCTAATCCGAGCTCAGAAAAAGCTCAAGGAAAAAAGGCCTCAAACAAACTCAAAAAACTGCTTAAAAGCATAAAAAAGCACAATGCTTTTATGATGAACCTGTCAAGCCTCTAAAAATAGGCTAAATCTGCTTTAAAAGCACAAAAACACCCTATCTCTCCAAGACAAGTCTGAAATCCGACCAAGAAGAAAAGTCAGTCAAAGATCTGCTAAAAATAGCAAGAAAACATAAAGCAACTTATAGAATATCGCTTTATGCTTCTGCTTTTACAAGATGCAGATTTTTTACAATTGTCTATTTTTGCAACTCAAAGATTGGAAATCTTTTGCAAAAATAAAACTACTTATCTCTTCATTACAACATTTTGATTTTCTCAAAAATCATAAAAACACATTACACAATCTTCTTCTTATCAAAAATTTCATTGATTTCTCATAAAACCAATTAAAATGAGAACCCTAAAAATATGGCACTGAGCATAAGGCATTCATAAATCTCCCCTAATTGCCTCTTCATTTAAAACAATACCCTAAGGCATAAACCCATAATTCTCTAAGGAAAAACCATAAGTCTTAAATACTTAAGACATCACCCTAGCATAGAATTTTGGCCTTACATAATCATTGATTTAGACTTAGGTTTGAATAAATCATAAGGAAAGTATTATAGGTTTGACCACCATTTGATATTCAACATGTTCATTTTGAATGAACATTCTGGAACTTCATAAGGCTTCGAATTAGGGCTTTGATCAAAATAGGGTCAAACCCTAATTATCATCATTTCACACCCATGACTTTGGAAAGAAAGGACTTATGTCTGCATGAACAACTCCGCTATGATGGTGTTGGATTCGAGCCCGTGTGCTTCAGTAATCTTTCTCTGCTCTCTAGTTGACCAAGAATTCCAGTGGGTAAGTCTGACTTTGAAGTATAATAGCCATTCTACTTCATTATTTCGAATATAAAAAACCCTAAGGGTGCGGCCTGTGTGAGTTTGTTTTTTACTCTGATCTTTCCTTTGCTCCTCCATGCCATCATGAGTTTGAGCTCGACTTCTACAGTCCATTCCATGAAAGCTTCGACTTGTGCTCTTATTCTCCTTCACTGTGCAGAGGTAATCTTTGTGTTCTTAGACTTTACGGCTTCGTATTCTGCTCATTTCAGCCTCAAAGTCATGGCTAACACACTCTAATGTCATCACTTCTCTGCTTTTCTATCCTTCTGAAGCTCGACCATCAGATTGAGAGTTTGTTTCTTGCCGAAAACTCTTCATGCTTCCTAGTCGCCAAGACAATGTGTTTTCGGGGAGACCTCTTGTAGATAAAAAGGCTATACCGAAAATCTTAATTATTGTTCTTTCTGCACTTTTGAAGCTAACCCACATGTGGGTATTTAAAATTAAAACTGTAAATTCATTTATGGATATAAACTCTACCCAGAACCAGAACCTTAACCTTAACTTCTGAAACAAAATACTATCATGGGTTTGGAGATTTTCAAAACAAAAGCATATATTCTTAATTTCTGATAGAACTCGACCTCCCATACTTGCTTGAAATGGTGCTAAAACTATATATTTGCTTGCGTTTCCTCTAGGATTTTGGCTCAGAAAACCAGTGATATTTTGCATCTACTTCTAAAACAAAAGATGTCTTGGATATTTGTCTTTATTTTAACCTCCCTGCATTCCATGTGTCTCAAAAGAAAGCAACTCATTGCATCACTGTTGCTTGTTTAAATATGCCTTTAGAAGTATACAAGAACATGATGAAACAATAAGAATTTGTGTGCTTGTTTATATTCATTGGCCCATATTACTAGATATTTTGTTTTGACATTTCTGTAGCTCTCTTTGACAGTTATAACACCTAAGCTCAAATCACAGAACTGTCATTGACATAGAGCTGTAGACTATCCTTAAAATGAAAATCCAATACTCATTATGAGAGTACTCTCCAGGTACTAAGAATCTAAAAAATCTGTCTTGAATGCACATTCTGGAACCTCATATACATATGAAGCTCGAAACTGAAAATTCCATTATGGTCCCTACTGCATTATGTGCTCATCTTGTAGATATGACAGAAACTTTAACTCACTGTTCTGTCAAGACCTTGACTGAGTAATCTGAAAACGATCACAATCCTGCACATTTGTTGTATCTAATTCATGGCTTGACCTATTACAAGTGATGTCTTACTTGACACTTGTATCTCACTGAAAACAAAATGAAAGTATATCACATTTGATTGTTGTCCTCTACTAATCATAGATACACGAACCCGTCTGAGACACCCTCCAACCAGAATGAATTCATTGTCTTTGTTGTAGCTCCTAATAACCAGTACTAAACTCTAACATAGCAGCTTTCATTTTCTACATTTGAATTTTTTAGAGGCTTTACCTTTTTGCTCTCGGACTGCGACATTGCATCAGTACCACCTCCTTTACTCACTGGTTCATATCTAACTGGTAACTCAGAATCATTTAATACTCAAATGCACTGTATGTGTCTGTTCTTATGAGCAACATGGTACTCTTCATGCATTTTTATATTTCACTGCACAAACTGCTCTCAGAAACTGTTCTCTTTGATGATGAAAATTAGAACAAAACTTTAAGGCATATGTATGCCTTTTCACTATCCAAAAGAGAAATAATGAATTGAAACTCACATGACATATGATTATAATCAGCACAAAAAATGAAGTAATTAGCAATTTCTGATGCAAATGCACTCTGTTAAATTCCTTAAGTGAACTAAACTCACTGTTCACCTGTAGCCTTCAGAAAGAAATGTTGATCGTTATGAATGCACTGTTGGTTTCGTTACTTGGTGGATAACTCTGTTTTACACTTTCACTTGTATTTCATTTTTTTTGATGTATATGATGAAATATCTTTCAAAATCATCCCATTTAATGCATAGGGCAGCATGCCGGGCTCTACCCTTGTGGGAGCCCGTTTTACTCCACATGCTTGGTCTTCAAATAATGTTCAGCTTCATGACTTTACCTATACCTACACAAGGAAACAAACAGTGTTAGCATAAAAACGGAACACGATGATTATGTTGTTACTATTTCTCCTTCAGCTTACTTCTTTCAGACTGTTCTTGATTGATTTTGATTGTTTCGATGTATTGCTAATAGTATGTTGTACTATTGTTGGTGCATCATATAGGTTACATCATAGTCGAAGCCACTGACACCCCTCTTTTCCTCTTACAAGTGGACGAAGCTCGAGACGACGAGGTGCACCATTCAACATCAAGCGTTGATAATTAGGCAATGATGATTATGTTGCCACTTATGTGTTTTTCCTTTCGCATCTTCAGTAGTGCAACATATTATTAGAAATGTGTTGTCACAGTCACAGTTACATCCACAGCTTATGTGGATCTTTGATTTCAATTTTGCTTTTCAGTTGAAAAGAAAATGCATTTTATACAATGTTGTAATACTATTCTGATTGTGAAATCAAATGAAGCCTTGTAAAAATATGAGTTCTTTTTGAAATGAATAAAAGCATCTAAAATGCTATTTTGCACATGTACTCAATTCTGTCTTTCTTTTAAATCTGCAACTTCTGAATGGCACTCTGCAACCCACCTCACTAAAATGCATAACTGATATTCAAATACATAATGATAATGATGCGAAACCGCATTTGAACATGACACTGCAATTCTACTTAATGTTAAATAACAATCAGCCAGCTCCTCCATTTGAGCTGAGGTGAAAAATATGTAACACTACCATTACACAACTGACTGCCATTCACCTCACCAAACTAATCAATGAATATTTCTTTAAAATTATGCCATGAACAAATAGAATGCAAAGACAAATTATAAAACCAGTCCTTAGCATCATCTTCTAAAGTTCTTACAAATAACTTCAAGACAATGTCCTCTTCTTCTCTGAATTTCCACCAACAACTCAATGAAATCTTGCCAATCTATTGATGATGATTCTTCTAAACTGCCTCTAAACTTAGGCAAATATTCCTTTATCTCTCTTGGAACAAAGTGTGGATAACCATGGATTTTACTGAAATCCATAGGGTTAAATATTTCCAAAGAAAAAGGTTTTCTTTGAGGATATGAGTGTGGTTCACACATGACTAAATAGCTAGTAGAGGAGGAATCCATTTGATGATACATTTTAACTCTTAATCCTCTACAACTAGCTACAGAATATCCAACATCTCTTTTCCCTTCTAAACTAGTACCTTAAAGCACTGAATAAGGGATGATATTTACCAAAATTTTGTTGACCTTCATACAAAATTTTGCAATAGAAAAATACCTGAAAACTGTTGCAACCAACTCTTCTGATGATGTGGAATATTTTATAGAGTCGTCACCTCTTTGAAAGAGGAAAATATCTTCAAGTAGCAAGGAGCTCCTTCCAAGATCAATATATTTCTAATTTTTGTCCATCAACAGAGCACCAGACTTTAAGAACACACTAGAAACGTTGCAACAACCTCCCTCTTCAAGTATGTAGGTCCCTTTGTAAATATTTATCTTCCTCAATAAGGAAGAGAATATATTCAATTGCTCACCCAGAGATTCATGCAAATCTCCATCTTCCTCAATAAGGTAGAGCATATATTCATTTGCTCACCCAAAATTTTCTTCCTTTTCTCCCAAGCTAAGTCACCAATCTGGTGACTTGGATGGGCCAATAAGACTTCACAATTCTCAATCTTTGGTTAAAAATTTGGATGACTCTTTTGATAAGATTTTCTACAACCAAAATACTAAGTTCATCCCCACCAGAGTCATCAATCTATTGGTTGGTGACTTGGATGGACCAATAGGACTTAATAATTTTTCTTCCCCAATGGAGTTTCCAATCTATTGGGGTTTCTAGTTGATGGTATAGCATCTGCTAAAGGATAACTACTCCTTATACTCAGAGACCCTAGGTTAGTGGCCAATGAATAGCAGATGACCAATTGGCAAGCCTCTCCTCTACACTTTAGGCTCTACAGGACTAAGGTGGGTATTCCTATACATTAATGTAGATCATCACACTACAATGGTGGAAGGTCTTCAATGGGATAAATCATCTACACAACCTTCGCTACTAATAATGGCTTGTGGTAGTGTGGAAAGGGCAACATGAAAGAAAATCTAAACTAAGAAAGTAGGAAATGTTTTTAAATTGAAAGTTTTTGATTCTTCCCTAGCTTCATACTTTGTGAATCTCCTTGACTAGTGCCTAATCCACACAAATTCAGGAATGAAATAAACTCCTATAAGATACCAACCCTGGCTTCTCATAACCCTACTACCTTGCAACAAGAAACCAACAAAAAGGACAATCAACATGTTACTTAGTTATCCACACTGCACTACAATATCCTTGTTATCTCTATGCAAGCAATGACACCACTCCTTGAATGATAGGAAAACATAAAAAATAACTCAAACAACAAATGTGTTTGAAGCATCAACACAACCCTTGATTATATTGATTCAAAAGATAATGTATACAATATTTGGGGACATATAGATTGGCATATATAATGAAGCAGGATACAAATGTTGTATGTATATCATCTATTGTTATTACAGAGCATAGCTCATTACATTCCCTATCTATGTCCGAAGGATTTACCCTATTCAACTTGACTCAAATAAAAGAATTATAGAAAGCATAGAAACAAAATATGATAGGGAAACACTATACTAGACCACTCAAGTTGGAGAGTAGAAGTTCGAACAGTACAAAAACAACAAAACTTTCCTTTATAGTGCAAGCACAACTTAGAATTCGTATTCAAACTCTAACCCTAACTCAATCAGGGTTACATAAAGGACTAAATCCAATCAGATTACAAACCACAAGAATTCCACCCAAAAAATGGAGCAATAACTAGCAATAAAGGCCTTTGACACCTTGAGCACACCCTAGCATTGATGGTGTTCTAAAAATAGGCATTGCACCCATGGGAAATTTGCGACCAGATCAGCAATAACATACCTTGACATCAATTTATCAATTACAACACTCCAAGAAATAAATGGTGTCACTCATCAATCAGTTTGGCCTTGGAAGAAGTGTAAGAATGTGATATAAATCCATCTAGAATCATTTTGGTAGCTGAGAAATAGATACACCATTACTACACAACGAATATTTGCGAACAAGAGTAGCTAACCTTTGGGAAAATCAGAATTTGAACTATTTCTATCGATCAATCCCCATCGCACCAAGATCTAATGGTTAACACTCATTGCACAAAAATTTAAAACCCGGTCATCAGATTTAACCGCTTTAAATCTAGGTCATCACCATTATAACATCACATGACTCACAACAACGATGTGAGTCATACAAAATTTGACCAATAAGATTTTTCCACCTAGAGCATTGACCATTCAAACTGTGGGCACCACCATCCCCCCACATGATAGGAGGATCCACGCATCAACTACCCATGAACCCCATAAGACTTCAAAAAACATTATTTTATTCATGTGGGGTGAGCAGGGAACGACTAGGATGCAATCGTGATTTCACTTTGATATATGTTGTTCGATCAAGGGCCCACCTAAACATTTAAAAAGTTAATACACACATACGTATAAGTCATGAGTTAAAAGGTGGCCACCTTAGGAAATAAGACTTAGGGGATGACAAAATATTTTGGCCTATGACTTAGGAAAAGATTTAATATTTCAAATGGGGCCCAGCGATCAGAAATACAAGGTAAAGAGGTTGATTAACACACGACCGCCTAGACATAAGTTGTAACTCAGATGATCAGGAACTGTGGAAAAAAAAGACATCACCAAGTCACCCAAAATTTGAACCTCAAAACCTCATGTCAAAGGTTGCGAAGTTAAAAAAACCGTGACTTGCCAATAACAAAGAGATCACCAAGTCAGGAGGTTACGAAACTCCAAAACTCCATGACATAGGTTAGAAAAACCTCGAAACCCGTGACTTAGGAAAATGAAAAAATATTAGAAGGGGTTGTAGTAAGGAAAATGAGGAACCAATGACATAAAGTTGCAACTTACAGGGTCAAGGATAAGCAGGCACAAAATTCCAACATGATTTTATAGCAAAAGTGCATACTAATGGTTTAGGGTTTTAGGATATAAGGGTTTAATCCCTTCATGTAATTTTTGAACCCTAAACAAACAAAATGGAGGAAACTCAGAGGCATAATGGGAAAAAAATGATTGAAATGGCCATGGATTTTGCAAGTACTGCCATGCTCTTTTGTAGCCTAGCAATAATTGTCTCTTAAATTACATTCATCTCCTCTAATTCCTATGCCCAAGATGAATGTCCAACATTGATTGTTGTTACCCTATAATCCCTAGGTGTTATTTCATGCTAGATCTTATCTCCTACCAAAGTAGCTATTTGGAGAGTTCTCCCTCCATCGACATTTCTCTTCATAGCATGTCTTGTATTTACTCTACCTCTAGGTTTAGGGGTCTCTACTTCTTGTATCAAAATTTTGAGATCTAGAGGCACTAGTTCCACCTCCAATGGAAGAGCCATTTTCTTGAGTAGCCAGTCAAGCGCTTATTCGTTCTACTTTATCTCTTTAGTATTTCTTTGTTCCTAATGATTTATATGTTCAAGAAATTCTCCTCTTGAACTATCAACATTACCTGTCACACCCCCTAGAACTTGAATACTTTCTGTCTTTACTGGCATGGATTCGGGATTACCTTGGTTTATCACTATCTCTTGCTTTTCAAGACTTATATTCTCCTATTTTTCCATGTGTTCAACATCAATCCTTGGGGCATCATTTGTCTGTTCTCCCAACACGTCAGGATTCTCCTCATTTCTCAATTCACCACCCAAGGTCTGTGAGGGCTCTACATTTTCATTCTCATCCCATCCTTCTGATTTCTCAAAATTTTGTGATTGATCAATATTATCTTTATTTCTTCCTTGTGGAAGCTAATCATCAACAGCAACTTCATTACCAATATTATCAATGGGATTCTAACCTGAAGTATCCCATGTTCTTCTTTCATCAATTTCCTCAGGGTTTCTCACTCCTAAAGTGATGGATCCTCTTATAAAATCTTCTTCTTCTTTATCCATAGGATTTGACCCTATATCTGGCACCTCTTCCACTACTGGTTGTACCATGGGATTTTCTTTAGATTCTTTTTCTTCAAATTGTTTTGTCATGGCAGTCAACTTCTCCCACTACTTTCTAACTTCTTCATTTAGTTTACGAATATCCTCTTGAATTATATGATTCCTTCCCAATTTTTTTCTCATTGTTGTTGTAGTTAGGAAAAATCATCTTAGGGAAAATGCATAAACAAATTATAATGAAACCCTAACAAGCACAATAGAGCACAAACTAGCATGAAAATCAAAATAAGAAAGCAAAGCAAACTAATCTCCAAGATAGATTTGATTTATCTCCATTTCTCTTCTCCACCTGCATGAGAATGCAAGATTTTGAAGGTTTAATTGATTTGATATGTTGATTGCTCATTTTTGCAGCATAATGATAAGATGGAGATGATAGAGTAAAAATAGATAGATAGATGAGAAGATTGGAGGAAATTTTGGTAGAGTGAGGATACTAGAAGAAGATTCGATGAAAATGGCTTGTGAAGGGCTAGATTTATAGGCAAGAGCTGATATGATTCAATGGATAAGATTAAAATTCAATTGTGTGATGTGTATGGCTAGGATTAAAATTTGATTTTAGTTCTTATGATGCACATTATGTGAGTTGTGACATGAGGCCAAAATTAGGATGTGAAGGAATAAGTGGGATTCTTTTATTTATTTTGGAGAGAAAAGATGCCTATGATGCATAATGAATGGGGCTAAAAATAGGATGTGAGTGGGAATCTCATAATTTAAATAATAAAATTATTTAAATTATTTTGTGCATGTGAAGATTTGTAGTCATGTGACACATGTTGGAATGTGGTAATAAGTGAGGGATTAATTCAAGTATTTAATTTGAATTATTTTGAGACATGTGAAGGGGAATTAATTAAATAAATGAGATTTATTTAATTAATTGGGAAGGTGATTAAGTGGAATAAATGGGATAAGTGGGATAATGCAATGACCTAGGGTAAAATATTACAAGATGTCTTACAAGGTCATGTATCAACTAGGTAATGTTATGACATGGAAAATTTTTGCTGTCTACATTTTTCCCCTCTTTGAGATGATGAGATTATGTCGAGTAACATCATTTCAAAGAAGCTAAGGTATGGATAAAGGAAAAAAAGATGATGCCCCAGCCACTTGAGGAAGTCAGGAGTAAGATGAATGAAGAAAAGGGATGATGGGAGAATTTGATGATCTAAAATATATGAAGAAATGGGATGATGATATAGGATATGATAATGATGATGATGCCCCCTCGAGAGGATAAGCGAGTTGGACAAACATAGGTATGCTCTCAAAATGAATGAATGAAATGATAAAGGAGGGATAAGATGAATTATACCAGATAAGAAGTAGATGAAAAGGAATAATGACATGCTATGCTGCAATAAAGTGAGCAATCATATGTTTGATATAGCACTAGATGATATGCACCAAGGTATAAGGACCAGGGTGATGATGTGTCTCGTGCCCCAGCATAATACAACCTTGTCTAGATACAAGATATGAATATTAGATGGGAGTGACTTGGATTTGATGCAAATGCAAGATAAAAATGATAACACACCAACAACCAAGCAAGCATGCACAAATGATACAAAAAAAACAGGGTATTTCCCCTGTCAAGCTATAAACCAATGATTAATTGATTGATTGGTTGGTTGATGATAGTGTTGTCATTGCGGAGAACGATATATCCCTAGATCAACACAAGGATGTTTTATTGATTGATTGATTGATTAATTAATTGGGTTTACAACAAGGCTAGGATCAAGACCAAAGGATGTGATTGGATAATTTGGAAAGATTGATTAGCTTGGTTAGTATGGATTAAGGATTGACTTGCATTTGGATTATTGCTTGGAATGATTGATTGGATTGATGAAGAAATGATTTGATGTGATGATAATGATTGGAATGATTAGAAGAATGGGTTTGATTAGAAGACGTGATGTGATTGAGTAGAAGAATGGATTTGATTTGATAATTTGAAGGAGTGATTTGATTAGAATGATCGGTTGATGATTTGAAGATTGATTTGAAGAATTGATTGGAACAAGTGATTTGGTTTGATTTTATTGCTTGGATTTTTGTTGGCTATTTGATTTTTTTTGTATTTTTGGGTATATTTTGATTTTTTTGGAATTTTAAAAATATTCAATTTTGGATTTTCTAAATGTTTTATTTTTTTTGGATTTTTGAAATCCTTTGATTTTTTTGGATTTTGGGAATATTTGATTTTTCTTGGATTTTTTCAAGACCTTTTCTTCAATTTTTTTTGTATTTTTTCAGGACTTTTTAAAAATGTTTTGAGATGTCAACGGATGACAATTTGAGTAGCCTTTGTTCTAGATACCAATGACAAGGGAAAACCAAGTCTGGGTGCAAGGAGATAGATGGGATTGATAGATGAAAGGGTGGGGTGATAGAATATGGGGTATAAGGCTCATGATAGATGGATGGATAAAAGGGATAGGTCATAGTGAATGGAATGGATGTATGCATCAAAAGAGAGCAAGGATGTGATTTCCAAAGACTATGTCACATAGGAATAGCATGCCCCATTCTAGGTACAATACTTAGGATTTTTCGTGACAAAGCTTATGACAATAGGATAATGATAGGCTTGTTTGGAAGGATGAGGTATATCAAAACATATCCAAAGCATGTTTCAACATTTTTTCCCTATTTTTATCAAGATCAAAAGGAGGAAAAGAGAATGAATGGACTCAATATGATAAGTATATGGGTATGATAGCCAAGGATGATACGATAGGAGATGGTAAGATATGATATGATAGGATAAAAAATGATATGATAGGATGAGACAACGTGCCCCCAAGTGTAAGTGACATAGAAGATAAACCTACACATGATGCCTATTTGCCAGGTTTTCATCATGGTACTTATCCAGGGCACTTGTTTACCAAGTTTTCACCATTGGATGAAGGGATTTCTCTTTACTTTTTTTTCTTTTTTTTTCTTTTTATTTTATTTTATTTTATTTTAATTTATTTTTGACTTTTTTTATTTTTGGATAGGAGAAGGGGAATATGGATAGGAGGGACTCAAGTGTCTAGTTCCATGAAAGGTGATAGTCACACTAGAGATGGATGTCATCGCATGGACCATGTCAAACGTGTTCATAGATGTTGGTAGGGAGATGCATGAGAGGGAGATGGATTAGGTAGATAATAGATTATGATGTGGATTATGTAGGGAAGATGAAGGGGAGGCTTAGCCAAAAGCATGGACCATAGGAAGGTGATGAGGGAGATATGTAGGATAATGAGTGAAGGATGAGGAGATGGAGGTAGGTGGAATTGTTGTGAAATGGAAGGGAACCATGACCAATGGTTGCACATACTGTGATAAATGTTGAAGCTTTTGATGTGGAGGGTGTGTAGGAAGCAATGGAGATTTTTTCTTAGGAGATAGGTGATGAAGTGCTTTAGGTACCCACATAGACTTAGTATTTTTAGGACTTTTATTTTTCTTGTGGGATGAAATATGAGATTCTTGAATAGAGTGGGAATGTGAGGTGGAAGTGGATGGTTGGGATTTTTGTGATGTAGATGCCTCATTTGACTTGTTTTCCTTTTTCTTAGGGCCCCAAACCATTTTAGTTTTGACCTTTTCTTTTGGAGGTATGGGCTTAAATAGCTTTTTAGATGGATTTTTCTTTGATCCTTTTCTTTTGTGCCCTAAGGCATGAGGACCCTTAGGATTTTTTACTTTATAGGTAGAGGCATTGAAATTTTTTCTTTTGAATCCCATGGGTATGGTGGAATTAGTGGAAGCTTCATGTTTAGACAATGTGTGCATTGATTGGTCATGATTAAGATTTTTAGAGGATTTATGGGTAGGTGGATAAGGGGATTGGATAATGGGGATATTAGGTGTTGGGAGTAGTGGAGGTAGACTAGATGGAGGGATATTAGGATTTGGAAGCAATGGTGGAAAAGTTGATGGTGGAAGGTGTACAGTAACATGCTTTCGACATTTGTAGGATGATGGAGGTGGAATGGAAACATATGTTTTAGGTGTATGATAGGATTTATGGTGGAAAGAGGACTTAGGATCGATGGAGGAAGTACCAACATCTTTATCTTATTTGCCTTGGGGTGAGTATCCAAGACCAAATGAGCATGGAGGGACTTTGACATGGATGGGCTCCAAAATATCTTGTTCATGAAGGCCTAAAACTTTACCTTGGTAGTTCATGTTTTGGAGCATGTGATGGAAAATGGGACTAGGTGTAGGTGGAACACTAGACATGAGTTCGTTATTGGATGGAGAAGGCGAAGTGGATAATGGAGGTTGTGGTTCTAAGGAGGAACATTCATGAATGAGGGTGGAAAGACCAAGTGGATATGATGGAGGACTTGTAATGGGGTTGATGGTGGATGTGAAAGGATCATTGGGATTTTGATTAACATTACGTTCACTAAGATCCAAGATATTTGTTTGATCTTCTATGTTGGCTTGGGAGGCATGTGTCTCATCATGACAAGTGAATGTTTGTGGATCATGGATAGGACTAGGTGAAGGTGCATTTGGGATACCTTGCTCATGGATAGATATAGGATCAAGTTGCTCATAGATAGCTTCTTCATAGGTGATATCTTGATCATAAAAAATATATAGGCTATGGATAGGTTGGATGAAAGTGATTTGATCTAGATTAGTACTAGGGCTTGATGTTTCCACATTCTTAGGAGTAGACTCTTGATATAACTCTTGGGTTGCTTGAATGGAAGTGGAAGGGGATGACTCTTGAATAGGATCAACATGTTCTAGATGGTCAACAACATGGAGACAAGATGGAGATTTACTTGGGCTCAATGGTGGAGACTCTTGAATAGGCTCAAGGGGGAGACTACATGATGGGGTTGTAAGAATGGGCATGGTGTTTGAAGAATCCTTGGTAGGTTCAAACATATGAGTTGGATGACATGGTGATGTTTGATTCCTTGCTAGTAGCCCTTGGGTCACATCCTTTGTAGGTGGATGGGTGGATTTGGGTAATGCCATTGGTTTACTTTTGAAATGTTTGAATTTAGGGCATGGATTTGATGGTGTATTAGATGATGGTGGGGGTAATGAAGAGTTTGATGGGTTAGAAGGTGGAGAGGCCAAGGGATTAGGACTAGGACATGGTGGCTTAGGGATAGGCATTTGATTGGATGGAGGTATGATAAATTTATAGGGTGCATGAACTAGATTGGTTTCTCCCTTGTCAAATGTGGCATTAAGACTTAAAGGCTTTTGATTTTGTTTCCAAGGTGGACTTGGGAGTGCATGTTCCTGTTGTGAAGTGAATTGATATGATGATGTGACATTGTTATGGGAAGACGTGAGATAAGGTGATGTGGGATTGTTATGGAATGATGTGAGATAAGGTGATGTGGGATAATGTGATATGGAATTGTTTTGATAGGTGGATGGATTAGATTGATATGGAATGGAGGGAGATGCCACATAGGAATGAGGTGGAATTGATTGGTGTTCAATGAATAGAGGATTGATATGCTTGTTGGGTTTGACAAGTGGCTACGAAGTATTGGGCTTGCGCTATGAGATGTTGCATTTGAGGTGATTGGTTGGTTTGAGGTTGAAATTGTTGGATGAGGCCTTGGATCCTGTGTATAACTTGTTGGTCTAAGGGTTGTGGTGCTTGATAAAGTTATTGGAGGAGGTCTTGGAATTGGGTTACTAGGTCTTCTAATGTTGGCATGGTGTAAAATGATGTTGATTGGATTAAAAAGATTATGATGCTTAGGATATGATGTGGAATGACAATATTGTATGATTTGGATGATGTGGAAAGTTTTTATTGGAAGTTTGACTTGGGAAATATAAAACACAAGATCTCACATATAAATGCATGAACACACACACCAAACACAAAAATAATTTTTTTATTCAAGATTAAATTTTATGTTTAAGCAAACACTTGAATACACAACAACAAGGTTAATGTTAGTCAAGTGGGTATGACCAATTAGGTCTTAAGCTAGGATGCACAAGGTTGACTAGGGATGATTTGAAAGAAAAATATTGCCACATAGCCAGAAGAAAAGGGTAACCCACACTTCACCTTCACTTCCCAAAGGTGTAAAGTTCTTTGGGGCTTAGCCAAGAGTGACAAGATTTCAACTCCCAAAGGAGTGTGTCTTTTGATTCACACTTGATTGAGTTCATCCCTTGGAGGGGTGTGTGATCCAAGTAGGCCTCCTAAGAATGGTATGACAAAAGTGAACCAAGTGAGGTGTTTTTAATCACACACACACACTCAATTCACACTCACAGTTTTTAATTGACCCTTAGAAATGAAATGTGTGTAAGAAAACAATGGAAGCACTTGTTATTTTGAACCCAAAGCAATAATGTGTGATGGAATAAAATGGTTATTTTTAAGCCCAATTTCAAAGTGTGATTGCAAACAAGATGTTCATTTTAAAGCCCCAAATTCAAGTGTTTTGAAAACAAGATTAATTGATCAAATGAGAGATAAAGATAATAGAATGAGTGCACTCATAATTTTTCATTTTCCAATCTATTGTGCATGACTGATATTGCTACTACTACAGCTCCTTATGATCACCTACAAATAAAAAAAATGTCATTACAATGTAGCCATAAAAAAAAGATTATCTCATCAGAAAATTGCAATTTTAGATACATGTTTTTAACATAGCCGAGTTAGATTCGATTATTTGGAGATATTATTGATCTAAAAAATAAAAAATCAAAGAAGAACCCCTACTAATTTCTAAGAGCTTTCCAGAAATATAAAGAAGTCATAAAAATTCCCTGTTTTGCACCCAAAAATGTGGATTTATGAAAAACCTAGGGTTTTGTCCAAAAAATGGAAAATCTGCAACAAAAAGTTAATGAAACCTGCAAAAAGCAAGCTAGTAGATCTACAAAATGAAAGGGTTCTTCATGTTAGGTTCACCAAATTTATTTAGGTAAAATTATCTTAGGGAAAATGAATAAAAAAATTATAATGAAACCCTAACAAGCACAATATAGCAAAAACTAGCATGAAAATCAAAATAAGAAAGCAAAGAAAACTGATCTCCAAGCTAGATTTGATTTATCTCCATTTCTCTTCTCCACCTACATGAGAATGCAAGATTTTGAAGGTTTGATTGATTTGATATGTTGATTGCTCATTTTTGTAGCATAATGATAAGATGGAGATGATAGAGGAAAAATAAATAGATAGATGAGAAGATTGGAGGAAATTTTGGCAGAGTGAGGATACTAGAAGAAGATTCGATGCAAATGGCTTGTGAAGGGCTAGATTTATAGGAAAGAGCTAATATGATTTGATGGATAAGATTAAAATTCAATTGTGTGATGTGTATGGCTAGGATTAAAATTTGGTTTTAGTTCCTATGACGCACATTCAGTGGGTTGTGACATGAGGCAAAAATTAGGATGTGAGGGAAAAAGTGGGATTCTTTTATTTATTTTGGAGAGAAAAGATGCCTATGATGCATAATGAATGTGGCTAAAAATAGGATGTGAGTGGGAATCTCATAATTTAAATAATAAAATTATTTAAATCATTTGTGCATGTGAAGAGCTGTAATCATGTGATACATGTTGGAATGTGGTAATAAGTGAGGGATTAATTCAAATATTTAATTTGAATTATTTTGAGAAATTTGAAGGGGAATTAATTAAATAAATGAGATTTATTTAATTAATTGGGAAGGTGATTAAGTGGAATAAATGTGATAAGTGGGATAATGCAATGACCTAGGGTAAAATATTACAAGATGTCTTACAAGGTCATGTATCGACTAGGTAATGTTATGACATGGACAATTTTGGGTGTCTATAGCTGTCATATTCACTGAAGGTGGAGAGGCAAATATCTACTACCTTTTGAGATGTAGACCTTGTTTTAGCATGCATCTGTGTTTTCATTCTCACCTCTTCACCAGTCATAGGCTGAGCTCTTGGATTTATTGTGGAATAAAATGTTTCCTTAGGCTTCACCTTTACATTGGCTGGATTGGATGCAGTCTCTTTACGCTGGCTGGCTAGCATCAATGGAATTCTCTGGCTTGAAATATCAGGAATTATTTCCTCATCATGCCCAGCTACCTCTTCCTTTCCAACCTTTCTTTACTTTTTAGCAGTCTCTACATACCCTAACTCATCCTCTAACTATTGCTTTCTCTTCTCATTAGGCGGGTATGTGAGCGCTACCCCATCTTCTTTTAATACTTCACCATAACCATGAATCCAGTGTTGAGTGTATGTCAACACTTGCTTAGAAATCTTCTTAATGGTTACTGTTTCCTTCTTTGTATAATTTAGGTCTGGGATGGGGTCATCAAAAATCTTTTCTATATCATAAATTGCATTCAGTACCTCTCCATTATCTGTATCCAACTACTCCAAAATATCATGGAGTCCAAGAAGCCTTGCTACTTGTAATGGTAACCTCTGGTATGATCACTTCCTTACCTCATGATCATCATCACAAAAAATCTTCTAAATCATAAACATGAGCATACTTACTACCTATTTTCCTGGCAAGGTTTCCCTCTGGATCATAATTATTTCACCAAAGTTCAAAAACTCCAACTTATAAAGCTTCAACTCTTCCTCACACATATCAACACTTTTGGCTGCATCGCATTTGTAATTCCCAATTGTAATGGGGAATTTGAAAGAAAATTGCTTGCGTGCTTGCGCAAAAATGGCATGAGAATTTTTCATTTGTCTCAATAATTGTAATAATAGCATTTTTTTCGTTGCATACCTAGGTAGCATAATGTGGTATCCTTTGAATCCTTCCACCTTGATGTATGTGAAAGTAGGAAATTGAATGTACCAACCCCCAACTGACTGGATAACACGTTGTGCTTCTAGGGACAATATTTTGGATTTGTCACCTTCCATTAATATTACTAGTCTCATAGAAAACACAACATTAACCCTCTAGTAATGCTCCTAGTATTGGTGGATAGTGATCTCGGGAACACGAGCATAAATCAAATTATTCCCTAGTTCTTTACCTAAGGTACCAACTTTGTTCAATCCTTGTATATTTACCCTCGGGGCACAAGAATAAAACACATGAGAAGACATAGAAAACCATTGGGTGTCTGGGAACATCATTAGTTGTTCACGTAACCTATCACTGATGAAACTCCCCCAATGAATTTGCACAGGGTCTTCCATTATTATTGCTATAAGTTTGAACATCCAGGGTTTAAATTTGCTAGCATCTTTGAGTCTAGCTATCCTAATTAATAGGGTTATGATGTCTTGGACATCCTGAATAAACACAGACCTCAGGATTAGTCTCATTTTCTTGGTAATCTCCTCCTGATACCATGTCGCATTCAAAAATTTATTTTTTTGTTCTTCTGCATTTAGGTAAGTTGTGGCCAGGACTTGCATGTTCAACAGATTCATCTTTTTAAATGTGGGGAGCCAAAATGTGTATACAATCCCTTTTATAGAGGTTTGCATAGACTATCCCTTCTTTCTCAACGACCCTCTTATTTGGGTTATACCAATTCATACATTCCATTACTAGTTCAGGGGCTTCCATTGCTGGCGAAAACCCTCCTACCAAATGCAGTCCACTTACAATGATGTTCTTTACGCACTAAGAGGCATTCTCTTGTTGAATCCATGTAATGAATTTAGTGTCAGAAAACCATACTGGATGAGTGTCTGTAACTATTCCACTTATTGATATAGCCTATGAAATAGGGGACTCGAATGCCTCATCTATCGGCTTCTTCCTAGAAGTGCTCATATTTTTCTAGGTTTCCTACATTATTAATAGATATGTGCCTTGTGTGTGAGTTAGGGTTGAATCTAACCATCCAATTTCAATAATTCATAAAACCTACAGTCTACAATTAGGTTAAATTCCTTTAATAATAATTAAAATTTCAGTGACCTAACCAGTAGTAATGTCATTTAACCTGAGCCATGCACACATAGAAGAATTAACAAAATTTCAGTTATTCAAAGTATACATGGTTTTACTAATGATATGATTTTTTGAACACGACCTCAAAACCCTTGGTAGTTGTGTTCTTTAGCTTCTCAAAACTTACCTTTCTTTGCACACCACAATATTGGTTTTAATTCTTCACTATCCTTACAGGTGAGTAATCTGGCATAAAGTAGAGTGTTACGAAAGTAACTGCATGCACGAGGTGTTTCCAAGTACGTGTATTATTTTCCACCTTCATTAATTTCCTTTAGAAATGCATTAATTACCTTGAATAAAAGTGCAATCATGGTGGATTATGTTTCAAATCATGAACTCTTTGGTTTCTATGTAGGGCTCACCATTAGAGAAGAAAGTGGCACAGGAAGATGACATGTCACACATATGTTTCACTTCAATTCTTATGAGGGAAATAACTTAGAGGCAATGCCACCCTTGGATACTTAACAATTCACAACTAAATGAGGTTTGAATAATCTGACACCGAACTTTAAAAAGATTACAAAGAGTCGGGACTTTTACTCACCAGATTCATGAGAATCGGGTGCAAAGGGAAACCCGGTACCAAGGGTGAGAGACAAAATTGGTTAGAAACATATCTGCTTTTTTGCAAATCTGTAAAAGATTTCTCTATATCTACATGTTCAAATTTCTTAAAAAAATCAATTTTTAAAAAAAGATTCTAACACTATTTTTTTTTTTACAACTATAAATCTCAAAATACATTTATTTTCTTATAATTTTTTTTTAAAAAAATAACTTTAAAAGTTTTAGCAAAATCTAAGTTTTTTTTTAATCAGGGCTTAAGCCCTCCTTGTGCTCTACCCCCTGTTTTGCAGGTCTGTAATATATAATAAAAAATTAGCTAAGGGCTTTGGCCCCCCTTTTGGCTGCAACCCTCAAGTTCATTGCTTCTGCTGCCACCTTTGGCGCCCACCACTCGCCACTCTTTCACCGCTCATAATCTATCGCCTGCTTTCATCGTTCTCAAACCTGCACTTTCATTTTTTGTTCTCCCGTGCTTTCACCTTGTTTTTAAGTTATGCAAGGTTCAAATTTTATAATCCCGCCCATTTCTAAAATTTGCACTCCTTCGTTTTCTTTTAAATGAAAGTTTTCACCTATATTTAGATTCCCACCCATTTTTTGAAAGTTTAAGAGTAAGAAATAAAAACTCTTAAGGAAAGATATAAAAGTTTTAAGAAATAAAAAGTCTTTCCCTCATTCGTGGTAGGTAAGAGCAGTTTAATATATACATTTTTTTTAACTTTTAATATTAAATTATTAATTTTTATTAATATTTCTAATTTAATTTCATAATTTAATATTATATAATTTTAATAATATTAATATTTCAAATATTATAAATTTAATATTATTTATTTAAATTTAATATTTAAATTAATCATTTAATTTCTTTTCAAATATTTTAAATATAGTTTTTTTCAAATTCTCAAAAAATAAAGTCTATATAAAGGGTTTATTTTCCAATTGTAAAGGAGTTTTTTTAATTTAATTAAAATGACTATTTTTTTTCCAACCTAAATTGCAATAGTTTTATTTCTTCAATAAAGTTATTTTTGCAATGTCAACTCTAATTCTTGAAATTAAATTAACTAGTTCTAACTATCACTCTTGGAAAACTCATATCTCTTCCATTTTAAATCTATGGATGAATTTTTATTGAAATTTGATGCTTTAAATAGTCAATTGAATGGTTTAGGAGTTAAATTAGATAATCTTAGATTAATTCATCTTATTCTTAAAAAGTGTCTTCCTAGACAATTTCAGCAATTCATTACTAATATTCATGCTCAATTAGCTATTCCTTCTTTAGCTACTCAATTAACTTATGATATTTTTCATGATTTATTAAGACAAGAAGAAACTAAGTTATTAAGACTTCATCTATTGCAATATTTAAAACAAACCTAGTGTTTCCTTCTCATCTACAATTATGTTGTTTTGATAAAGGGAATTTGTTTTTTTTATTGTGTTTGATTGGAAAATTTGTCTTTTTGATGGATTTATCTCATCTATATAGTTTTGAAAATTAAAATCTCATTAGATTATTTTCCTTCTTGATGGATTTATTCCATCTATACATGTTTTGCAAATTAATCACTTTATCAAGTCTCAATGGAGCCTTTACATATATATTTTATGCGCTAGTCGCATTTGCAGTAATGTTGCATAGGGAGCCCTATCTATAATGAATCATATATTTTATCAAGTCTCATTGGAGTTTTTTTGGGACCCATGGAAAATATTTTCATCCACTTTGATGGTATGCACTTACTTATTTATGATGAACTTAGATCTATTTTCTTAATTGATGGGGATCAAGTTCTTGAAACCTTTCTATTTCATTGAAGGCAATATGGTTTTTTTTAAAACCATCTTTAGGACCAATTTTTCAAAGTCCTTTATTATTAATCTTGATACAATTTCCTTTTACAATTCAATGATGTAGTGAGAGAAACCTAGATCTATTATTGCTATGTCTATATATTGACATTTTGTAATTTGGACTATGCTTTCTTTCTATCTCATGGTTTCATTAGAAGTAAAAATGATCCAAATTTATATATTAAGCATAGTGAAAATGATATTGTGATTATTATTTTATAATTTGGGCCTTTTACATTATTTTTTGGGTATGCAAATTTGGCAAACACCTAAAGTGTTGGATTGGTTTCTAGATTTATGTCTAAACCACAACAAAATCATTTTAAAGTTGCAAAAATAATTTTAAGATATGTTAAAGGAACTCTTAATCTTGGTCTCTTTTATGATGCAAATTGTGATTTTTCTTTAAAAGGTTATACTGAGGTGATCCCAATGATGGGAGATCCACTTGTGGTTATTGTTTCTTTGTTGGATCAGGTGCAATCTCATGGAATAGTAAGAAACAACAATCTACTTCTCTTTGTTCTATAGAAGTTGAATATAAAGGCTCTACTAATGCATCCAAGAAGCATTATAGTTAAGAAGATTACTTGAAGGCTTGATTTTACCTCAAAAGGATCCCACTCCTTTATATTGTGATAATAAAAGTGCTATTTTTCATGCAAGGACCAAGCACATTGCTCTTCAACATCACTTCATTAGAGAGCAAATTGAAGACAAGAAATTTTTTCTTTTGTATTGTAAAGGTGAAGATCAAGTTGTAGATATTCTCACCAAAGCTCTTTGTAAAGATGAATTTATTTCATTGTAAAATCTTGGATTACAACCCATTGAAGGGTTTGATGTAACCTCCCCAACTAAAACTTAAGGGGGGATGTTAGAAGATTAATCTTTACTTGGTAAAGGTTATTCTTTATTTGTAATTATTTATTAACTTGTAGTAATATTCCAAAGGAATCCCTACAAGTCTTTTGTCTTTTTTGTCTCCTCACACATGTGTGAGGATGACTCATTTTATTTTTAATTCCTTTATTAAGGAATATTTGTAGACACTTCCTTAAGAGGTGACACATTGCACACACATAAATGAATGGTGGCATTCATTAAGTTGGGAGTTACATTCTAACTCCTCTTCTCACCTCTATTTTTTGAGGTGCCTCTCCTCTCATTCTTCAAGACTCAAGCAAGCAAGCCTAAGGCTGCAACTCTCTCTCTCTCTCTCTCTCTCTCTCTCTCTCTCTCTCTCTCTCTCTCTTGTATTTTTCTTTAGGCATTTTTCCTCCATTCATAATATTGGGGTTTTTTCTTTTTTTTTTCCCCTTATCAAATTCTTGTGTCTCTCTTGCTTTGGTGGTGCTTGGTTTGGCTACTTCAATCTATTTGGTAATCTCTTTCCTTAAAAAAATTGCTCTTTATTATTACTTTCCATTGCTCTTTTCTATTTCCTTTCAGTTAAACTAGGGAGGGTAATCCCACTCAGTATATTTATAGATACATGTGTGCCAAAGTACCAAATACACTGTAAACAAATGGTTCTCCTTTGATTGTTTGAAAGACATAGTACTATAAAGGCTTGGCTAACCTATACAATAATGAAACATTTAAACATGAGAGATGCGATTCATTAAAATGAGCTCAACACACACAAAAATTGGGACTGATAAGTAATATGATTTAAATTTATAATCAGTTGTTGAATTAACCAACAAAATGTAACATGAATAACCCACTTAGATTAGTGCTTCATTCATTGGAACAGAGTCAACCTAAACACCCACATAATTTCATAACAATCTTCAATCTGACATTATATGAAGCTCTGAAATACTGCCTTACAATATTTCAGCATAATATCCTGACCACTACTTCTTATCAGAATCCTAGCACTCATTTTAATACAAATTTACAGCCATATTCAAGTACCTACATTAATTCTTTGAATTAATAGACAAGAACAGAGCCACACATCTATCTAACTGATGGAGACAAATAAGATAACCTTGATTATATTATTCATAACTTGCAAAACCAGTACATAGGAGAGTAAAATGGCCTTGAAATTGCAATATTCAATATTATCTTTCCATTATTGCAATCAAAATTACATAAGATATCAATAGACTCCAACCTAAAACAAAACCTCTGAAATGTTCTATATTCACATTACAATATACTCTGCGACTAATTACAGAACAACCTCTTACAATGAATCAGAAAATTTGCACTTAAGGAGAAGGAAACCCTAAATGCACATCTAAAGAAGACACTTGGCATATTTAGGTTCATTGATTTGCAACTTCCTTTGCTTGCTGAAGACTCTTCAACATACTTTCAAATTCATGCTTCATGCACTTATAACAGAAAAATATTCCCCGGCCTAAAAAAATCATCATTCTACTGGCAAAGCAAGGACAGACAACTGAGAGGGGGGGTGAATCAGTTGTCACAAAATAATAAACTTTTCAAACTTTACTTAATCTCAGAACCGATGAATAAGTAATTAACCATAAGCAATTAACACATCAGAGAGATAGAGAACAATATTTTTTACGTGGAAACCCTGTTAGGGGGAAAACCATGGTGGATGTTAGTCTACAATATTATACCCTGTTAAAAGTATAATGAAAATAATAAAGGGGAATGCACATGCATTCAGACAAACTGCCCTAGAGCTCACTACTCAGTTACAGAAGGGGCTCACTACCCAAAAATATAGAATAGGATTAAATCCAGAGGATACTAACTGAGAAAATAGCTTCTGCACAAGCCTAATTACAGTTCCAATTAAGCACAGAAAAATCCTTCACTTTTCACTCAAACTGCTTCACACTTTGCTTGGTTTTCTTCACACTCTGCTCTGCAATTGAATGATATTCACACATACACACATAGGAGAACACCCATCACACGAAGCACACTTTTCACTGATGAAACAATCACTCTTATATATCCGCAACATGAGATTACATCAACAACTTAGTCAGCCAGAAAAATGAAACATATTTGCAATGTCAGCCCAAATTTACAATTAAATTTTCAATGTGGGTCTAAACACCATCAGCCAAAAAAATGATGCGACCCAAAACAATAGTCACAAGTGCACCAAACATTCAAATTTTACTTTTCAAGGATCCACAACACATTACCACCATCATGTCGGCCAAGAACATGAAAAATGAACATACAAAGAAAAAATCTTTGACCACGAGCACACCAATCAATGTGGATGTACAAGAATGATGGAGAATGATCTAGAAGCATCCAAGAACACTAGGAACTAACAGAGAAACATCCACAACAATGAGAATTACTAGAATCACACAAACTTCACTCAGGAACACTAACATAGACCACAAAAATACTGTCAGACCACAACACGATCAAATCTACATGCGAACCTTTGAAAATTATGGTAGATGATCTAGATACTCTCAACAATAAAACCTTTAGTCCACAACAGCTGATCTTCAATGTATAGAACAAGATGCCTTCCTGACCTACACAGTTCCACTGGGAACCTGGAACGCTTTCTTTTACAATTTTCTCAATATCCTCGACATATACAACCTTCAAGATACCAAATGCTAATAGTTTTGACATCAATGAAAACCACATATCAACAACACATCCACAACATCCAAAAATATCCCCCTTTGGAATTGATGGCAACACATGATGTGAAAAATATCATCAACCCAACACACTTGCTGCTTTTCTCCCACAAGGCTCTTCTCCTCAGAAGATTTTTCACGTTGCATTTCTCCCCCTTTAACATCAATGGAAAAGGTAACCATGACCTTTCCATTTAAATGCTCTAAACCACATATTTGCACATCTAACTACTCCCCCTGAATAGCAGCCATAGAAACATCAATCCAAATCAAAATATAGCAATGTAGCTCATGGATTGATGCAAGTAAATGCATCTTTTAGTTCTTATCAGGAGGGGTAATTACCCCTAGCATTCCTCTAAGATACTCAAAAGTATCCTTCGGCAATGGCTTTGTAAATATGTTTGCAATATGTTCTTTGGTAGGTACATACTCCAATCTTACTTCTTTCTCATTCACTTTCTCCGTCAAGAAGTGAAACTTGATTGATATATGTTTAGTCTTAGAGTGTAGCACTAGATTCTTTGAAATATTTATTGCACTTGAATTGTCACAGTATATGGCAATGGGCTCTTCATATATCACCCTGATATCTTTCAACATTTGTTTCATCCATATCACTTGAGTACAATTATTTGCAGCAGCAATATATTTCGCTTCAACAGTAGATAGAGAAATGGAATTCTTCTTTTTACTCAACTAGGACACCAACTTCTTCCCTAGGAAGAAAGCACCACCACTAGTACTTTTCCTGTCATCTACATATCCAACCCAATCTGCATCAGTATATGCACTCAAAGTGAGATCATCATCCTTTGGATACCAAAGTCCAAAGTCAACTATTCCTTTCAGATATCTGAAGATTCTCTTAACAACAGTCACATGTGATTATTTTGGATCAACTTGAAATCTAGCAACCAGACATAAAACATTCATAATATTTGGTCTAATCTAGGTTAAATAGATCAATCCACTAATCATTGACCTGTATCTAGTTTGATTCACCTTAGGAGAATCATCATTCTGTGTTAGCTTGCATTCGGTCACCATGGGAGTACCAACAAGCTTTGATTCTTCCATCCCAAATTTCTTCAGTAGCTCTCACATATTTGGACTGAGATATGAAAATTCCCTTGTCTAACTGGGTAACTTGCAATCCTAGAAAGAACTTCATCTCTCCAATCATACTCATCTCAAAGTCATCCTTCATCTCATTAGCAAACTTCATACATAGATTGTCATTTCCTCCAAAAATGATGTCATGAACAAAAACTTCTATAATTAACTCTTTATCGTGATCCAATTTGAAATATAAGTTGCTATTAACAGTACCTTTAGTGTATCCAAGCTTTAGTAAGTATTTGTCCAATCTAGCATACCAGGCTCTTGGAGCTTGCTTAATTTCATATAGAGCTTTCTTCAAGTAGCAAACCATATCTTCCTTGTCAATTATCTGAAATCCATCCGGTTGTTCAATGTATACTTCTTCTTCTAGTTCTCCATTCAGAAATGTTGACTTCACATCCATTTGGTAGACTTTATAGTTCTTGTATGCAGCATAAGCAAGAAATAATCTAACAGTTTCAATTCTGGCAACAAGGGAAAAAATTTCTTCAAAATCAACACCTTCCATTTGAGAATACCCTTTACATACCAATCCTACTTTATTCCTAACCACTTCACCTTGTTCATTCAACTTGTTCTGAAACACCCATTTAGTACCAATCACATTTTTGTCTTTAGGTCTGGGAACCAGTGTCCACGTGTCATTCTTTTCAATTTGTGTCAGCTCTTCCTTCATAGCTTCCATCCAGTGTTAATCTTGGCAGGCTTCAATGACATTTTTAGGTTCAATCTTGGAAATCAGGTAGTACTCTTCTGCAATCTTTCTTCTAGTTTGCACTCCTTTATTCTTATCTCCTATAATTTGACTTTCAGAATGATTAAGCTTTACATACCTTGGAGTTTTGGGACTTTCACGAGCTTCTGATTCTTCTAATCTTTCTTTTGCACTTGCACTTGTCTATGCTTCCTGACTTACTTGATTTACCAGAACAAATTGAGGTTGCTTTACCAGAACATATGGAATAATTTGAAGTTGATTTGGTGTTTGAACATTTTTCCCTTTGTTTGTATTGTTTTCATCTAAATCATATCCACAATATCTGGATGATTTGGAAGAGTCCTCATCAACTCTAACATTTGCACTCTCAACCATCTTTCTAATTCTTCTGTTATAGCATCAATTGGCCTTGCTTTTAGTAGAGTAACCTAAAAAGATTCCTTCATCGCTTCTTGCATCAAACTTCCCTATATCATCATCTCTCTTGATATAACATTTGCTTCCAAAGATCTTGAAATATTTAACGGTAGGATTATAACCAAACCATAGCTCAAAAGGGGTCTTACCAGAGTTACCATTAACATTTACTCAGTTTAAAGTACACACAACAGTGCTTACAGATTCACTCCAATAGATCTGGGGCACATTTCTTTTTATCATCATTGTTCTAGCAGCATCCAAAATTGTTATATTCTTTCTCTCTACAACTCCATTCTATTGAGGGGTTCAGGGAGCAGATAATTGTCTTCTGATTCCATGTTCTTCACAAAAAGAGTTGAACTCCCTAGAGGTGAACTCACCACCTCTGTCAGATCTCAAACACTTGAATTTCAGACCTTTCTCATTCTCTGCCATAGCCTTGAAACGTTTGAAATTTTCCAATGCTTCACATTTTTCTCTTAAGAAGGAAACCCATATCATTCTAGAGTAATCATCAATAATCAACATAAAGTACCTTTATCCATGAATACTTTTGACTCTAGAGGGACCACAGAGGTCAGTATGTAGCAACTCCAGCAAATCATTTGAATGAAACTATTTTCTCTGGAAGGAGACTCTAGTCTGTTTACCCATCTGACACTCCTTACAAATTGTGTTACTAGGCTTCGCTAGCTTAGGTAGATCTCTTACCACTTGAGTGGAACTTACCTTGAAAATGTTATCAAAATTTACATGAAACAACCTCCTAAGGAATAACATATGGATCTTTTTTCTAATTTGGATCTTTGATCTCATCAGCAATGGAGGGATCATTATGAGGAATAACATATGGATCTTTTTTAATATTTTAGAAAGCTTCACCAATACACCTTAGGTGACATTGCATCCTGACTTTCCACAATGAGTAGTTAGTTCCATCAAATCTAGGACTGTCCTTCTTGTATGTTGTCATCTCGGATCACCTCGAGCTTTTAAAATTCTTCAAAGGAACCTGCTTTGATACCAATTGCTGGAAAAGCAAGGACATACAACTGAGAGGGGGGGTGAATCAGTTGTCACAAAATAATAAACTTTTCAAACTTTACTTAATCTCAGAACTGACGAATTAGTAATTAACCATAAGCAATTAACACATCAGAGAGACAGAGAACACCAAGATTTTTTTGTGGAAACCTTGTTAGGAGAAAAACCGAGGTGGATGTTAGTCCACAATATTATACCCTGTTAAAAGTATAATGAAAACAATAAAGGGGAATGCACATGCATTTAGGCACACTACCTATAGCTCACTGCTCAGTTACAGAAGGGGCTCACTGCCCAACAATACAGAATAGGATTAAATCCGGAGGATACAAACTGAGAAAATAGCTTCTACACAAGCCTGATTACAGTTCCAATTAAGCACATAAAACTCCTTCACTTTTCACTCAAATTGCTTCACACTTTGCTTGGTCTTCTTCACACTCTGCTCTACAATTAAATGATATTCACACATACACACATAGGAGCACACCCAACACATGAAGCACACTTTTCACCAATGAAACAATCGCTCTTATATATGCATCATAGGAGCCTAGAGATCAGAAGGCTTCTCCAGGCAGAGGAAAGAAACATAAACAAAAGGATTCCAAACCTCATGAGCAACAAAAGGAGTCCTCAGATTCATCCTCCTCTTCTAAGGGGAAATCATGTAGGAAGGAGAAGACTACATGTGCATATTGCAAGAGGGAAGGACATGCAAAACATAATTGTTACAAGAAGGACATTGATGAGATGAAACATCTTCTTCAGAAACATCAGATTGATTTTCCTTCTAGGATGTCTACATCATCTTCTTCTCCTCATTCTTCTTCTTCAGAGAAACATTATACAGGCACAACTGGTTTACATACTTCATCAGATATGAAGGGACATGCTCTTTGTACTTCTTTAGGTATTGGATCAAGGAGATGGCTTCTAGATTCAGGAGCATCTCATCATATGGCATCTTCACAGACTATGTTCACTTCCTTTGAGCCTTGCACTATGTCTCCCATTTTGATGGGAAACAACACTTACATGAGTGTTACATGGAAGGGGTCTATTATTTTTGGGGACCACTCCTTTCAGGATGTCTTGTGTGTCCCTCACTTGAAAAAAAACCTTCTTTCCATTTATTAGATCACACATGGAGGAATTGGGAGATCTATGGAGTTCACACCTGATTCGGTTATCGTTAGAAACTTGGAGAGTAGAGCAGTTATTGCTACTGGGATAGTGGATCACTCATCTCGGTTGTATTCCTTCACCGATTTTGCTACTGATGGTGCTTATGTTCCTACAACTGTTCCTCACACTTCTAGTGTGCATCATCATTCAGAGGAGAGATTTGGCTTCTTGAACATTGGTGTTCTCACTTCAGATCCTATTCTCGAGCCTTCCATTCCATCTCCTCCCCCTCCTGTTGCTATTGTTGTGGCTATCGATGTGGCTTCTTCTGTTTCAGTGCAGCAGGATCTTGTTGATCATCCATCTCTGGAGGTTATTCTTGAGTCTTCACCTACTTTGAATTCTTCATTGGTTGAGGTCACACCTACTTCTATGGAGACATCTTGGGCTACACCTACTTCACCTTCAAAGATTGCTTTCATTTGGCCCCTTCCCTCTCACTTCTTTCAGGAGATGTGGTTTCTTCAGTCTTATTGGAGCTACTTCATTCTTGGGGGGCTATGTGGCCTATTTCTTCCTCTCTTATGGGGGGGTTCTTTCATGTATCTTTGTGATGGATGGTGTCCTTGGGGGGTCTTATGGAGTCCTCCATCTTTCATCACTTAGTTAGTTTATTGCATTCTATTTTGGGGAGGATTTTTGTTCCCATGTGGTTTTCTCCTTTACCTTGTTTTATTTTGTTTGCATTGCATTTGTAAATGAGTACCTAATCAATCCTTGTTTTCGGGACTCATCTCTTGCATAATAATTTGATTCTCCCTAAGTTGAACTTATGGGGGGGTGTTGGTGTAATTAATTATTTAATTACACTTTAACATAAGTTTACTTAGGCATATTTTATTTCCTAGGTTAATTCTTATCCTTATCTTGTTGAGCTGTCTTTTTGCTAAAGATAAGATTAGGGTTGTTTTTTCTTGCTTTATTGCATCATTTCCTTTTTGAAGGATTTTTTATTATTTGTAAAACAATTACTTTCAATAATGATTATGCTGATTTTTTCTTGCACAAATTTTCTTTGAGGGTTTACAGAACATCTTTCTTTTTTGTTCTGAATATTTGTTGCATGTGATAGGTGATTGCTTGCAGGTGATCTTGGGGACTGTGAAGTTGGTTTTTCAACTTCTACACTATCTTCTCTATTTCTTTGCACTTACCTCTTCTACATCTTTCACCACTAACTCATCCTGTATTTAAATCATCTTCAACTTTGAAACATATCCAAAGTCAACCATCCATCATTAAATTCAAATTAGGTTAGCACCAAAACAGCCTAGGGTGGAATTAGAATGAGGGAAACCAAAACACACACTTGATGAGGACCAAAATAGGTCCCAACATGCTTCATCAACTTCGAAGGTACTATTCAACACAAGGTCGGCCAAACCAATGTAAAACACATAGAATAATTAAGCACACACAACTCTTAGCATGATCAAATCCTTCTAGACACCAAAATTATCTTCAACATGATCATAAAAACTTAACTCTAGAACCGCAAGTCATAAGACTTAACCAAAAAGAAATTTGGACCAACAAAATTTCTCCCGGACCTCAACCAAAAACACAAAAAACCACATTTCACAACTGGTCAACATAACTTACACTATACAATGAATCGAAAGCCAAAAATCTAGATATAGCAACTTCCAACAACCATGATCAACATATCTGATTCACAAAAATATAGGAGCAATTACCGAAGTAAAACCTGGAGCAACCACTTAACACGTGCAATCTTTCTTCATTACAATTTTCTCAATATCCTCAACATATAAAGCCAGTAACCTACATCTATGACATCAATGACAACAACAACAAATTGATAACCAATTGACCAGTTAACATCAATGAAAACACCTTCATTCTTGCAACAAGGTTACCTTAGGTAGCCCTAGAGTGTTACTTGATTTATCATCAGGTAGAGTATTAAAGTTATAAGGGGGAATTGACATGGTCAAAGACCCTTTGAATCTACTTCCACCATTGGTATTACTTCTCAGGTCATAGCTATGTCCTTTTGGATATTGTTGAAAAGCATGAATTTCATCAACTTCATCCTGAGATTCATTTTCATCTTGATAAGGAAACGTATAGGCTTCTAAAGTCATGGCCGAACTATCTCCTTGCTCATAAGTATGACACCTAGCAATAGGGGTGACTCAAAACACTCATAACTTTCAAGGACTAAAGAAAAGTCATATCCCACTGGAACTAACTCATTCCCCTGGGGTAGGTGGGGGTCAAATTGATCATTATAATGCATAGCAGCCAGAAAAATATCTAATGCAATCTTAAACTATGGACAATCCACTTCTGAATGAGCATCTTGTTGTGTAGTTTTCGCACACACACCCCACTGAGAGCATGGACCCTCTCTTGTTTTGGCCTTGGATGCTTTTGATCATTTGATTTTAAAATCTGATTGCTTTGAAATGTTCCTAGATGTGTATCTTGCTTGTACAAGTGCCCCTTTGAAGTAACACTTTGAAAATCCTAAGTCTTGGGGAAAATTTTGGGTTTTTCTCTATTTTCGGGAAAATCCCCTCCAGGCGGAAATTCCCGAACACTTTGGAAACCTGACGAACACCAGTTTTGCACTGTTTTCAAAAAAATTACCACTTCATGGAATTTTGTCTTCCCCAGAATTTCACGATATTCCGCTAGACCTTCAGATCCCCGAATTCCTTCATGACCATGGATCCCCGAGCTTGTTGTCTTTTCATTTCATTTATGTTCTCGTATGAACTTTGCAGCTCATTTTTATTGATCTCTTAAGGGAGTTTGTACTGAAGAGTCATTCATTTGTATTGCTTTGAATTTGGGAAAGCTTGATCTTTGAGTGTTGTGTGCGAATTTGGTGTTTTGACTTTGGATTGCTTGTTCTGGTGGCACTTTTCTAGTTATTTTTGGTGTTGGTTGAAGATTTAGAGTTTATTGCTCATCATGGCCATCTGAGTTGATTCTTCTTTCATGGTATGTTCACAGTACTCTGACTTTTGATTTGCAATCATGAACGATCTTGTGATATCGTATGCTCGTTTTGAGTCTAGGTTTCGATGTGTTTAGAGGTTTGCATTTAAGGATAGGGTTGTCATTTCCCATCATCTACTTGGATCCCCTTCCTAATTTGATGTTGCTATCCCTTTTTCAATTTAGTGATTTGATTGTGTTAGCCAGTGCTAGATTTGACCATCTTGTGGAATCTCGTGATGTCGATTCGCTCCAGTTTTCCCTAGGATTTTTCATACTTGATAGAACTGACGTCTTGGGTAGATTTGAGCTAGTGGTTTTCTTTTGCATTCGATGACTGCTTTGCTTTGAAGATTTTAGAGGGATTTATCTTGGTTGGTTGAACAAGAATATAGATTGGGGTCGATTCTATGTGTTCATGGTGGAACCTAGTGTTTTAGATTCAATTTATCCCCAATGTCAGTCAAATTGTCTTTGGGTAGATCCTAGATCTAGGTTCATCGATGAGATATTTGTAGAAAATGACATCTGAGCCCAGTTCCCCAAATTTGTGATCGTTTGATCAATTTGGGTGAAATCCTGACGAAGTCAAAGATTTCAGGATTTCGTGAGTTTTGTGGATTTCCTTTACCTTAGGAATTCCCCGGATTTCCTTCGCTTTGTCTTTTTCCTGAAAGCATGCATAAAATGTGAAAACCATGTTGACTTCATGGAATTCCGCTGCCTTAGGACTTTACCAAGCTTCCATTGTTCCTTCATTTTCTCGAAATGTGTGAACTCTTGCCAATTTCACGAATTTCCATCCCTGATGGAATTCCCTGAAAACTTGTTGAAAGTGAGGAATTAAGAGAATGCATGAGTTAATTGTTAATGATTTTCCTTCACATGATTGATTTGAATAATCTAAAGATGTTTTGTGCCATTTCCTATGCGATGATGTGGATTGAATGACTTATGAGTGAATATTGCTTCTCCATCGCTGGAATTCACCTGGCCCAGAATTCCCCGAGATTCCTCTCTGGCTTAAAATCCGCAATAGGATAAAAAAACTGAGCTCTTAAAGGAGTAATATTTATGATGTTTTAGGGGATTTTATCCATCATGGGACTTATTTAAAGGATGAATATGTAGTTTATAATGGACTAACTTGAATTATCATGTTGTAATAGATCTTTATTGTGGTCTCTTTTCTGAATGTAGGCTGAATCAAGCAAGCCCATTCTTGGAAGGACTAAGGGAAAGATAATGGATCCTAGTGATGAGGGAGATTCTATCTCAGAGGCTGAAAGAGTTAAGTTGGACATGAAAATCAAGGTCCCTGAGAGCAAGTTGGCTTCCATCTGGTTAGAAGTAATAGATACCAATGTTGGGAAATGAGACTATGAGGAGTTTAAAGCAAGAATGGCAGTGCAGGATTCTCCTTCGTTAGCAAGTAAATTGGCGAGCTCTAGGTTGGATCATGTGGTTGGCTTCCCTCCTACAGTGCAATACTACAAGCTAGTCTTGGAATGTGCTAGACATTATGATTTGGATACACAGAGAATAATTAGTCCACAAGGAAGGGTGCTTGACAATTTATCTCCTGTCTAAGTGGCCCAGACATTTGATATGCCAGATAGATCTCATGTGGTGGGTTTTTATCTTGACATAGCCAAGAAATACTATGCAAATGATACAAGTAAGGCTTTGAAATTTATCAATTCTTGGTTGGAGAAACCTAAGCCACACATCTCCAAGTTGCCTAAGAAGTTGTACATAGCCAAGTTCAGATCAAAATACTATGATGCAATCACTCTCCTTAGCAGAGTGGTGGGTTTGAAGACTGCAGGGATATTTGAAATTTGGATGTTTTACATCATAGTAAGGATGGAGAAAAATGTATATTATCATTGGCCAGGTATCATCAGTGCCATGATCCATGAGCAACTGTGTAGTGTATTGTAGACCAAGAGCTTCATGATGACATCTTACTTGGTTTACGCTTTGGCAAGGTTTCATCCATACAAGGGGCTGAGTACAAGAGGGACCTTTGGCCAGGATGTTATCTATGAGGTTTATCCTTAGCTACATTTAGACAACTCAAGTTACAAGAGGCTGAATAATGCATTCATCATGTATATCACAAGATTGCTACAAGGAGCAGAACATGTAAGGATTTATGATGCCGCTAAGGAATTGATACAAAAATATGGAGCATGGTTTATGTTATCAATTAGATTTGCACCCTATTGAATACAAGATTCAACAATCTAATGAAACATGGAAACCTTCTTCAAATGTGGGTGATCTGAATGAAGAAGGAATCTCCAAAGTGAGCTGGCTCTCCGAATGAGGGATCCTATAAGTATTTTTCTGAGGGAAAGAGTTAGAAGGATGAACTGAAATTAAAATCTAAATCTAACTAGTATTTCACTAGAAGCTATGAGATTCAAAAACTGACACTCACAACAAATTTTCTATCACAATAAATCTCACAATCTCACTGGCACATACTTCCATCAGTATTTTGCATGAAGATTCCTAAACAAAATACAAAAAACAACCTGAAACTATGCAATTCTAAAAAACAACTTACAATAGTAAGACATAAAAGGATTATGATTTGAACCATAAGGACATCAAATTGCTATTATAAAAAATGAGACAGAAATGAGAAGGAGAATTCTACTGCTTTATTAAAACTGAAAGAGTGTATCTGTCTGAACTGAGTACAACTGAGTTTACAAGCTCAAAAGGCTGAGAGCAAGAAACTGTAATCTGGACTGGGAAGAGAGAAGAAAACTAAGTTTCTTCAAAATATAACTCTCAAGAAACCCTAATTCGAGCTCACAAAGAAGCTCAAGGGAAAAAGCTTCAAACTGTCTCAAAAGTCTGCATAAAAGCGGAAAAAACATATCGTTTCCATGATCATACTAAAAAACCTCTAAAAATAGGCTAAATCTGCTTTAAAAACAAATAAAGCACCTTATCTCTCCAAGATGAAACTCAAATCCGACCCAAGGCAGAAAAGTCAACATCAATCTACTAAAAATAGCAAGAAAACATAAAACAATTTATAAAGAATTGCTTTATGCTTCTACTTTACAAGGTTTGCAGATTTTACAATTGTTTTATTTTTGCAATTAAAGATTGCAAAATATTTTGTAAAAAAGAAATACAACCTTATTTCTCCAATACAATATTGATTTTCTCAAGAATCATAAAACATAGGATAATATCTCTTATCAATCTCTTCAATCAACAAATGATTTCTAAAAAATCAATCAAAACAATTGATATGCATGGATATTAAAATTGATTTCTTAAAATCAATGAAGATATAACCTAAGGCATATGTATGAAAATGCTTCTAGGCAAGAGAGGAGAACTTAAACAATATTGAAAGCTTACCATTAAGGCATCCATCACCGTGTATTGTTTAGACTTAGGGGTAAATGATTATCAGCCATCATGGTATTTATCTGGCATAGAGATTTCAAAGATTAAAGCATAAATATCCTAAGTTGAATTAGGTTTTGGAAAACCCTGATGAACAAAACCTCCATACTCCACTTTCTTTCACTTCATTTGACTTGACAAGTTTTTCTTCTGCTATGAAGAGCGCTGCCATACTTAGGGTTTGAAGTCTGAGACTCATTTGAGCTACCTCTCTTCTTGATTCTGGTCACAATCATCCCCCCATAGCTTAGAGTAAGCATTATCTCATTTATGCTATGCATTTTTAGCTTCTTTGATGAAAATGAAGGCCTTACAGGCAGCGACCATAACACAATTCCTGACGTATTTTTATGATTTCAATGTTTTTTCTTTGTTAACTGTTCACTGGCCGCCATGAGAGGGTTTGAGTTGGCCTTTGGTTTAGACTTTGGAAGCTCTGTAGCTCTGGCTACGGTTTCTTTGTTCTCCCACGGGCATGAAATAGTAAGTTCTTATCATTCCATTTTCTCTCTGTTGTTCACAAAGCTTACGAAAGCTTGAAACTATGATGGTTGTGGCTTCTTTGTCTCTTCACTGGACTCTGTAGCTCAACCCATCAAAGGAAATTCACATCTTTGTATTCTCTAAAACAAAACTAGATATGGGTATTTGTTATTTTGAAGAAATCACTCTTACTTTGGGACTTTCTCTTACGGAGCTCGACCATTATGATTTCCTTATGTATTATGTTGTTTCATACAAAAATCCTCATATGGGTATTTCCTGAAAGTTGTAATAGTTGTATTTAAATTCAAAACCCCACTGAGGGTAACAAGAATTTGTATACTTTACTATCAATCAAAACTCGGGCTTGACCCAGTATGGCATTTATTGACACTTTGAAATCCTCAATTTCCTCTACATGGGTATTTGATATCTAGAAGAAATATGTGCATTTGTCTGAAAACCCTCATATGGGTATCTTATTCATATGATTAAACATTTATCTTGTTGTTCTAATAAAATAACCATTTGGGTAAGCTGGAAATGATGAAAATTTGTATACTTAATTTGGAACCCCAATGTGGGTATCCTCAAAAGAATAAACAAAAAATTATATTGTTATTTCGAGTTGGGCCGAACTCACCATGGCATTCTGCTTTCTCAGTTTTCTCTATATGAGCACTTGGAATTCTGAAGCATGTTTCTATCTGGATGCATCTTCTTTTGTGTTACAACCTGTCCATGGGAATACTGTGCATTATGAGAAACACATATTTCTTCTCCTTACTGCTGAAAACCCTTGCATGGGTAAGCTGGAAATTGAACTGTCTTCTTTTAAAACAAAAACCCCAAGATGGGTGAGTTGCATTTTGAAGAAATATGTGTGTTAAATTCAAACCCCAATGTGGGTATATAAACAAAATCTGTATATTCTGATATCTGTGTAAAATCTGGGCTCCTTTTAGCATTCGAATTCCTCAATTTTCAGCATATGGTATTTTTAATTTGTAAAGAAAATGTGCTTCTGAATGTATCTTCAGCTATATTCCAACTCATCTTCTTTCTATAGAAAATTCCCATGTGTTTCTTTTCATTACCATTGAAAACCCTCATTAGAGTATAAGAGATTATGGAAATGTATCCTTGTTTTATTTTCAATTGCCATTATATTGTTGTTCTCTTTACACACATAAATCCTTTGATTTAAATTTGGACATTATTCCTTTACTCTAATTTCTTATTCAGTCACAATCTTCAGGAATACACCCTAAATCCCCACTCCAACATTTTTTGCAACCTCTGCTTATCTTGGAAATAACATTATGTATTTAAATCTTTGTCAAACCTGTGCACATTTCTTGTGTGATACTTGAAACTCCTTGAAGATATAGTTTGGAAACATGACAAAGCAATTCCCTCAAGTAGTGTATCTTGATTGTTTTCTTTCAAATAACAGTAATACATTAGCTCTATTAAAAGAAATCATTTGCACTTTCTTTAATCAAATACACCAGTTACTATACTGATGGCCGTCATCCACTATTCTGATAGAAATCTGAAGCTCTCTTCACTTTCCTTTATTATGTAAAATTGTTCATGCACAAATACCTCCCTTGAATGAAGATCTAAAACAACACACTTTGTTAAGGCATTATGTATGTATGTTCACTATCCTTGATTGAAAGAAAGAACACTACTGAACTGAACCTTGCATGACATTATGAACATGATGAACAAATAACACTGTAGCAAAAGAACATAAACCATACATCAATGCTTGAGACGAAATGCACTTAGTTAAATGATTGAGCGGATTAAAACCACTGTTCACCTGTAGCTTTCAAAAAGCATTTACATGATTGTTATGAATGAATAGTTGGTTTAATGGCTTGATAGATAACTCTGCTTTACTCTTTCAATTGTATATCATTTCTTTTCTTGATGAATATGATGATACAATTACTATCTCGGCCCACTTGGAATGAATAAGCGCAGCATGTCGAGCTCTACCCTTGTGGGAGCCCATTTTTCTCCACATGCTTGGTATTGAAATAATAATCAGCTTCGTGATTTTCCCTATACCTGCACAAAGAAACAAACGATATTAGCATAAAAACATTTTATCATGATGATGATGTCTTCTCCTTCTGTTCATGCTTTTGCACTTTTCTTGATTGTTCCAGTGTATGATTAGTTGCAGACTGCATTATTGTTGGTGATTCATATAGGTATCTTCGTAGTCGGAGCCTCTGGCATCCCTCTCTCCCTTCCTACAGGTCAACGGAGCTTGGAAAAGACAAAAGGTGCACCACTTCAACATCGACTATCAACCAATCAGGCAATGATGATTATGTTGTTACTTATGTGATTTTCTTCTTTTAATGCATCTTCCATAATGTAGTGTGATACTAGTGATGCACTGTAACAGTTACATCCACGGCTTGTGTGGATATTTGATTTCAATCCTATGCTTTTCATTTCGAAAAGAAAAATGCATCTCAATGCAATGTTGTATTATCATTTGGATTCTCACAATCAAATGAAGCTCTATAAATATGAATTATTTCATGAAATAAATAAAAGCAATCTGAAATTCTTTGTTGTTTATATGCTCAATTTTATACTCCATTTGATTCTAAAACATTGAATAGCACTTCTAAAATTCTGATTCCTCTTTTCAAAGCATAACTATCACTTGATTAATAATGAACAAGGTGCAAACAAAACTTAAGCATAATGCAAAAATAACTATAACTTCACTTTAAATATAACAGTATTAAATCCAGCTCCACCAATTGAGTTGTAGCGAAAAATTGGTAACAGTTTATTTAGTTTCCTACTTTCTCATATATCAGAATTGATGGTTGCCAAAGGGATCCATACAGATTGACAAGGTATCCAACAGATCATGTTATAATTTTGGAGGTTACAAGGGAAATCTATGCCTTTGATGATATTTTGAAGAAGGAAATGCACAAAACTGGCTTAGGAGGTGACTTCCCATTGAGGATAGGAGTCAATGAGGCCTTCCCTTCTTTGATCACAACACACTCTTCTAAAGAAGAAATGAGCACTCTAGGTCTGGCATTTCACTCCAAGAGGCCTAGATTTGATAAGACAGGAGAAGCTCAAAAGAAGGCTAGTAGAGAATTCAGACATAAGGATGACATTGAAGATTATTGGGCTAACTGTAAAGATGAATTTGATGTCCAAAGGAAGAAATTCTCTAGGTTTCCAGCCAGTTTAATTAGGTTGTACAACATCAAGGCCATCCTTGACTAGCTTGATGATGATGGGGAAGTAATCCAAAGCCATGATTATGAGTCAATCAAGGACAAGCCCATAAGTGAGATTGATTGGTTAGAGGAAGAGAAAACTGAATTGGAGCAAAACTATTGAAAGTAAATGTGCGAAACACACTTATTTACAATACTACTCTACTTAACTACGAGATAGAACTTATCTCAAAGGCAATGCTTGAGGTGGATCCCATTAACTGGGATTGACAACACCTCTCCAGTCAACTTGGAAAGTTGGAACGCGTTGTGTTCCTTGCACTCCGTGATCACATAAGGCTCATCCCAAATTGCATTGAACTTGGAATGTCGTCCAGGTTTGCTTTCAAATACATTCCATTTGAAAACCAGATCTCCAACAATGAAGTCACGTGGTCTTGCCCTCTTATCAAAATAATTCTTCGTCTGAGCTTGATGTATCTCTAGTTGTCTTAAAGCTTCTTTCCTAGTTTCCTCCAGCTCTACTAGCTCTGCAAATCTCACCTCAAGGGGTTGTTCATTCAGCAATTCTAGCTCCTTAACATAACTTAAATTTGGCAACTCAATGGAAATAGGTAACTTAGCTTCTTTACCATAAGTTAGAACAAAAGGAGAACAACCCATAGCTCTTTTAGGAGTTATCCTGTCAGCCCAAAGGGCTAACTTAAAATTTTCACGCCATGTTTGTTGGTTATCCTCAACAGTCTTCTTGATTATCTGAATCAGATTCTTCTTTGTAGATTATGCCTAACCATTACCCTGCGGATAATAATTAGAAGATGTGTTCAAATAAATATTATTCCTAACTGACCAGTCAGAAATCCTCAAACCAATAAAAGCCAAACCATTGTCAGAAATGATTGAGTCTGGAACACCAAATTTCGACACAAGATCTTGATAAAAATTAAGCACTGAAGTCTTGCTTGCTTCCTTTAAAGCAACTGCCTTGGTCCATTTGGTAAACTAATATGTGGCAGTAAGTATCCACTTATGACCCGCGCTTGAAGTTGGATTGATAAGACCAATAAAATCCAAGCCCCACTTAGCAAAGGGTTGTTCTACCTGAATCAGATGCAGGGGAAAAGCTGCAAGCCTCTGTTTTCCAAAAAATAAAGCACATTTCTCACATTTTCTGACCCAAGCAATAGCATCTTTAAATAGATCTGGCTAGTAATAACCAGCCCACATAATTTTCAGGGTTGTTGTTCTTGTGACAAAGTGACCTCCTGAAGGTCCATCATGAAACTTTGCTAAAAGCTTGTTAACTTGATCAGGCTGAATACATCGCAATAAAACACCTTGGAAATCTCTCCTATAAAGAATTCCATCAATAATCACATAAGGAATGGCTTGTAATCTGTAATACCTTCATTTTGCTCTGTCTAAGCCTTTGGGGCACTCACCAGTTTGCAAATAATGCATCATCTACTGTAACCAAGTAGCAGGTAACGCTGGTACAAAATCCGCATCCTCATTGTTTAGCATTGTATTCATATTTTTAGCTTCTTTTAAGTTGTTGTCCTTATTACCAGCAATCTGTTCACACAAACCTTTGCCTGTAACGAGCTTGGTTACTTTTATATCAACGTCAAACTCCATTACTTTGGTAATCCAACCAGCACACTTATCATTTATATCTTTGTTAAGTAAGAACCCCTTAATAGTGGAATGAGCTTCCAACAAATGAATCTTGCTGTTGGACAACATATTCTTGAATTTCTTTAAACTTCTCACAACAACAAAAACATACTTCTCGAAAAAAGAATATTTTACCTCGTAGTCATGCAATACTTTGCTAAAAAATGCCACAGGCTGCTCCAAGCCTTCCTCGTTTTGCTAGCATAACATAGCTGAAACAATATCCACTCCTCCAAAAGCATAGAGAATGATGTCTTTGTCAAAGTTTGGATTAATGAGAGTAGGAGCAGCTGTGAGGGCTTCCTTAATCTACTCAAATCTCCTCTTACCTTCCTTGGTCCAACTGAATGGCATATTTTTCTTAAGCATAGAAGTGAGAGGTTGCAGCAAAACTGCAATATTTGGTATGAACCTCCGCATGAAATTTATTCTTCCAAGAAAGCTTTGCAACCCTTTCTTGTGAGCTGGTAATGGCAATTCGAGAATTACGAAGACTCTTTTAGGGTCTATAGAAATACCTTGCTTTGAAAAAATGTGTCCAAGCAGTTTTCCTTCGTGCACTGAAAATATACACTTCTTTGGATTGAGAGATACTTCGAACTCTTTGCATCTCTGAAAAATCTGTTCTAAATGATCAAGATGCTTATTAGTATTTCTAGAAAAAACAGTAATGTCATCTAAATATACCAGAACGAACTTGTTCATAAGGCCATGAAAAGCCATATCCATCGCTTGCTGAAAAGTTGCTCCAACGTTGGATAAGCCGAAAGGCATTTTCTTGTAGGCCATTGTGCCCCACTCGATGGTAAATGTTGTCTTGAATTGATCCTCTTGTTTAACTAGAATCTAGTTATAACCTAAGTAACCATCTAGCAAAAAAAATCTGTCAGAACCAGAAACTACCTGCAAAATTTGCTCCATGGAAGGGAGTGGGTAATGGTCCTTCAATGATGCTTCATTTAAATCATAGAAATCGACACATAATCTGATTTCCCCACTTTTCTTCCTGACTGGCACTAAATTTGACACCCAAGAGGTGTGTTTGATAGGAAAAATAATACCACTCTCAACTAATTTATTCAATTCAACCTTCATAAGGTGTTCTAATTTGGGGTTAAGCGGTCTCTATTTTTTCCTTACTGGTTTTGCGCCAGGCTCTAATTCAATAGTGTGTTGGGCTAGTTCTAGGTTAAAACCTCTCAAATCTTTGTTCTCCCAAGCAAAAACATCACTAAATTTCTGACATAACAGAATAAATGCTTGTTGTTCATCTTTACTACATACCTTTCCCAGCTTGAGAAGCTTGCCTTTGAAAGTTTCAATGGCTGCATAATGTTCTTCCTTAATGGTCAGGCTGCATTTGTCTTTCCGTGCTTGGTCATCTGAATTGAACACAGATTCTAAGGTCACCAATCCTTTTGGCAGCTTGTTGGTCTTCAACTACACAATCTGGTCATCATATTGCTGTTGCCATTTCTGTTGGTTTCCATCTGCAAACTTAGCTTCAGTAATCAAGAAATTTACAGTTTGCTCGTCACTGTCAAAAACCTGCCAGCTCACATTATTGTTAGGTACAGAAGGTCTGATCACTATTTTTACATATTAACGTGCCTCCACTTTATGAATTTCATTGGGAATGTCAAATTGGGCCCCTATGGCAGTGAGCCTATTAGCATGCTTATTGTCATTTCTAGGAATCGAAACAATATTAAAAGCATCAAAGTCCTCCATCAAAACCCATACACGATGCTTACATTTATTAAGCAAATCATTCTTGGCAGCATTTAAATTTCTGATCTGATTTACAATTAGTTTTGAATCACCATAAACTTGCAAGCATTTAATACCTCTTTTGCGGGCCCATTCAAGGCCATGCACCAACACTTCATACTTAGCTGTATTATTTGAACAACTGAAAGCAAATCTACAAGCTAAAAAGTATTTATCACCTTCGGGTGATATCAACATAGCCCCACCTCCAGCACCAATACTGCTTCTCAAACCATCGAAGTAAAGCTTCCAAAGCTCATTTCCTATTTCTGCAGATGATTCTTCCTCTTTACAAAGATTATGCATATCGCAATCAGGTTCTCAAATCATATAGACTCCTAATCCTATCTCATTTGTGTGCTAAAACGGATCAAGCTCGTGATCTTCGGCTACCCATTCATCTAGATTGATATTGTCTATATGGGTGCTACAGTCTGAGGTCATGGTTTGCTCCTCTAGTGCAGAGGTGGCGTAGAGGTTAGCATTTATTGGTGACTATGGTTCGATATGGTCTTTGGCGAGAGGCTCAGACTTTATAGTCACTTTCATACCATACCTTGTTCTAAAAAAAAAATGAGACCAATCAGAAGATAGAAACCCACCCAACTTGGCTGTAAAATCCCTCAAGAGACAAATGGAAAAATGTGGCAGTAAGTCAATGACATGTATATCTTGATGAATGGAAAAAATTGGGGATGCGTGCAAAGTAAGAGCCAGATTTTTGATAATACCAATAGTTTTAACAGTAGACTCGTCTAATTGCACTATGCCTTTCTAGGGATTAGGCTCATAAACAAGACCTAACTTATCGGCTAAACTCTTAGGCATGACTGAACTACTGGCACCATAATCAACCATACAATTATGAATGATTTTATCACCAATAATCAGACTTAAGTAGAACGGGGGAGGCTTTACCTCTCTAGTTTTCTGCTCATTTTTATCCTCCAAATCGTTAGCAAGCTCGACCTTTGCAACTCCTTTATTAGCATTGTCAGAAATAGACAACTCAGCTAAAGCTTCCTGTAGTAAACCTTTCTGTCCTGGAAGGTGTAAAGCATCTAATACCGACATACTGACCATGGTTTTCTTGAGATGCTCAACAATATTAAACGATGAAGAATTTACCTTCTACTGGTTTTTTGTGACAGCAGCATTGTTTTGCCTCTACAAAGGCTGAGAATGTGTTCTTGACTGCTCCTTGCTAGGTATCTCTTGGCCTCTTTGCAGAATCTACATTTTAGCCTGCACGGCAGTGTTAACATTTGATGAAATGGGCTGCTTATTGTTTGTAAGTTGCTGCTGTGAATTTCCAGCTTGCTGTCCTGGATCCATAACTCTCTCTTTTGATCTGGTATTAGCCAAAATAGGTGAATTTTGCTGATCTTGACCATTCACACCACAAAATTCAGAGCTTTGCCAGTTCGGCAAGGCAACTTCCACGTTATCTTGTTGCTCTTGATTCTGATCTGCAACATTTTCTGAACCAGCATAGCTATTCTGAACCATTAAAGCCTGATTTCTCATTCCATTAGCGCATGTTGATTGGTTATGGGGCTGATTGCATGGATAACACTAGTCGCAATCCTGGGCAACATTATTTTGGGGCACAAGTTCCTTTGACGAACTGGCTGCGTTTGGATTGTATGGATGGAATGGCCTGGGGTTAAAATTCCTTCTTTGGGCTTGGTAATCATTCTGAAAAGCAGGCCTATTTGGTTGGTTTTGCTGATAAGGGGCTTGATAAGGCTTATGTTCATGACCTACTTGCTTCTTTATGCTCACAAGATCATTTCCAAAGGTCTTTAGTATACTTTTAATCTCTTGAAATTCTTGGTTAGGGGCTAGAGAAACAACTTCTTGAGTTGCGTTATGATAGCCTATTGTTGGAACAGGCGGGACAAAAGTTAAGGGGGGTACAACAGTAGGGGTAGGTGGCTATATTTCTGGAAACAAAGGCATAGGAGGTCTAGGAGCTATGTCTCCAACTTGGATGAGATAGTTCTCATCTCTAATGGCTATGTCATAGGCGTTAGGGAGTGTAAGCCCACCCATAGATTGAGTCATGACTGAAATCTTACTATTCAAAGCTTTTAAGTAAAACAAAAAAGCATGTGTTGGTAAAGGTTTTACCATTGCAGGAATCCTATCCCAGGTTCTCTGAAATCAGTAGTTGAAATTAGCCAAGTGCTCGTGTGGTGCCCTCTGAATGGTGCTCAATTGCTCCAACAAAGATAGATTATCATATTTATCAACAAAATGTTGATATAAATCATTACCTAACACATCCCATGTCACGATTGAGTTGGTTGCGAGACCTCTGAACCATTGTAACGCTTTGCCTTTGAGTGACGCAGCCAATAGCCTTAAAGCGACGTTCTCCTAGAACTGAGCATAAGGTGGCTATGTCACGAATATGCTTAACTGGTGTAGTGAGGTCCTCCCCGGTGAAATATGGCAGACTTCTAAGGGCTACAACTGGGATGTCATCATGTTGAACGATGTTTAATGGAATTCCTCCATTGAAAGGAATGAACGGGTGCCGCCTTGGTGCTGCCATTAGCGGTGCTTGTGATATTGGAATCGGTACTCCTATTGATAAAACCAAGGAACTGAAAAAAGGAGGTGTTGACTTCGATCTTGCGGGTGTCTCAAAGATCCTCCTTGTTGTTCTGCCTCTTCTTCATGATGGGGAAAACTCTCGATATTTGAAGGGTGTAGAACTTGATCTTGTTTGTATCTTTCTCATGCACAGGCTGCACTAACATGCAAAAATCAGAATCAGAGCTGCCAGGTATATTGAAATGAGCCTCCAAAAGGCTGGAAAATCTACTGCATACACCAAACAACAAATTAAAAATACTGAAATTTCTCTGAAATAGCTTTCACAGTCCCACCGGGTGTGCCAAAAATTGTTATCAATTAGATTTGCACCCTATTGAATACAAGATTCAACAATCTAATGAAACATGGAAACCTTCTTCAGATGTGGGTGATCTGAACGAAGAAGGAATCTCCAGAGTGAGCTGGTTCTCCGAATGAGGGATCATATTCTAAGTATTTTTCTGAGGGAAAGAGCTAGAAGAATGAACTGAAATTAAAATCTAAATCTAACTGGTATTTCAATAAAAGCTATGAGATTCAAACACTAACACTCACAACAGATTTTCTATCACAATAATCTCACAATCTCAGTGGCACATACTTCCATCAGTATTTTGCATGAAGATTCCTAAACAAAATACAAAAAACAACCTGAAACTATGCAATTCTAAAACACAACTTACAACAGCAAGACATAAAAGGATTCTGATTTGAACCACAAGGACATCAAATTGCTATTATAAAAAATGAAACCAAAATGAGAAGGAGAATTTTGTTGCTTTATTAAAACTGGAAGAGTGTATCTGTCTAAACTGAGTACAACTAAGTTTACAAGCTCAAAAGGCTGAGAGCAAGAAACTATAATATGGACTGGGAAGAGAGAAGAAAACTAAGTTTCTTCAAAATATAACTCTCAAGAAACCCTAATCCGAGCTCACAAAGAAGCTCAAGGAAAAAAGCTTCAAACTATCTCAAAGTCTGCATAAAAGCGGAAAAAACATATTGTTTCCATGATCATACTGAAAAGCCTCTAAAAATAGGCTAAATCTGCTTTAAAAACAAATAAAGCACCTTATCTCTCCAAGATGAAACTCAAATCCAACCCAAGGAAGAAAATTCAACATCAATCTGCTAAAAATAGCAAGAAAACATAAAACAATTTATAAAGAATTACTTTATGCTTTTGCTTTACAAGGTTTGCAGATTTTACAATTGTTTTATTTTTGCAATTAAAGATTGCAAAATATTTTGCAAAAAGAAATACAACCTTATTTCTCCAATACAATATTGATTTTCTCAAAAATCATAAAACATAGGATAATATCTCTTATCAATCTCTTCAATCAACAAATGATTTCTAAAAAATCAATCAAAACAATTGATATGCATGGATATTAAAATTGATTTCTTAAAATCAATGAAGATATAACCTAAGGCATATGTATGAAAATGCTTCTAGGCAAGAGAGGAGAACTTAAACAATATTGAAAGCTTACCATTAAGGCATCGATCACCATGTATTGTTTAGACTTAGGGGTAAATGATTATGGGCCATCATGGTATTTATCTGGCATAGAGATTTCAAAGATTAAAGCATAAATCTCCTAAGTCGAATTAGGTTTTGGAAAACCCTGATGAACAAAACCACCATACTCCACTTTCTTTCACTTCATTTGACTTGACAAGTCTTTCTTCTGCTATGAAGAGCGTCGCCATACTTAGGGTTTGAAGTCTGAGACTCATTCGAGCTTCCTCTCTTCTTGATTCTGGTCACAATCGACCCCCCATAGCTTAGAGTAAGCATTATCTCATTTATGCTATGCATTTTTAGCTTCTTTGATGAAAATGAAGGCCTTACAGGCCGCGGCCATAACACAATTCCTAATGTATTTTTATGATTTCAATGTTTTTGCTTTGTTAACTGTTCACTGGCTGCCATGAGAGGGTTCGATCTGGGCTTTGGTTTGGACTTTGGAAGCTCTGTAGCTCTGGCCACGGTTTCTTTGTTCTCCCACGGGCATGAAATAGTAAGTTCTTATCATTCCATTTGCTCTTTTTTTTTCACAAAGCTTACGAAAGCTTGAAACTATGATGACCGTGGCTTCTTTGTCTCTTCACTGGACTTTGTAGCTCGACCCATCAAAGGAAATTCACATCTTTGTATTCTCCGAAACAAAACTAGATATGGGTATTTGTTATTTTGAATAAATCACTCTTTCTTTGGGACTTTCTCTTACGGAGCTCGACCATTATGATTTCCTTCTGTATTTTGTTGTTTCATACAAAAAACCTCATATGGGTATTTCCTAAAAGTTTTAATAGTTGTATTTAAATTCAAAACCCCACTGAGGGTAACGAGAATTTGTATACTTTACTATCAATCAAAACTCGGGCTTGACCCATTATGGCGTTTATTTACACTCCGAAATCCTCAATTTCCTCTACATGGGTATTTGATATCTAGAAGAAATATGTGCATTTGTTTGAAAACCCTCATATGGGTATCTTATTCATATGATAAAACATTTATCTTGTTGTTCTAATAAAATACCCATATGGGTAAGCTGGAAATGATGAAAATCTATATACTTAATTTGGAACCCCAATGTGGGTATGCTCGAAAGAATAAACAAAAATTTATATTGTTATTTCCAGTTGGGCCGAACTCACCATGGCATTCTGCTTTCTCAGTTTTCTCTATATGAGCACTTGGAATTCTGAAGCATGTTTCTATCTGGATGCATCTTCTGTTGTGTTACAGCCTATCCATGGGAATACTGTGCATTATGAGAAACACATATTTCTTCTCCTTACTACTGAAAACCCTTACATGGGTAAGCTAGAAATTGAACTGTCTTCTTTTAAAACAAAAACCCCAAGATGGGTGAGCTGTATTTTGAAGAAATTTGTGTGTTAAATTCAAACCCCAATGTGGGTATATAAACAAAATCTGTATATTCTTATATATGTGTAAAATATGGGCTCCTTTTAGCATTCGAATTCCTCAATTTTCAGCATATGGTATTTTTAATTTGTAAAGAAAACGTGCTTCTGAATGTATCTTCGGCTATATTCCAACTCATCTTCTTTCTATAGAAAATTCCCATGTGTTTCTTTTCATTACCATTGAAAACCCTCATTAGAGTATAAGAGATTATGGAAATGTATCCTTGTTTTATTTTCAATTGCCATTGTATTGTTGTTCTCTTTACACACATAAATCTTTTGAGTTAAATTTGAACAGTATTCCTTTACTCTAATTTCTTATTCAATCACAATCTTCAGGAATACACCGTAAATTCCCATTCCAACATTTTCTGCAACCTCTGCTTATCCCTGAAATAACTTTATGTATTTAAATCTTTGTCAAACCTGTGCACATTTCTTGTGTGATACTTGAAACTCCTTGAAGATATAGTTTGGAAACATGACAAATCAATTCCCTCAAGTAGTGTATCTTGATTGTTTTCTTTCAAATAACAGTAATACATCAGCTCTATTAAAAGAAATCATTTGCACTTTCTTTAATCAAATACACCAGTTACTATACTGATGGCCGTCATCCACTATTCTGATAGAAATCTGAAGCTCTCTTCACTTTCCTTTATTATGTAAAATTGTTCATGCACAAATACCTCCCTTGAATGAAGATCTAAAACAACACACTTTGTTAAGGCATTATGTATGTATGTTCACTATCCTTGATTGAAAGAAAGAACACTACTGAACTGAACCTTGCATGACATTATGAACATGATGAACAAATAACACTGTAGCAAAAGAACATAAACCATACATCAATGCTTGAGACGAAATGCACTTAGTTAAATGATTGAGCGGATTAAAACCACTGTTCACCTGTAGCTTTCAAAAAGCATTTACATGATTGTTATGAATGAATAGTTGGTTTAATGGCTTGATAGATAACTCTGCTTTACTCTTTCAATTGTATATCATTTCTTTTCTTGATGAATATGATGATACAATTACTATCTCGGCCCACTTGGAATGAATAAGCGCAGCATGTCGAGCTCTACCCTTGTGGGAGCCCATTTTTCTCCACATGCTTGGTATTGAAATAATAATCAGCTTCGTGATTTTCCCTATACCTGCACAAAGAAACAAACGATATTAGCATAAAAACATTTTATCATGATGATGATGTCTTCTCCTTCTGTTCATGCTTTTGCACTTTTCTTGATTGTTCCAGTGTATGATTAGTTGCAGACTGCATTATTGTTGGTGATTCATATAGGTATCTTCATAGTCGGAGCCTCTGACATCCCTCTCTCCCTTCCTACAGGTCAACGGAGCTTGGAAAAGACAAAAGGTGCACCACTTCAACATCGACTATCAACCAATCAGGCAATGATGATTATGTTGTTACTTATGTGATTTTCTTCTTTTAATGCATCTTCCATAATGTAGTGTGATACTAGTGATGCACTGTAACAGTTACATCCACAGCTTGTGTGGATATTTGATTTCAATCCTATGCTTTTCATTTCGAAAATAAAAATGCATCTCAATGCAATGTTGTATTATCATTTGGATTCTCACAATCAAATGAAGCTCTGTAAATATGAATTATTTCATGAAATAAATAAAAGCAATCTGAAATGCTTTGTTATTTATATGCTCAATTTTGTACTCCATTTGATTTTGAAACATTGAATAGCACTTCTGAAATACTGATTCCTCTTTTCAAAGCATAACTGTCACTTGATTAATAATGAACAAGGTGCAAACAACACTTAAGAATAATGCAAAAATAACTATAACTTCACTTTTAAATATAACAGTATTAAATCCAGCTGCACCAATTGAGCTATAGCGAAAAATTGGTAACAGTTTATTTAGTTTCCTACTTTCTCATATATCAGAATTGATGGTTTCCAAATGGATCCATACAGATTGACAAGGTATCCAATGGATCATGTTATACTTTTGGAGGTTACAAGGGAAATATCTACCTTTGATGATATTTTGAAGAAGGAAATGCAAAAAATTGGTTTAGGAGGTGACTTCCCATTGAGGATAGGAGTCAATGAGGCATGCCCTTCTTTGATCACAACACACTCTTCTAAAGAAGAAATTAGCACTCTAGGTCTGGCATTTCACTCCAAGAGGCCTAGATTTGATAGGACAGGAGAAGCTCAAAAGAAGGCTAGCAGAGAATTGAAACATAAGGATGACATTGAAGATTATTGGGCCAACTGTAAAGATGAGTTTGAGGTCCGAAGGAAGAAATTATATAGGTTTCCTGCCAGTTTAATTAGGTTGTACAACATCAAGGCCATCCTTGACCAGCTTGATGATTATGGGGAAGTAATCCAAAGCCATGATTATGAGTCAATCAAGGACAATCCCATAAGTGAGAATGATTGGTTAGAGGAAGAGAAAACTTAATTAGAGCAAATCAATGCTCCTGTTATCAAGTATACCAAGTTGTGCCTCAAACATAAGATTTGGGAACTGGACAATGAAGGGAAGCAGTACACACATGACTTGATGGGAATTCTAGAGTCACAGTCCACCTTTGAAGATGAGCAAGATCCAAAAGTTAAAGAAAACATGGATTCTCCCTTCAAAATGAAGATTAAAGGTTGGCTTGAAGGAGAAGACATCTGCTCAAGAGGAAGAGCATGAGGAAGAAGGGAAAAAAGATAGTGCCCCTGTGCCTAAAATAAGGAGAGTGGTAAGAACATCAAGAAAACAGAATGAGCCCTAAAAGTGGAAATGGGTAATATCTTGCAGTCCTCTTTGGTATCTTATGATGACTCACCAGCCAGGGATGAAGAGGAGAAATCCATGGAAGAGGAAAAGGCACATGAAAGGAATCCCTCTCCTATTCAGGTTATGATAGAGACATTAGATAAAGAAGAGAGTTAGAGGCCAGAGGATGATAAGAGGAAAGAAGAAGCAGAAGGAAAAAGTGAAGAGGTCCATTCAGTGCATGATGTAGATGTTGAGCCTTCTATGGATCAAGCTAAAAAGGAGAAACAATATGAGCAACAATTGGATGCCTCTGGTCCAAGTTGGCTTAATGATAGATTAAAGAGAAAGTAGGTGGTTGTGGATGACACTCCTCCAAACTGGGATGAATTGCTTGCCGACATTGGTAAAGGGAAAACAAAGATGAAAGCTAGGGTGATTTCCAAGGTCACTAGGGATGAAGCAGAAAATAGAATAATCAACATTGCCACTCTTATAGCAGACAAGGGAAAAAGGAAGATAACTCCTTAGGATTACACTATTCAAACCTTAAACTTGGGACCCACAACTAAAGATCAGGAGAAGGAAGAGTTCCAAGAGTCTTCCCAAGCTATTCTAAGAAGGTTGGATAAGGAAACAAAAAAAAAGGAGAGGCTACAGAAGCAACTGAATGATGTGTATAGGTATGTGAAACACTTGATGAAGCCACTGCAAGTAGTAGGAAGTGAAAGGATGACTCCTGAAGGTATGTTTCCTAAGGAGGCATTCACTGAGCTCGAGAAGATGAAAGTCTCTACACATGCCACCCATGAATGGTTGCAAGGATTTGAACACTAAGGAGATAGAATGATCAAGGACATCTTGTCCACTTGTGGTGATGCACACAGATCTTTTGAATGGATACAAAATATGTTGGGACAAGACAATTCTGATACAGACCTCCTCCTGCATAAGATAAAGACCATCATGGAGTACACAGATGAGAAGTTGGTGAGTCTTCAAAGGTTTCAGAACCCTGGGAGTGGTACAAATCATTGCTAATCAATAAAAACGTCCTAAAGAAGATTCATAAGCATGGGAAACAGGTGGAAGATGCATTAAAAGGTATTTATAGCAGATGCATTTCATTCTTTGAGATCATGATTGGGAGAAAGAAGTTTGCACCCAAGCACTTGACCTTGGAGAAATTGAGAAAATGGTGGCATGAAGTGTATGCTCCAATCATAGCTCATCACTTAGATGATGCATCCACCTACATTACTATCATGGAAAAATATCAGGATCTCAAGGTGGAATGGGACAAGGTCGTCAAAGAATCTAGGGAGGAGATAAAATCCATTGATAGAAGATTCAAAGTGTTAATTACTCCATCTTTGGCTGACCTGGATGGAATTTTCTTTAAGGTTCAAGATAAATTAAATCGAGATAAAGACAAAGGGGGAGCTAATGAATGATGCATCGAAATTTGTGCTTCCCATTATTTCTCCTTCATCCAGCACATGCATTGGACTGAGTTGCATTGAAGATCCCAGGCCGACCTGGAAAGGAGCCTCAAGCATTTAATGCTTTATATTTTATTTTATTTGAACTTTCTAGGCCGACTTGTTTTGTGGCTGACCTTTGTAATCCTAAATGAGTTGACTTGTTATGAAACTCTATAAATATGAAATCCTGCCTCATTTGTAAGGGCTAGAAGATTAGATTTTGGAGTGAATTAAGTAACAAAGCAAAGAGCTAGTGCTAGGAGTTAGTTTATTTTGAAGCAAGTGCTATAACCCAAAACACTGGAATTGTTGATGTCATTGGATGATTCAATACAATTGAAGGCATTGTGCTTTTGGTGATCTCTCTTGTGTTGACTTATCTTGCATGGTTCTTGTTGTTCTATCTCTTGAGATTGCTTGAGAAATACTAGATATATGTTAGATTTAGAATTAGATATGATTCAATGGTGTTTATGGTTTAGTGCTTGAAGTGTTTACTGCAATCCCTGGTCCATAATTTTTGCAACTGGTTGATTGTGAGTTGCTTTGCAAAGTTAGTCTGGACCACATATTCATTGTGCTTAGTTCAATTGTGAATGTTGTTCATTTCAATTGTAATAGGGTTGGTTTGAATGAATGTTCATGATCTGAAAATATTTAATGCCTTAGAAGATTGCACTATTTCTATAAGATTGCAGGTTCATTTGGGTTAAGCAAGAATTAGTTTTAAGGGATTGGTCCATTTCAAGCATTTCATCATTTGTATTGTTGATCTTAGGAGTAGTTTTAATTTTAGAAATCTCTCTTAAACCCTCACTTTTTTTATTTATTTATTATCTTTGTTATATTTAGGACTTGAAGTACCACCTTATTGCAAGATCTGATAAGTTTGAAGATTCAACATTTGTTCGTAAGGTCCCTTTGTGATTACCAACATTTTCACATTTATCACTGAGTTGTTTTTTCATTGTCAAGACCTGACATTAGAGACCTTGGGGTTATCTCTTGAGGCTTGTTGATAGAGGTTTACCTTTCAAGAGAGATAAGATACTTGTATCTTGTCTGAGTTTTTGTTGTGCAGAAAATACCATCAATAGATTGGCGCTAGGAGGGTCTGAATAAACAAGTTGGATTGATTTATGTCTGCCATTTCTCCTGAAAGATTCAGAAGAAGAACTAGATTTACTCCAGGAGAAGAGGAATTTCAATAGTTGCAAGCTCCTACTAGGTCAAGAAGGACCAAAAGAAGAGGAGAATCATCATCCGCCTAGCCACTTCCATCATCTCATTCATCATCATCTTCATCAAGCCCATATTCATCTGATTCTGAAGCCATCCCTATTCAACAGCCTCCACCAATCAGAAATCAGCCATTACCACCTCCACCAATGGATTTCCTTGCTAACAATTTGTCTCCCTTGAACTTCAATAATTACAATGTCATGCCCAAGAACCCTGAACACTTATGTTCAAATTTCCATATTAATGATCCTAATAGAACTACGGAGGAACATACTAGGATTTTCTAAACCTGTCTTAGGGATAGGGGAATCAATCATGAGGATGTCGCATGTAGGCTCTTTCCTTATTCTCTAGGAGAAGATTCCTTTTATTGGTAAAACAACTTGCCTACTGGGTCAATTCATAATTGGACTGAATTGGAGAATGCATTCTTCCAGAATTTTAGGATTCCAAATAGTGCTAATGAGCTTTACCTTTAGTTCACCAAGGTCAAGAGGGAAGTAAATGATCCCATAGGATCCTTTAACAATAGATTTCATCATGCTTATAATAGGTTGTAGGCCCCTTATGCTATCGATGATGCTACTTCCCTAGAGGTCTATTATGAAGCTTTGGATAGTCTCATGACCACCTTTATGAAGTGGAGGCCCAATCCTCCAGCTACTCTACTTGATGCATACACTAAGGTTGTCAAGGTTAGTACTGATTTAAGGAAACACTTGTCTGGACCTTTTCCATCATTAGGACCCACTGCTTATCCAGGGTAGGTTTAGGCCATCAACCAGGCTCTTACCAATCACAACCCTATTATGAATGTAGTACCCCAATTTCCCCTAGTCCCTCATCTAGGACCCCCCATGAATCAAGTTCCATTGATGCCCAATTATCCTTAGAAAGGTGTTATTCAGCCCATTCATTCACAACCACCGACTGGTTTTCCCACTTATCTGCAGAATTTTGAAGTTTTGAACCAGACCGTGAATCCTGGTGCAACAACAAGATTTTCTCAAAGCAATCTGAACCAGATTCCATACAACAATCCTAAAAAGGAAAGACTGGATGAGCTGACTGAACAAGTGAAGAAGTTGAACATGGAGGTCACTTATCTGAGAAATCAGAATAGTCAACTCCAAGCTGCCCAAAAGAGTATGCAGTGAAATTACCACATAGAGAATTGGGAGCCTCAACAAGGGCAGAATTTTGATCGAGGGAAACATTTCGAAAGAGGATATAAATTTGAAAGAGGGAAGGCTTCTGGCCAAAATTTTGACAGAGGACAAGCTGGTGGACAAGGGTTTGAAAGGAGATAGCCACCTCAACATAATAGAACTTGGAACACAAGGTCGAATAATGGAGGTGTTCCTACTCCATTAGATCAACCTCCTAATCAAGATAAGCCCTCAAGTGGTGTGTTCTTAGCAGAAGCAACCTTATCTAGGTGGTGCAGGCTTCATTAGACCAGTCAGCATTCTAAGTTAGATTTCCCATAATTTCAAATAGATGCCTCCATTTTCCAGTATGAGGTAGAGAATAATTCTAGTAGTCAAGAGTTAGTACCATCAGAACCTTATTATTCTCATATTTTGGTAGTAAATCATGCTCCTTTTCCAAAGGGAGAAGAGAATAAGCCAGAGGAGGAATCAAGTCAGCTTGAAGGAGATGTAGATCAAGTATGTAATGGAGAAGAGATTTCTCAAATGTCCAATGAAAATCTTGAGAATGACAATGGTCCCTTGGAAGATGAAGAAGTTGGTATTGAAGAAGTGCGGGTGTTCCATAAGCCAGTCAAGAAGTATGATTTGAGAGATCTGCCAAACAAACACCCACAAGCTGGTGGTCCGTTCACAACCTCCATTCCTCCTAACAATTTCACCATACCTCCTAACCCTAATGCCAGTAATAATCCAATGTATCCTCATGTACCTAAGAAATATTTGTCAAAGGAAGGCCAAGCACAAGTTGGGACATCCAAAGGGAAGAGTGCAGATGCTAGCAAGGAAAAGGTGGTGGAATACTTCAGAGAAGCTCCCACAGACATGAGCATGGAGCAATTAGGTCAATATATGGTTGAGGAACTTAAGAAGCTTAAGGTAAGTTTGTCTGCATTTGAATTACTAAGAGTACCTTCTATACAAAATGGAGTCTTAGGAGCTTATAGTACGAATGTGATATTGCAAGATAAAACAACTAGTGATATTGTTAGTAAAGTATCTAGTTCCCAAGTGTTGAAATATTAGAGACAAATTCAAACACCATCTAGGGACAAAGGGAAGGAAAAGGACAAAAATCAAGTTGCCCAAGTTGATACAAAGTTAACTTTGTTCTAAGGAAAAACTAAGACACCTCCCTTCCTGATTTCTATCTGCATCTTTGGAAAGAATCTACATAATTGTCTTTTAGATTCAAGTGCTTCTACCAATGTGATGCCATTCCCTATTTGTAGAGCCCTAGGAATTACTCCTGCTTCCTCACAGAAGAAGGTAACTCAGCTAGACATAACAAAAGTGAATGTAGTAGGAGAGCTAAAAATGATCCCCATGCAGATTGCTTCAGATCCTAGAATCCAACAGGTCATCAATATTCAAGTAGTAGACATCCCTAACTCTTATGGGCTCATCTTAGGGAGATATTTTACCAAGGCCCTGAATGGATATGTATCAACTGATCAATCACACATGTGGCTCCCATGGAAAGGAGTTCCAAACCAAATCATAATTGAAAGGGAACCTCAAATGAAGTAAGTGATTACAAAATATCAAAATACTTCAAATGAAATATTGGTGTCAGAGGCCTTTGAAGAGGAAATGGATACAAAATAATTTTGTATGTTGCATACCACACCCATTGATTATACAGCAGAATCCAGCACTACATCCTTGGTAGAGCCAGTCGAAGAAAATGAAAATATTGAAGATAATCAACTCAGCTTGTTGGATAACTTTCAAGATTTCATCCAAAAGTGTGTAGAAGATCAGATCCATTTGGGTAGGGATATGAATTTTGAGGAGCTACTCTTACCCAATTGGTGTAGAGTTCATAATGCCTCCCACTCAGAACTAGAATGTTGTATGTTCCAAACAGCAGTTGAGCAGGTGCAGAAGTGCTTTAACCCCACTTCAACAATCAGAATCAATATACAGAGTATTCAAGATGACCCTAAAGGAAAGAAGGTGATGATTTCTGAAGAGCCTTCTAGCAGAAATAGTACAAGGGATACAACAAAGAAATATGGAGTTGTCGGCTATTGGACCTTAAGGTTTGATGGATCCAAATCAAAGCAAGGTGTTGGAGCAGGATTTGAATTGATTAGCCCCAAAGGTAAGACTTATTTTGTTGCTCACAAACTTCAGTTTCATTGTACCAATAATGTAGCACAATATGAAGCTTTGGTTCATGGGTTGCTTGTGGCACTAAGAAAAAAGGTTAATATTTTACAAGTCTTTGGGGATTATGAGTTAGTGGTCAAACATGTTAGAAATCAATACTCATGTCATGACAGAAGGATGACCAATTATAGGCATAGAGTATGGGACCTTATTAAGGGATTTGACACCTCCAACATTTAGTTGATACCACACAATAAGAACCAAACTACGGATTCCCTGGCTCAGGCAGCTAGTACCTTGTAGCCTTTGTCCCTCTCTGGATTGAAGAAATTCACTGTGGAATTAACTCCAGTACCTTCAGTACCTGACAATGTGACTAAATTTTAGGTGTTTGAAGATGATAAGCATATCTTGGACTTCATTACCAACACTGATGTATTCACCTCTCAGATCATTGATGAAGTTGAACCTCAAGAAGTAGAAATGGACCTAGAAGGGGTCATTAATTTGAAGACTAATACTATTCCGAGGGGAATGTTGTAGCTAGAGAGGATTTTTGATCTAGATAAGGTTAGAGATCAAGAGCAAGATGCTAAGAAAGAATCCATCAACAACCAATGTGAAGCATATAACATGGGGACTCAAGAGGCTATCAAAAATGTTTTTATTGGTAAAGTGTGTACTCTAGAGGAGAGCAAAGGAATCATTGATGCCTTGCATACATATCAAGATGTGATAGCTTGGAGTTACGAAGACCTGCAGACATATGACACTTCAATTATTGCACATACCATCCCTCTGAAGTTATGAGCTAGACCTTTCAGGCAAAGACATAGACCAATTAATGCCTTGTTAGAGCCGATCATCCAAAGGGAGGTACAAAAACTGTTGTCAGCATGTATCATATTCCCGATAAGACATTCAACCTGGGTTGCAAATCTAGCTCCAGTGAGAAAGAAGAATGGAGAGATTAGACTGTGTGTTGATTTTAGGAACCTTAACAGGGCATCATAAGAAGATAAATATCTAGTCCCTTCATTAGATGAAGTGCTTCAGATTGTCAATGGATCTCAAATGATGTATTTTCTAGACAGTTACTCTAGATATAACTAGGTTATGGTATAGTATGAAGATAGGCATAAGACTGCCTTCACCACAAAGTGGGGCACTTTTTCTTATAGGAGAATTCCCTTTGGTTTGATCAATGTTGGAGCTACATTCTAGAGAACCATGGACATTTATTTTAAGGAAAGCATTGGTAAGTGCATAATTATTTATATGGATGATCTAACAGTCTTTTCTAAAACACAAGGTGATCATATAGCAGACTTATGCAAGGTGTTTCAAAGGTGTAGAGAATTTGGCATCTCTCTTAATCCAAAGAAGTGTATCTTTGGAGTTACTGAAGGAAAACTATTGGGACACGTTATTTCAGAGAGAAATTTCTATTGACCCTAAACGAGTGGAAGCCATACTCAAGATTCAACCACCTGCTAGTAAGAAGGAGATGAAATCATTCTTTGGAAAAATTAACTTCGTAAGGAAGTTCATCACTGGATTTTCTAAGATAGTCAAGCCATTGAATGCAATGTTGAAGCAAGAAGCTAAAGTTGAGTGGAGTGCAGAAGCAAAGGAAGCATTTGCAGAAATCAAGAGAGCTATTGTTGAAGCTCCAGTCTTGGTGAGTCCTGATTATGCCAAACCCTTTTACATATACTCATTTTCTTCTCACCACTCATGTGTTGGGATGTTAACTCAAAAGTCTGATCAAGGGAATGAGCATCCCATAGCATTCATGAGTGCACCTCTGAAAGATGTAGAACTAAGGTACCCAAGTGCGGAGAAGCAAGCCTATGCTCTAGTCAGAGCTATGAAAAAATTCAGGCACTATATTTTGAGGAACAAGGTCTTTGCAATAGTTCTTGATCCTGGAGTCAAGTTGTTGTTGATGCAGAATGAATTGGGTGAATGTAGGGCTAAGTGGGTAACTATGTTGCAGGAATATGACATTGAGATTCAACCCATGAAGCTGGTGAGAAGACAAGGGCTGACCAAGACAATGGAAGAAATGGGTCCTGACCTCACAACTCAACATTACCACCTCCAAGATGTATCTCTAGGGGATTGGTATGATGATATCATCTACTATTTTTTGAACCAAAAATTTCATGAACATCTTACCTTTGTGCAAAGGAGAGCTCTGCATTTAAAGAGTGATCGTTTTATGATGAAGGGAGTTGTCTTGTATAATAAAAATCATGAGGGTATCTACCTGAGGTGCTTAGGAAAAGAAGAAGCTGAAAGAGTTATGGAAGAGTTTCATGATAGATATGGCACAGGTCATCTACTATTTTTGCAACCAAAAATGTCATGAACATCTTAACTTTGTGCAAAGGAGAGCTCTGCATTTAAAGAGTGATAGTTTTATGATGAAGGGAGTTGTCTTGTATAATAAAAATCATGAGGGTATCTACCTGAGGTGCTTAGGAAAAGAAGAAGCTGAAAGAGTTATGGAAAAGTTTCATGATAGATATGGCACAGGTCATGGATCTGCACCTTCTGCTGCAAATCAGATTTAGAGGGTTGGTTATTACTAGCCCACATTGTTCAAACATACACACAATCATGTCAGAACTTGTCATGTATGCCAGACTGCAGCAAGCAAAAAGAACTATGCAGCTCTTCCACTTCAACCAGTCATAGAGGTAAAACCATTTGCATAGTGAGGTTTGGACTTCATAGGATCAATCAACCCACCTTCTTCTACGGGCCACAGGTATATCCTTACTATCACTGATTACTTTACAAGGTGGACTAAGGTTCTTGCTTGCAAACAATGTACTTTTGAAGTGGTAATCAATTTCATAGAATCGGGCATTATTAATCGCTTTGGGTGTCCACTAGCTTTAGTTTGTGATAATGGTCCTGCATTTTCATCACTGAAATTTTCTAACTGGGCCTTTGACCATGGAATTATCATTAAGTTTGCATCCAATTACTACCCACAAGGCAATGGCGTAGCTGAGTCTTCCAATAAGAATATTTTAACAGTCATCTGAAAGCTCTTAGAAAAGAATCCCAAGGATTAACACACACAACTTAGATTTTCTCTTTGGGAAAACCACACTAGGCATAAGACATCCTTAGGGACCTCTCCTTACCACCTTGTGTATGGTCTGGATCCTATATTTCCCATTCAGCTGAAGATCCCTACTTTACAATTCATTAATGAATACTATGATGAAGGGGATAGACGTGAAGCCCATCTAGCTGAGTTGTTACACCTTGAAGAGATAAGAGATGAATCCTTAGAGAACTTTGCCAAACATCAGGGTGTAGTCAAGAGGTGGTTTGATAGAAGAGCCAAGGTAAAAGCCTTTAGAATCTCTGACTTGGTTCTCTACTGGGATAAAGCACATGACCAAAAAGGGGAGCATGGAAAATTTGAAAAACTTTGGTTCGGCCCTTATCAGATTTCAGAGATACTGGGAGATAATGCTTTTCGCTTAAAAACTCTCACTGGAGAGGATATCCCATTGCCTATCAATGGGCAGTAAAGCATTACTTCCAATCCCAATTTGTTCATAGCTCTTTCCTTGTACATAGTTACATTAGGTTTTCTTTCTTTTTTGTTGCTTTTGTTCTAGTTAGGGTAGGTTTTCCTTTTTGCTTTGCTTTGTTCTTTGTTTTCTTCTATGCTTTTCTTTTGGTTTCGGGTTTTTCTCTCTCCCTTTGGGGCTTGTTGCATCTTCATGGAAATCATTATGTTATTTGGGTTTGTTCTGAATATTTCTTTTACAAACTTCAATCATCCCTCCAGAGTCAGTCGGTGAAGGTCCTTTATTTAGTGTCATATGTATTAAGTGTTTTGAGTAGATAAGCCATGGGATTGAGATAAATCTGGAATGTATTTGGGTCTCATATTTATACACAAATCTTTAAAATTTCAAGGTTGCATATAGTCCTTATGAAGTCTGGTCAGGTGAAAAATCTTATATTCAACTTCAGCGCCACTGTGGTTCTTAGCCCTGAGTGTGAACTTTATTGTTCACAGGTTGAAAAAAAAAGTGAAAATAAAATAATATGAAAAGGAAAAGGAAAAGGAAAAGAAAGAGAAAATATTGAAAATCAAAAGAATGAATTCAACGTCTTATCAGGGGTATCCTAGTATCTCTACTGGGGCTATGGACACCTAGCTGGCAGTAGAGCTATGCTTGGGAGAACCACAATGATAACCTCATTAGGGGTATGGACGCTTGACTGGCAGTGAGGCTCTATCCAGGATGCTTTTGGAGTTTGAAACTTTATGTAGCCTGGTCAAACCAAGTTTGGTTTCTATTACAACTAAGGAAATGGAAATGAATACATATGCACACACTTTGACCCTGGTACAAGAAAGGTTTGTTTGCTTGTGATTTTTGAAGATCTGCTAAATTGGTGACCCGATGTAAGGACTAAAACTAGAAATTCTAGGTTCTTGATTCCAGTTTGTCATTGAAATGCTCTGGAGCATTTCCCCAGCAGGAGTCACCATTTTTTGTGCAGTTTTCGCACACATGCCCCACTGAGAGCAGGGACCCTCTTTTGTTTTGGTCTTGGATGCTTTTGATCATTTGATTTTCAAATCTAATTTCTTTGAAATGTTCCTAGATGCTTATCTTGCTTATACAAGTTCCCCTTTGAAGTAACACTTTGAAAATCCTTAGTCCTGGGGAAAATTTTGGGTTTTTCTCTATTTTCGGGAAAATCCCGTCCGGGAGGAAATTCCCGAACGCTTTGGAAACCCGACGAAGGCCAGTTTTGCACTGTTTTTGGAAATTTTGCCACTTCGGAGAATTCTGTCTTCTCCAAAATTTCCCGATATTCTACTAGACCTTTAGATCCCCAAATTTCTTCATGACCACAGATCCCCGAGCTTGTTGTCTTTTCATTACATTTATGTTCTCATACAAACTCTACAACTTGTGTTTATTGATCTCTTGAGGGAATTTGTACTGAAGAGTCGTTCATTTGTATTGCTTTGAATTTGGGAAAGCCTGATCTTTGAGTGTTGTGTGAAAATTTGGTGTTTTGACTTTGGATTGCTTGTTCTGATGGCACTTTTTTTGTTATTTTTGGTGTTGGTTGAAGATTTAGAGTTTATTGCTCGTCATGGCCATCTCGAGTTGATTCTTCATTCATGGTATGTTCGCAATACTCTAACTTTTGATTTGCAATCATGAACAGTCTTGTGATATTGTATGCTCGTTTTGAGTCTGGGTTTCAGTGTGTTGAGAGGTTTGCATTTAAGGATAGGGTTATCATTTCCCATCATCTACTTGGATCCCCTTCCTAATTTGATGTCACTATCCCTTTGTCAATTTAGTGATTCGATTGTGTTGGCCAGTGCTAGATTTGACCATCTTGTGCAATCTCGCGCTTGATGTCAGTTTGCTCCAGTATGCCCTAGGATTTTTCATACTCAATAGAAATGACATCATGGGTAGATTTGAGATAGTTGTTTTCTTTTGCATTCGATGACTGCTTCGCTTTGAATATTTTAGAGGGATTTATCTTGGTTGGTTGAACAAGAATATAGATTGGGGTCGATTTTGTGCATTCATGACGGAACCTAGGGTTTTAGTTTTGAATTATCCCCAATATCAGTCAAATTGTCTTTGGGTAGATCCTAGATCTAGGTTCATCGATGAGAGATTTGCAGCAAACGACATCCGAGCCCAATTCCCCAAATTTGTGATCGTTTGATCAATTTGGATGAAATCCTAACGAAGTCAAAGATTTTAGGATTTCATGAGTTTCATGGATTTCCTTTACCTTAGGAATTCCCTGGATTTCCTTCACCTTGTCATTTTCCCGAAAGCATGCATAAAATTTGAAAACCATGTTGACTTCACAGAATTTTTCTGCCTTAGGACTTTACCGAGCTACCATTGTTCCTTCATTTTCCTGAAATGTGTCAACTCTTGCCAATTTCACAAATTTCTATCCCTAACAGAATTCCCTGAAAACTTGTTGAAAGTGAGGAATTAAGAGAATGCATGAGGTAATTGTTAATGATTTTCCTTCACATGATTGATTTGAATAATCTAAAGATGTTTTGTGCCATTTCCTACGCGATGATGTGGATTGAATGACTTATGAGTGAATATTGCTTCTCCATCGCTGGAATTCGCCTAGCCCAAAATTCCCCGAGATTCCTCTTTGGCTTAAAATCCGTGAGAGGATAAAAAAATCTGAGCTCTTAAAGGAGTAGTCTTTATGATGTTTTAGAGGATTTTATCCATCATGGGACTTATTTAAAGGATGAATATGTAGTTTATGATTTACTAACTTGAATTCTTATACTGTAATAGATCTTTATTGTGGTCTCTTTTCTGAATGTAGGTTGAATCAAGCAAGCCCATTACTGGAAGGACTAAGGGAAAGATAATGGATCCTAGTGATGAGGGAGCTTCTATCTTGGAGGCTGAAAGAGTTAAGTTGGACATGAAAAGAAAGGTCCCTGAGAGCAAGTTAGCTTCCATTTGGTCAGAAGTAACAGATACCAATGTTGGGAAATGGGACTATGAGGAGTTTAAAGCAAGAATGGCAGTGCAGGATCCTCCTCTATTAGCAAGTAGATTGGTGAGCTCTGGGTTGGATCATGTGGCTAGCTTCCCTCCTACAATGCAATGCTACAAGCTAGTCTTGGAATGTGCCAGACATTATGATTTAGACACATAGAGAATAATTAGTCCACAAGGTAGGGTGCTTGCCAATTTATCTCCTATCTTAGTGGCCCAGACATTTGATATGCCAAATAGATCTCATGTGGTGCATTTTGATCTTGACATAGCCAAGAAATACTATGTAGATGATACAACTAAGGCTTTGCAAGTTATCAATTCTTGGTTAGAGAAACCTAAGCCACACATCTCCAAGTTGCCTAAGAAGTTGTATAGAGCCAAGTACATATCAAAATACAATGATTCAATCACTCTCCTTAGCAGAGTGGTGGGTTTGAAGACTACAGAATGTGCTGGGACAAGACAAGTCTGATACAGACCTCCTCTTACATAAGATAAAGACCATCATGGAGTACCTAGAGGAGAAGTTGGTGAGTGATGGAATTCTCTCCTCTTCAAAGGTTTCAGAACCCTGGGAGTGGTATGAATCATTGTTGATCAATCAAAAGATCCTTAAGAAGACTCATAAGCATGGGAAACAGGTGGGAGATGCATTAGAAGATATTTATAGCAGATGCATTTCATTCTTTGAGATCATGACTAGGAGAAATAAGTTTGCACCCAAACACTTGACCTTGGAGCAATTAAGAAAATCGTGGCATGAAGTGTATGCTCCAATGGATGATGGTCCAATCATAGCTCATCACTTAGATGATGCATCCACCTACATTGTTGTCATGGAAAAATATCAGGATCTCAAGGTGGAATGGGACAAGGTCGTCAAAGAATCTAGGGAGGAGATAAAATCCATTGATAGAAGATTCAAAGTGTTAATTACTCCATCTTTGGCTGACCTGGATGGAATTTTCTTTAAGGTACAAGATAAATTGGATCGAGATAAAGACAAAGGGGGAGCTAATGAATGATGCATCGAAATTTGTGCTTCCCATTATTTCTCCTACATCCAATGCATGCATTGGACCGGGTTGCATTGAAGATCCCAGGCCAACCTGGAAAGGAGCCTCAAGAATTTAATGCTTTATATTTTATTTTATTTGAACTTTCTAGGCCGACTTGTTTTGTGGTCGACCTTCTTTGTAATCCTAAATGAGCCGACTTGTTATGAAACTCTATAAATATGGAATCCTGCCTCATTTGTAAGGGCTAGAAGATTATATTTTGGAGCAAATTAAGTAACAGAGCAAAGAGCTAGTACTAGGAGTTAGTTTATTTTGAAGCAAGTGCTATAAGCCAGAACACTAGAATTGTTGTTGTCATTGGATGATTCAATACAACTGAAGGCATTGTGCTTTCGGTGATCTCTCTTGTGTTGACTTATCTTGCATGGTTCTTTTTGTTCTATCTTTTGAGATTGCTTGATAAATACTAGATATATGTTAGAATTAGAATTAGATATGATTCAATGGTGTTTATGGTTTAGTGCTTGAAGTGTTTGCAGCAATCCCTGGTCCATACTTTTTGTAACTGGTTGATTGTGATTTGCTTTGCAAAGTTAGCCTGGACCACATATTCATTGTGCTTAGTTCAATTGTGAATGTTGTTCATTTCAATTACAATAGGTTTTGTTTGAATGAATTTTCATGATCTGAAAATCTCTAATGATTTAGAAGATTGCACTATTTTTGTAAGATTGCAAGTTCATCTGGGTTAAGTAGGAATTAGTTTTAAGGGATTGGTCCATTTCAAGCATTTCATCATTTGCATTGTTGATCTTAGGAGTAGTTTTAATTTTAGAAATATCTCTTAAACCCTCATCTTTTGTTATTTCTTTATTTTCTGTGTTAGATTTAGGACTTGAAGTACTACCTTATTGCAAGATCTGATAAGTTTGAAGATTCAACATTTGTTCGTAAGGTCCCTTTGTGATTACCAACATTTTCACATTTATCACTGAGTTTTTTTTGCATTTTCAAGACCTGACATTAGAGACCTTGGGGTCATCTCTTGAGGCTTGCTGATAGAGGTTTACCTTTCAAGAGAGATAGGATACTCGTATCTTGTCTAAGTTGTTGTTGTGCAGAAAACACCATCAACACATCTATATTATGGATCTTGCACCAATTGTTCATGGCAAGGTCAGCTAAATTTAACTTTGACGAAGACCTATCATCATAGGGATTATCATTATCTAAAGGTGTGGGTTGTATTATGTTATTTGGTCATGTGTTCCAAGGTCTAGGTGGTCTAAGACCATTGTATGCTTGACCTTGCAAATTTTGATTATTACTCTAAAAGTAAAAATGTTGATTTCTTAGTTGCATAACCTCTATGGTTAATATTTTAAGTTGAGCTATGATTTCCTTAATCTCTTATTTTTCTTTCAAAATCTAAGCTCTTTGACTCTCTTGAGTCTATGAGAAAAATAATTTCCTATGGGATGCACTTTTGTGATAGCTAGACCAAGGTGTGGGACTAAAGCTTTACTATTTCCTATATGAAAAATACTATTTTGAGGAAGTTTCCCATTCAGGACCACTGAAGGAAAATGATTAGAAGCTATTGAAGGATTTAATGGAACTCTATTCACACTCGGCATGGGAGAGTTATTCAATCCATTTCCACCATTTATAGACGATCCACTTCTGAGGTGTTTCATTTCTAGGTTTACACTTACGACTTCAACATAGGCTTTAGTTAGAGTAGTAGGAGGATTTTACCTTCATTTCATGAACATCATAGTCAAATGATCTACTTCCATAAAAGAAATGATGACAACAAACAAATTATCCACTACATAAGGTGCTTGTAACCTAGAATAAGCCTTTTTAAACCTATCATTAAAAGCAGTTGTAGATTCACCATTGAACCTTTTAATTTGAGAAAACTAATGATAAAGCAAGGTAGGATCACCTGGTGTTCTAAACCTAGCTAAAAATTGATTCTCCATGTCTTGCTATGTCCTAACAGAATTATAGGGCAAGTTGATGTACCACTGATAAACTTCATCACTTAAGGTGTAAGGGAACAACCTACATACAACATCTTCATGTTATATCCTTGCTCTAAAAAATGTATCCTTAAAGACATTGATATGCTCTTCTACATCTTTGTGAATATAATACTCAAGACATAATTTGTTCAGATTCTTTGAAAGACCATTATACACAACGAATTGAATCAGTGACTCTACATTAAAGAAATCCATCGATGCATGTGGAGGTTGTATAATCATAGTCAGATTGTGTAGTACTGCACTTTCAATTGTTGACCCTTGGGGCCTAAATGGCATATGACCACTAAGCTCAATTGATGCCACATGAGGATCGCTAGACTGGGACCTAGTGACTCTTTGAGACTCCTAATTCTTTCCTAACAAAACAAAAAGGGAGACCCTCCTTTTAGCACCACTCATGTTGACATGGATATTAGTTGCACACCAACTAACAAATAAAATTCTCATAAAGGCACTACAAGAACCTATCTTTCTTGAAAGACTCCACTAGGAAAACCTAAATCCAAGGCTGACTCAGCTTAATCCCAAGGCTCATTTATGTCAGGTCTTAGTGCACTAGGTTCTCTTAAGGTTCATTGTGATAATGATGTTAAACATGAGGGGTAAATGGTCCTTAAGGTTGTTGGTGTTTTTTCTAGTAGATCCTTGAGATTCTCTAAAGGATAGTGATCCCTTATGCTCAAGAATCTTCAAAGCTAGTGGCCAACAAATGAGTAAAGGATTCTAAGACCTTCACTCCTACTCTTTAGGATTTATGGGACCTAGGAGGGTATTCCTTATTGTTCTCAAGTGATGTTTGTCTAATTGAGAACACATTTATACATAGATCAATTCCTATTAATTGCAAATAAATGTAATTCACTAAAGATTTGGTATTCCTTTGAGTAAATTATTATCTATTTGCTAGGAATAAGGGAATAATTCAAACTCATACTTCATAATTGTAAGATTTTTTAATGAATTTTTGTTCTCTTTATAAATCCATAGCTAGGTGTATCACTAGTTCATTTACTTGCAATATTTCCTAATAAATAGACTAGTGCTTCATCAATTGGATAATGGAGTCAAATATGCAACAACCAGTAATACATCAACCATTTAATTTAGACATTGATGGACTATTGTCATACTACTTTCTAGTATTCAACTCATTGCATCTAAAACACTACTTCTTACCAAATCTTGTACTCTTTACTCACAGACCTGTGACTTTGTTTAAGCATTTAACCAATCCTTTGAATTGAATCCAAAACAAATCCACACATCCGATTAAAACAACTGGAGATGAACAAAAATATCATTGATCATTTTCATTTATAATCTACAAGAGAATTGCATAGGAGAGTACATGCTCGAGAACTAGAATTTTCTTTTATATCTATGGCTTTTATAAAACTAATTTAAGATTCTTACATACATGACCCATAACCAAGACAATTTACTGTTCTATTCATTGATATTTTCTACAATATGCTCCTTCCTGAACTTAGCTTCTACCTAGACCATTACGTGACTAAAAAATTGAACCCCTTGCAATGATCCATGAAATCCGTTTTATAGATCAAGGGAGAAACAAGCATCCGACCCCATTAAAATTACATTTCACATGCATTTCATTTCAAAACAAATTTCAACTATATTTTAGATATTTCTCGAATGGTTGCTTGTAATCATTTGCCAAACGGGAGAAACAAACCTTACACCACTTGCTTAAGAAGAACTGGTCAATGCCACCAAAATCACTGTTAGTTGTTAATGAGCCTTTACCTTTCACACCCATTTCAAGCCAAAAGTTCTTCATCATGTCATAAAAAACCACCCGAGTTAACACAACAGTCACAAAACTCCACCAAAGCACCGTTACCACCAAACAACAAAACCAGAAACCAAACACCAGATACAATTCCAATCAACCAAAACCAGAACCAAAATACACACGCCCACTTCGTGTCCTCATGGAGGCTAGAGAAGCCACCACTTCTTCTTCATTAGTGCCCTTCCCAACAACAGAGTAAGTACACCCGCTTGTTTTCTTTACTAAAATTGGGGCAATCGATATCATCTCATCATCCGAGCTTGCCAATTCAGTTAGGGCCATAAGATACTGGAAGTAACCAAAATCCATCTCAATCTCACTATCCGAGGGACCATCTAAAATATCCATAGGAGAACTATGTTGTCCTAGCCAAGCTTGACCATACTTCACCTTTCTCCTCATTTCCCTCATGAACCTTGCAGGCTCCTTTTCCTCAGCCTCTATTGTTTCATCGATCACAACTCGGCTCCTTAACTGGTAAGTGCTTCTCATAGCAACCTGCATAGACTTCTTGACATGGGCCTCTTTCTTACCTCCTGCCTTTGGAGTTGAAGCAACTCCTAGTGTTCTTTTTCCACTCCTTGAAGCATCATGGTGTGATTCCTGCAAGCAAATCCTGGGAGACCTCTTTACTGGTGATGTAGAGGCAACAGACTTACTCATCTTCTCTAGAGACAAAACCTTCACAAGAAGAATCACTACTCTTCCCACAAACTTAAAATTTTATCTCTTGATTGCAATGGTGAAAAAAAATGCAATAGGATTCTCATTTATCAAGAAAATTGAGCATGCTAATCACTAATGCTCAGTGAAAACTAGCACACATGAGCAAATGATTAACCATTGGCGTTCACATCACAACCGTTAATCGCCCAGGTGAATAAAAATCTATGTATTAGCTTCAATGATTACAAGAGATTAATCATTCACATGCACCAGGATCAAATTTGATTACTCCTTCAGGCCTTATGCCATCTCGCACGAAGAAAAATGACTATTATCCTCACATTTCTAGTTTTGAATGTTGGTTGTAGATCATATTGTGAGATAGTATTTTGGACAACTCAGATTGAGTCAATTAGGTTTGAATTTTCCATCGTTATCACTTTCCAATTCCTAGCCAATGATATTCATCCAGCTAAGCACCAACACACCCATCTGTGGGCTCCACCATTCCTCTCTAAGTGAAAAAAACACTACATAGGTCACAAGCCCGCTAACCCCATGACTTGAAATAGAGAAATATTTAAATCACATCAGGTTAGCAAGGAATGGCTGAGATTTAGTCTCACCATTGCATCTCATATGTTGGATCAAAACCTTGAAGTTTTGGGCTCACCATTGAAGACTGAGCCCTACATCTACGAAGGGACATGTGTTGATAGCTCACTAACCCCGTAGCTTGAAATAAACCATTATTTTAATCATGCAGGGTTAGCGGGGAACAACCAGGATCAGATTTTGCAATCAAATGATTATCATTTTTGCACATGCGAATAATGTTAGTATTAAAGCTGGGGCCATGACTAGGCCAATGAGACTTGACCCTCAGAATTAAAGAATTAAGACTTAAGTCTTTTGACAAGAAATATTTCGGTCCATTTTGGGCAGTATTAAATGGTAAACAAGAGCTAGATGAATGGTAGACCTAGGGAAAAGGGTTGGTGATAACATGTTATGAATGGCTCCAAGTCGTGACTTAAGTGACTAGAAATCGAGACTAGCAAGTCAACGCAAAAATAAAATACAAATGCTTTATGATGAAAATGTGTAAAGTGAGGGTTTCTAGACCAAAATCCTAACCCATCCCTGGGCACAAAGGCTCAAAATCATGATCAAAACCAAGATTTTCTCAATTTTTTGCAAAAAAAATAGAAGCTCTATCAAAGGTATCAACTGGTATCATTGAGATATGAAAATAATCTCAGTCTAGTCATTCAATAACTTCATGAAATCAACAAATTTACAACAATATTTCATGAAATTCAAATAAATTGCATTCATCCAAGTAGATTTAGCATTAAGCATTCAACAATTTCATAAAATCAAAAGATTTGTAATAAAACTCCATGCATTTATCACTTTTTTGAAAAAAAATCTGAAATTTAAAACATCTATTCTAAAACAAAGCATTAAAAATACTAAAACATAAATTTTTTCCCAGGTATTATCCACACATGCCTCAAGAAATAACCAAATGAGAGAAAACCATTCCATACGTCACCAGATTGCTTCATAGCTAGGCACAGAATGATGTAAGAGTTTAAAGAAAAGGGGGATTATTTTCCATCATATAGTGTTAGTATGTACCCATAAATGATGCAACACAGTCTAGTTCGATAGGAACAAACAATAAGCTACGTAAAATTTCATATCAGGAAATAGCTTTGAAATTGGCTCTAATATTAGTTAACTTCTAATGAAACATACAAGTTTTTAATTTGGAATGGAATAGAAAACAAGAAAAAGAATAAAACTTGAAAAAGTTTTGGTTCTCCAACATCCACAAATTCTGAACTATAAAGTAGTAAACAAAATTTTATAGAAACAAGGCCCTAAACAGTTTAAATTTAGTCTCATCAAAGAGAATCTGGTAAAAAAATTAAAATGTAGCACGTGGAAGGTGACAGTTGTCATCAAAACATTCTAGGAAAAGTAAAATATACTTTGACTTCTTCATCAACAACCTTCAACTTTGGGCTCCAATTCTCAAGTACTTTGCATAAAACAAGATTGTCAGTACTTTTTAAAATCTTCAGGACTAGCCACCTTCACTGGGACTGGGAACAAACTTGCAAAATTCACTTCAAAACTATAGCAGTGCATAAAACTTTCGACATACGGTATTCAACCATCTATTTTTCTTCACTAAACTCTGAGTCCAAAGACTTGTCTTCACCTTTCCTCTGTTGATATTCCTAAAAAGTGGTCAACACTTGATGCATACACTCCTTTGGAATTCCTTGAATCACTTTCCAACTGTACTTAGGCCTAGCATAATCTTCTGATATTTGGATGATGTTTTCATTTCTCTGCATCATTTTTGCCTCATATTTAATCATAACATTCCTACACTTTATAATTTCATTGATAACCTCCAAACTTAATGAGTGAACAGGGTCCTTATTCACCCTTTCAAATCATTCCTTGAAATATTTTACCTCTTTATCATCCTATCCTAAAGTTTGGGGATGATTTTGCTAAGTTAACATTTCAATAAAGCTCTCATCTCTATCTAATCTTAAAAACTCTAGAATGTGCTTACTCAACTAAGTTCTACATTTATCCAATTCAAAATCAATTGCTTAACTTACTCAATTCCAAATCTATGCCAAGATCTTTAATTAATGGTTCCAATCCAATATGCAAACTCAATCCATCAATTTACTGAGTTCATTGATTAATCTATTTGCAGAATTAAAACACAAGCCATCATCAAGAACAAACCAAAGATAAGAGACATTTGATTACAGAGTTCACCTCTCAGGGCTATGTCTCCAGATCTGCTCAATAAGCATGATCAATTTTCCATTAATGTTGCACCTAAAAATTTATTACAACATCTGGTCTTCTGACTGCGGGTACAAAGTTGTCACTGGAATGAAGTTTAAAGCCCTAAAGCACTTCTTGAATCCACATTGAACAAGTGCTTCCAACATTAACAACAAAGCAGCCCTAGTTCTTAAATCATAACTAAATGTGAACTAGATATAGAGGTATCTTGCCTCATTTACAAAACTCAATTCACCATTCCAGACTAAAGTCAAGTATTAAAAAAACTTTGGTTATACCTGACACTGGATTCACAAATACAAAAACCTTATACACCCTTGCAAGAGAGAAGCCTTCAAACTAGATCTCAAACAATGCTCCTTCAAGTGAAAATTCCATAATCTTTCAACGAATCCGCACAGAGTTTTGGAATCATAATTCTTCTCTCAGGATGCTCTGCAAAATCCTATCACTTGGATGCCTTCACTTGGACTCTGGATCTTGAATGATCAACTCAAAAGCATACTCTGAATGCTTGGATCTAAAAGAATTGGATGCCTTGATCTGAATGAATTGGATCAATGGATGAATTGGATGCCTTGATCCTTCCTCACATCCCCTTTTATATTTGAAATTCACCCATTATGGTTAAAACCAAAAATTTGGCCATTTCCCCCTTTTGAGGTTAGGTTTAAACCAATTTTCCTTATTTTTCAAATAAGACATAAACATCCCGTATAAAAACATTTAATTTTTTTTCAAATCCCTTATTCAATTACATTTTCAGGCTATTTTGTTTGCAAGGGTTTTGTCTTATGTTATTTTAAAACTTAACTAATAACCATTAATTGGTTAATTAGTTTATAATTCAAGCTTCGTTAGTCAATGTATTAAACCCACTACAATTAATATTAACAAACGCCAAAGTGGTGTGGCGGTAGGGGTTTATTTTAGGAGCTCAACGGTTGGGGGTTCAACCCCCACCACTTATTATTTATTAACCAATTTATAATTTAAGCATAACAAAATTATACGGTGGTAGTATGCAATTAGACTGTAGCATGTGGTGCAATAGTGAGGGCATTTGCTTGTAAAGTGGAGGTTAGGGGGTGGAACCCCCCTAACAATATTTTTGGCAAATAGTTCAACCGATTGGTCCCATGGAAGGAGGAGGGTCTCACCCAGGTGCCACATGGTTCCACTTGATTGGGCCACGTGGCATCAACCTACTCGCTACCAGAGACAACTCACCTGATGACTAGATTGCCACGTGTGCTAACTGGGCGCTAACCATGCTAACTGTACCTGCCACATCACCTGCCACGTCACTGTACAGACTGACACATGTCAAGCCTTGATTGGTCCATGTCATATGACCCTACTGACATCACCTTGCCACGTGTCGTGCGTTGTTTCTGCCACGTCAACATGCTAATGTCATCAATGGTACCCTGGTCAACTTAGTCAACTACAAACTTTGACTAACCATATCTTTCGCGTACGTGCTCCATTTTTTATGAAACAAGCGACGTTGGGATCATGGTGATGAGAAATTCATTTTGACATTAATTTTGACTAATTCTGAATCAATCAATTTTTTTCCTTTCTGACTGGCCTCAATTACCAGTTTGACCAAACTTTGACTAGCCATAACTTTGGAGTACGAGCTCCTTTTTCGCTCATTCAAGTTGTGTTAAGTCTAGTTTCCCGAGAACTTCGACATGGTGTTAATTCCAAAGGCATTCAGAATAGTTGAATTTTTAGGGTCTTGAGATCCACCTAGATCACTATTAATCAACTTCTTGCATCTATCAGTGGCCTTTTCAACTCCTTCTACACATTGCAGCAAATTGTCACTTTCCCAATTCACTTTTTTTCTCCACTTCTCAAATACTGAAACTTCTTGTTATGTGGTTATCCTTTCATTCACCAACTCATGGAAATTCGTCTGAATAAGAGCTTTTAATTTTCACCTTTCTACATTAGTCTATTCTTGGTGAAATCGACATTCTCCTTCCAACCTTTTAGACTTGTCACACCAACGGTATTCCTCCTTATGTTTCCCAATTCTATCCTTAATTAACTCTTATCCTTTCCTCACCAGGTACTCCATCCATTCTTCGAATATGCTTACCTTATGGTGAAGTGTTGTAATGGAATCTACTTGCTCCTTAGACATAAGTACTGGATTCTCGAGCAATTCAGTCTGCATTTGATTGGATGAGGCTAGTGACTTGATTGAACCTTCCATGTAGGAAATCCATTCTTTTAGCTCTCTTCTCATTTATTTTATCTTTTGTATCCTGGCAACAGTTGTCTCTAAATTTACTTTCATCTCCTCTAATTCCTATCCCCAAGATGAATGTCTGACATTGATTATTGTTACCCTATAATCCCTAGGTGTTATTTCATGCTTGCTCTTATCTCCCACCAGAGTAGCTATTTGGAGAGTTCTCCCTCCATTTGCATTTCTCTTCATAGCATGTCTTGTCTTTGCTCTACCTCCAGGTTTAGGGGTCTCTACTTATTGTATCAAACTTCTAAGATCTAGAGGCACCAGTTCCACCTCTAATGGTGGAGCCATTTTCTTGACTATACAATCAAGTGCTTCTTTGTTATGCTTTGTCTCTTCAATATTTCTTTGTTCCTGACAATTTGCATGTTTAGGAACTTCTCCTTTTGAACTATCAACATTTCCTATCACACCCCTAAGAACTTGAACACTTTTTGTCCTCACTGACACAGATTCTAGGTTACCTTGGTTTATCACTGTCTCTTCCTTTTCAAGACTTATATTCTCTTGTCGTGTCATGTGTTCAACATCGGTTCTTTGGGAATCATTTTCGTATTGTCCTAAAATTTTAGGATTCTCATCATTTCTTAATTCACCACCCAAGGTCTGTGAGGGCTCTACATTTTCATTCTCATCTTGACCTTCTCCTGATTTCTCAGAAGTCTATGGTTGCTCAACATTATCTTTATTTCTTCCTTGCGGAAGGTGATCATCAATTGTATCTTCGTTACCAATATTATTAATGGGATTCTAACCTATCGTATCCCTTTTTCTTCTTTCATCAATTTCCTCGGGGTTTAGCAAGGGATCCTCTTATAAAAACTTCTTATTTATCCATAGGATTTGACCCTATATCTAGCACCTTTTCTACTACTGGTTGTACCATGGGATTTTATTTAGATCATTTTTCTTCAAATTGTTTCATCATGGAAATCAACTTCTCCCATTGCTTTATAACTTATTCATTTGATTCAGGACTCTCCTCTTGAATTACAAGAGTCCTTCCCAGCATTTGTCTCATTCTTGTCGTATTGACTAAAGCTTGAGAGGTAAATATATCTACTACCTTTTGATATGCAGACCTTGCTTTAGCACGTGTCTATGTTTTCATTCTCACATCTTCACCAATCATAGGCTGAGCCTTGGATTTACTGTGGAAGAAAATGTTGCCTTAGGCTGTACCTTTACATTGGCTAGATTGGCCACAATCTCTTTACACTAGCTAGCTAGCATCACTGGAATTATTCAGCTTGAAATATCAAGAATTATTTATTCATCATGCCCAATTTCCTCTGCTTTTCCAACATTTCTTTTCTTTTTAGCAGTTTTTGCATACCTTGACTCATCCTCTAAATATTGCTTTCTCTTCACATTAGGTGAGTATGTGAGCGCTACCCCAACTTCTTTTAATACTTCACCATAACCATGAATCTAGTGTTGAGTGTATGCCAACACTTGCTTATAAATATCCTTAATGGTTACTATTTCTTTCTTCGTATAATCTGGGTCTGTGATAGGTTTATCGAAAATCTTTTTTGTATCATAAATTGCATTCAATACCTCTCCATTATCTATATCCAACTACTTTGAAATATCATGGAGTCCAAGAAGGCTTGCTACTTGTAATGAAAACCTCTAGTATGATCGCTTCCTTACTTCATGATCATCATCACAAATATGCCAAAAATATTCTAAATCATAAACATGAGAATACTTACTACCTATTTTCCAGGAAAGGTTTCCCTCTAGATTATAATTCTTTCATTGGAGTGCAAAAATTCCAACTTATAAAGCTTCAACTCTTCCTCACACATATTAGCACTTTTGGCTGCAACACATTTGTAATTCTCGATTGTAATGAGGAATTTGATGGAACATTTATTTTTTTCTTGTGCGAAAAGAGCATGAGAAGCTTGCATTTGTCTCACTAATTCTAATAATAGCATTTTGTATGTTGCATACTTGGGTAGCATAAAGGGGTATCCCTTGAATCCTTCCACCTTGATGTATGTGAAAGTAGGAAATTGAATGTACTAACCCCCAACCAATCAAATAACACTTTGTTCTTCTAGGGACAATATTTTGGCTTTTTCACCTTTCATTAATATTACTAACCTCATAGAAAACACGTCATTAACCCTCCAATAATGCTCTCGGTATTGGTGGATTCCAGGGCACATGAGCATAAATAAAATTACTCCTTGGTTCTCTACCCAAGGTACCAACTTTGTTCAATCCTTGTATATTTACCCTTGGGGCACAGGAATAAACAACATACAAAGACATAGAAAACCATTGGGTGTATGGGAACATCATTATCTTTTCACGTAGCCTATCACCGATGAAATTGGCCCAATGAATTTGCACAGGGTCTTCCATTATTATCGTTATAAGCCCAAACATCTAGGGTTCAAATTTATTGGCATCTTTGAGTCTGGCTATCCTGCCTTGAAATCTTGAATAAACATAGACCTCAAGATTTATCTCATTTTCTTGGTAATCTCCTCCTGACACCATGTCACATTCATAAATTTCCTCTTTTTTTCTTCTTCATTTAGGTATGTCATCGCCAAGACTTGCATATTCAACAGATTCATCTATTTAAATGTGGGGAGCCCAAATGTGTATACAATCCCTTTTATAGAGAGGTCTGCATAGAATCTCCCTTATTTCTCAATGACCCACTTGTTTGGGTCATTGCCAATTCATACATTCTATTACTAGTTTAGGGGCTTCCATTGTTGGTGGAAACCCTCTTTCCAAATGCAGTCCACTTGCAATGATTTTCTTTCCGCACTGATAGGCATTCTTTTGGTGAATCTGTGTAACAAATTCAGTGTTAGTAAACCATCCTGAATGAGTGTTTGTAACTATCCCACCGATTGATACAACTTGTGAAATAGGGGACTCGAATTCCTCATCTATCGACTTCTTCTTGGAAGTGTTCATATTTTTCAATTTCCTACATTATTAGCAAATATGTGCCTTGTGTGAGAGTTATGGTTAAATATATCCATCCAATTTCAATAGTTCATAAAACTTACAATGTACAATTAGGTTAAATTCCTTTCAAAATAATCAACATTTCAGTGACCTAACTAGTAGTAATGCCATTTAACCTGAGCCATGTGATGAGTCTAGTTTATGGTCTAATTTTGGGTAGAATTTATGACTTGTTTGTTGAAGTTATCATAGACCTTGATGTTAAGTGTTGATATTTTTTATGATATTTCTTCAAACTATAGACATTGGGCCTAATCTTATTTTTGCAAATTTTTAATGACATTGGCATGTTATATGGACTATCTATATTAATTTTGCATGTGGTTAATGAATGCTCCTTAAGGTAGTTATAGATATGTGATTATTGTGTGTGCTAACATTTCCGTGCAAATATAATTTGAGGATACTAAATTGAGAAAGACACCGCCAACTGTAATGCTCGAAAAATGATGTTCATTTAGCCACACAATTTACCAAACTTAATACATTCCAAGGACAATAAAAGTAAAAGATACACTTTCCATAATTGCTCAAAAGGAAAATTCAAAATATATTTCCATTCCATGTATGTAGATCAAATAAATTTAATTAACAACAAGGATCATTGCAATGATACATATATGACTGACATTCGCATATCAATAAGTTTCCATAAATTTTCTCAAGTTTTCAATTACATCACTAACTTTCAGTCAGTACATCTATTTCAATGTTACATCAAATCTTTCTTTTCAATACATCTATTTCAATGTTACAATACTGAATTACTAATAAAATTACATTTGCAAGTGGGCTTTTCAATCCGTTCCAAATAATACATGATTACATTTATAACATTTAAATCTCTGAACCTCAACCGCCATGACACCACTGGTCTTCTTGCGAGCTGGGGCCAAGAGTGTGATTAAGGTGCCTTTTCCGCCCAACCACGAAGTGCAACACTTCCCCGGGTTTCTTCCTAACTCGAAGAAATCCCCGACCCTGCACGAGGAGCCTAGCAACCTAAAACAACAACGCAGGAGGGAACTCTTGATGCAAGCCTAATGCCTATATGCATTTGTAACATGAGAATCACATATTTCTTGCAAACAGGAGGTGGCAGAGACCTATATTCATTTAGTTCTAGGCTTTTAATTCCATCTATTTCAATGGTGCAAGTGCTTGGCCAAGCATAAATAAAAACAAAATATAGTTTTAGAAAAGGTAAAACTACCGTCTTTGTGGTTCCACCTTCGACATCCTATCCCAAAAGTTTCCCATAAAACAGTAAATAATACAGTTTCCATCAAAGTTCACATTCAATTTTATCACATTTCTAACTTCAAAGAAATTCATCATTTTCCCAATGTTTGCGCAAAAATTGTCAAATTAGCTTCATGCGTGCAATCAATAAAATAAAGTTTTCTTGTACAATTTCAAGTGAGTTACAATGCAAAATAAGTTCAGTTCCAATTCTGTTTTCTAAATTAGTTTTGGACATAGTAAATAATTTAATAGTTTCAGCAAAAAAAGATAAACCACTCTTTTCAGAAAATTCACTAATTTTGAGTGTGTTTCCAATAGACTGTATTTGCTATAAAGTTTCATTCTTAGCTTTTAGCATAGCTTTTAAGTGTATTTTCCCTAAGTTAAGAAATTTTAAAAGATGACTCATACAATGCATCGATATTCAGAAATATAGGAGTTTTAGAAAAAAAACTAAATAATGTGAATAACCAGATTTCATATAAACACGAGTTTGCTATTGTACACAATGTTATTTTTGTGAATTTAATCAACTAATTTTCTAAGATTTGACTTTTGAATTCTAAAGTTCACTGTAAAGATCTGTATATATATTTATAAAATAATTCCCATATGCATATATACATGGTAAACTTATGGCTGAAAGTATATACGGTGCTTCATTTTTTTGTTTAATACCATTGTAGAAAAGCAATGTTTTCAGTAAATACCAGCGTTATCCATGCCATAGTATATATATAAATATATGTATACATATATATTTATATGTGTATATATATATATATATATATCTGAGTGTATATATAAATATATAAACTTATCTATTCATACATATTTCTATGTAAAATCAATGCTAGTGGATGTTAATTTTCCATAGAGAACAGGGTTATGAAAATGTCAATATGAATGTATATATGTAAATATATTACTTTTATATATATATCTGTACTCATATATATATATATATCTGTACTCTTATATATATATATATATATATATATATTTAAATGCTTTTCATTCACCTAATAGCACTGGGCGCACAATATTTTCTAATACAAAAATTCAAAATATAAACCAACGTTTATTGTTTTTGAACCATAGTTAAGGTTGACGCCTCCCCCACAAGGGAAGGTGCTGCCTGTGAGGAGGCATCGCCTCCTCCATAGGCCTTGGCCTGTGGAGGGCGCTGCCCTCTCACAGCGCCGCCCCTTCCATTGTGGAGGGGGTTGGGAATTTATTCCCTAACATTTCTTTTAAAAGAAAATAAACAAATACAGTCTTCCTAAAATCGCTTGTTCATCCGACCAAGCAGCAGGTTAGAGTCTTTAATTAATCAATATATATATTGTATATATATATATATGATTTGCACACAGAGAATAGAGGTGTGGTATATATATATATACTTGTTCAGAATCTCATTATAAAGAATTTAGCATTCAAAAGTGAAATATATGAACACAGTAACATAGGGACAAAAACCCCAATCTGAAAGAAGTGAAATTGTGCAAATTCTTCCAATGCACTCAAAGAATGAAATATTTCTCATATTTATACTTTTTTTGCAAACAATTCAAATACTTTACATTCAAATTCTTCAAAAGTATTTTCATTTTTCAACAAGATTTGTGAAAAAGAATGGAAAACCTGTAAATTACGCTTCCAGCTGGAGATTGAAGATGCTTCTTCAATCAACTTCTTCTTTTTGCCTCTTTTCAATTTGGTTTCTCTTTGAAAGCTTCTTCTTCTTCCTTCTTTCTTGATGCTTTTCCAGCTCTCTATCTTTCCACTATCTACCCAAGATTAACTCTCAACATACTATTCTAAACGATTCAGCATTTGCTTGGCAGCCATTAAAGAAAAATTGCAGAGCTTGTTTTTAAGATTATTTTCAAGAACCGTTACCTTCTCGGGAACCCCTTTTTCCCTTTTTAAAATTGATTTTTCCGTTTACCATTTTCTACCCTAATCTTGAAATGTATATTTAAAATTAATAATAATTTCCATTTTAATTGCATGTAAATCCCATTTCAAAAATATTTACACAATAATAAAATAAATATCTTTTAACTAATGGTTAACTATTTAACTCAAAGTTTAACACAAAATAAAAGAAGAATATCATGCATAATCATTTAAATCAAGAATCTATAATTAACTTTTAATTAAAGCTTAATCATTTATTTTACCATGCTTTCACTACATCATTTATTTAATTTACTAATTATTATTTAATTCGCTAATAATTTAAAACAAACACACTAAAATTAACATTCCTAAATGCAAACTACATGAATCTAAGTGCTCATGTGTGTGATCGAGAGGACTTCCTGCTTTGTCCTGTCAAGAAGCTAATCTCCTCTCCTTAATCACACCCTTGGTCTTCGACTTCCTGGAACTCAAGTGCACTCAGGCACACAACAATAATTGAATTAGTATCACATTAAGATATAAATAAAGCAATACATTACATTAATTAAAAAATTTCTACTCTGTTTTTCTTCATTTTCAAAATAAAACACATTCAATACTACTCAACATTTCATAATTTAAATAAACTCTTTCATTTATCTCCACACCAAAACACCATCATATTAATTAATATTCTACCATGCACATCAAAACATGTAACAAATCCACACAAAACCAAAAGCAATCTTCATCGGGGCTGAGACGTGACATCCTTCCCCACTAGGAAGAGACATCGTCTCGATGTCTTATTACAAATCAACACAAAAATTCTGAAACATCAATGTATCATAAGTCTCTAAATGCAAGAAAAGAAAAATATGCTAAGATCTCAAGTGAGGAAAAGTCCTATCAATGTCCTCTGCATTCTCCCAGGTGGCATTATCCACCAAGTATTGGTCCTACTGGACCCTGTACTCCACAATATCATGGTTCCGCAACTTAATGTTGCGCTCTTCCAAAATCTTGGTGGGCTCCGCTAGCACCACCCCTAGATCCTGCTAAGTATGCCAGTCATGCACACCACACATATGGTATTACTACCATCCAATTATATCCAATTAACAAATGGCTCTTTCTCCAAAGCATACAGGAATAACATCACATCATTCAAGCATAAGAATTTAAACACTCACATTAGTATAAGTAAAGAGAACATTTCTCGTTCAAGTATAAATATCAGTATAGTTAAGGCAACAATTTTCTATGTTATGAGTACAATCACCCATACAAATGTGCCATTGCACAAAGCATGGGAAGTGAATTATTGCACAAGCATCATTCTCATATGATACACATGTAAGCATCTTTACCAAAAACAATCAAGCATACATGATTCATCCTGTCAATCATTCATACCTTGTCTGCAAGACAAATTGGGAAAACTTATCTAATCATCTTTACCAGTGAAGGCCCTTAAGGCATCTCAACTTTGCACTCTTCAAAAAAAATCTCATGGATTCTACTAGATCCATATCTTCAATCATCAACTTTCCCAAAGCCTAGTACCATTACGAACATTCTTTCCTTTTAAACATCCCATCTTAGGTTTCATTCCTTCGAGAAGGCTCAACCAATGTTATCTATTATTATCCACTTTATTTACTTCACATATAAATTATGAAAAATAAAACAACTACAAAGGTGCTCCAATGAGGTCCAAACCAACCATCGTGCACACTGACTATTCTGAGACTAGGGCACTTGCAATCCATTCCTTTGACAATTCTAATTTTTGAGCTTTCTCTTCTTATATTTAGTGCCCTTCATCTTACTTTGAATTATACTTCATTTATTTCATCTTTTCCATCTTACTTATTATGTATGCCTTAATCAATCCTTTTTTTTTTTACTTCCATTACCAACTATTGATTTATTCTAGTTTAGAACACCTTTCAGTAACTTCCTTATCCTTTTTTTTTTGTTATATAACACTTTTATTATCTTTTTTTTTTAATAATACGCTCTATATATCAAACTTTAATCAACACTTCCAATCTTACCTTTTTCTTCTCATTCCACACTATTCTTCTTGTCTCAAGGGTTTCTTCTCCCTTTCAACTTCCATTACTATTATATTGTCATTTTAGTCTTTCATTCTTCCATTCAAACTTTGTGTTCCTACAACATCCCACATTCTATTATTTAATACATAGTTAAGAGGAATTTTCCTTCCCATGACCTTATCCATTCTAAAATATCTACTTTTGATCTAGTAGTTCATGTTGCCAAAGTGTTTCTTTGCTCTACCCTTTCACCACCTGCAACATCTCTCTACTTTCCATTTGTGTTTCACGACATCCACCTTAACTGAAGTTCACTACACAATTACTTTGCTTTCTCAACTAACATTCCTCCTACCACTACCTGTTATTTCAATACACAAAACAAGTTTTCCTCAAAACTCGTGGATTATAATTAGGAGTCAACCTTAAAGCATGTTCTCAAATTCCCTTTGTACTATCTAAACATGACGTCCTCCCAAATAATAATACCAACAAGATATTCAAATTAATAGATCCATAGCAACACCAATGTTTTCAAAACTTTTTCAACATTTTTGAATTAAACATTTGTATCAGATAGCATATCAAGGAATTCAATCAATCATAACTCTATCAACATACACACTAGGAACTGAAGCATTCTCTATATTATACCCCCTCATACAATCTATCGGAGGTCCATCATGGACACGATAGGGCACATAACATGAAACTTGACCAGCAATTTAAAACATTCAAGCATAGCCACCATTTAGAAAAGTAAATCAAATCCAAGGAAATGAAAAATCAATTTCAACAATAAGGCATAAAATGTGCACAATTTCAACAATAATTCACACATGACCATAATGGTCACAAGATAAATAAGTATCAAAAATTTGATGGCTATACTTACTCATGCACATAAATACAAATTCAACGTTGGCCTTCACAACATTCAGTAAATTGAATAAAAGCAATAAAATAAAATAAAAATATCAAATTTCTCAAGTTACATAACACATGAACTGCGTGACTAACTCTAGTCACAAGAGAGGGAGTACAATACCAAACCATACCTGGATTCCAAAGTCTGAGGTAAGTAAGAGAACACATTCAATCATGGTGAACAATGAGTCATCTAAGACCCAGTCACACAAAACAAGAGATCCATTCTACTTCACCATCCAACATCTTTGAAGATGCCAAACAACAAAAATTGCATCCCTTTCAAGGGAATTTCAATCGCCACATAATGACACACATGGTCATACACTAGCGAACATCCACAACCCAAGGTATCTAAATACTTCATTCTCACAATGAAGAGCAATTGCCAATTTCCACTTTATTGATATACACCATTCATATGGATAACGCATTATTACAACATTCGCACAATAATTACATGAAGTTCTCATTCGAACAAAATAAATAAATGAATACAGATATTGTCTTAGTTTCATCACTCACATGGAGATATAAAATCTATTTAAGCATGCAGCACACATACAGGAGATGTGAAAACAAAAATTATTCAAGTGTGTCACTCACACAAGGTAAGTATACCATCTCTAACATAATATGAAAAACAAGCTTGAGTGCATTACCCGCACCAACCATAAATGATCATAAGTGCATTACTCGCACAATATATACAAAGTGCTTAACTCGCACGATGCATTACTCACTTAAGTGCATATTCATAAATATATCATTTATATAAATCTAGCATATAGGACTCATAAGGTCTCACAAGATCAAAAACTCATGCCTTATCAATAAGGCTGACAATGATAACTTATGCGAGCGAAAATTTTCTCCTAGGACCATATCGAAGACTCCTAAGGAAGCTTAACTTGCATTTACTAAAGATCACAAGGATCATACACACATCTTGATTAGGAAAGAACATACATTGTCTAAAAAAAATCAGCTTACTCATAATCAAATACCTTTACCAATACAAACATCCTTTCCCTTAATACATCCTTCTTGGATTCTCTTCTTCCTTAAAGCATCGTCTAAAGTTTAAACAATTAAGGGTGGTAGGTGATTGTTCTTTCTACTTGTCTAAACCATTAACTTATCATTTTAGATCTTACTCATTCACCCGTTATGTCCTCAGAGAGATCTCTTTTCCCACAATATTTCTCCATTCTACATCATCACTTCACGGGTTGTCATCATGTCTTAGCCATCTTGGCTCAAGTATATACATCATAATTTCTCAACTTTTTTTTTTTTAAGATACAATCTCCAATCCTTGTTTCAACCATGGCATTATTCTTATTGGGGATTCTTTTGAAAATGCTACTAAAGTGACGAGTACTCTCAACTAATATAGTCATAAAATGTCTATTCTTCTTGGTTCTCAACTGAACCATCCAAGACTCATTGAGATTCCAACTCATCAAAGGCATCTTTGACCCAAAATAGGGTGCTTAATCACTCGATGCACCTAGAAATTTAGGTCATCAACAGGTTCACATTGCAACCTATAGCGTAGAAGCCTTGAGGCCCGAGTGTTGAACCTAGGGCTCTGATACCAAAATGTAACGCTCGAAAAATGATGTTCATTTAGCCACACAATTTACCAAACTTAATACATTCCAAGGAAAATAAAAGTAAAAGATACACTTTCCATAATTGCTCAAAAGGAAAATTCAAAATATATTTCCATTCCATGTATGCAGATCAAATAGATTTAATTAACAACAAGGATCATTGCAATGATACATATATGATTGCCATTCACATATCAATAAGTTTCCATAAATTTGCTCAAGTTTTCAATTACATCACTAACTTTCAGTCAGTACATCTATTTCAATGTTACATCAACTCTTTCTTTTCAATACATCTATTTCAATGTTACAATACTGAATTACTAATAAAATTATATTTGCAAGTGGGCTTTTCAAGCCGTTCCAAATAATACATGATTACATTTATAAAATTTAAATCTATGAACCTCAACCGCCATGACACCACTAGTCTTCTTGCGAGCTGGGGCCAAGAGTGTGATTAGGCGCCTTTTTCGCCCAACCACGAAGTGCAACACTTCCCTGGGTTTCTTCCTAACTCGAAGAAATCCCTGGCCCTGCACGAGGAGCCTAGCAACCTGAAACAACAACGCAGGAGGGAACTCTCGATGCAAGCCTGATGCCTATATGCATTCCTAACATGAGAATCACATATTTCTTGCAAACAGGAGGTGGCAGAGACCTATATTCATTTAGTTCTAGGCTTTTAATTCCATCTATTTCAATGGTGCAAGTGCTTGGCCAAGAATAAATAAAAACAAAAGATAGTTTTAGAAAAGGTAAAACTACCGTCTCTGTGGTTCCACCTTCGGCATCCTGTCCCGGAAGTTTCCCATAAAACAGTAAATAATATAGTTTCCATCAAAGTTCACATTCAATTTTATCACATTTCTAACTTCAAAGAAATTCATCATTTTCCCAATGTTTGCGCAAAAATTGTCAAATTAGCTTCATGCGTGCAATCAATAAATAAAGTTTTCTTGTACAATTTCAAGTGAGTTACAATGCAAAATAAGTTCAGTTCCAATTCTATTTTCTAAATTAGTTTTGGACACAGTAAATAATTTAATAGTTTCACCAAAAAAGGATAAACTGCTCTTTTTAGAAAATTCACTAATTTTGAGTGTGTTACCAATAGACTGTATTTGCTATAAAGTTTCATTCTCATCTTTTAGCATAACTTTTAAGTGTATTTTCCCTAAGTTCAAAAATGTTAAAAGATGACTCATACAATGCATCGATATTCAGAAATATAGGAGTTTTAGAAAAAAAACTAAACAATGTGAATAACTAGATTTCATATAAACACGAGTTTGCTATTGTACACAATGTTATTTTTGTGAATTTAATCAACTACTTTTCTAAGATTTGAATTTTGAATTCTAAAGTTCACTGTACAGATCTGTATATATATTTATAAAATAATTCCCATATGCATATATACATGGTAAACTTATGGCTGAAAGTATATACGGGGCTTCGTTTTTCTATTTAATACCATTGTAGAAAAGCAATGTTTTCAGTAAATAACAGTGTTATCCATGCTAGAGTATATATATAAATATATGTATACATATATATTTATATGTATATATATATATATATTTATGAGTGTATATATATATATATATAAATAAATATACTTATCTATTCATACATATTTCTTTGTAAAATCAATGCCAATGGATGTTAATTTTTTGTAGAGAACAGGGTTATGAAAATGTCAATATGAATGTATCTATGTAAATATATTACTTATATATATATTTAAATGCTTTTCATTCACCAGACAACATTGGGCGCACAATATTTTCTAATACAAAAATTCAAAATATAAACCAACATTTATTGTTTTTGAACCATAGTTAAGGCTGACGCCTCCCCCACAAGGGAAGGCGCTACCTGTGAGGAGGCAACACCTCCTCCACATGCCTTGGCCTGTGGAGAGCGCTGCCCTCTCACAGCGCCGCCCCTTCCATTGTGGAGGGGGCTGGAAATTTATTCCCTAACATTTCTTTTAAAAGAAAACAAACGAATACAATCTTCCTAAAATCGCTTGTTCAACCGACCAAGCAGCAGGTCAGAGTCTTTAATTAATCAATATATATATATATATATATTGTATATATATAAATTATATATATATGTGATTTGCACATAGATAATAGAGGTGCGGTATATATATATATATATATACTTGTTCAGAATCTCAGTATAAAGAATTTAGCATTCAAAAGTGAAATATATGAACACAGTAACATAGGGACAAAAACCCCAATCTGAAAGAAGTGAAATTGTGCAAATTCTTCCAATGCACTCAAAGAATGAAATATTTCTCAGATTTTTACTGTTTTTGCAAACAATTCAAACACTTTACATTCAAATTCTTCAGAAGTATTTTCATTTTTCAACAAGATTTGTGAAAAAGAATGGAAAACCTGTAAATTACGCTTCCAGTTGGAGATTGAAGATGCTTCTTCAATCAACTTCTTTTTTCCTCTTTTCAATCTAGTTTCTCTTTGAAAGCTTCTTCTTCTTCCATCTTTCCTAATGCTTTTCCAGCTCTCTATCTTTCCACTATCTACCCAAGATTAACTCTCAACACACTATTCTAAATGATTCAGCATTTGCTTGGCAGCCATTAAAGAAAAATTGCAGAGCTTGTTTTCAAGATTATTTTCAAGAACCGTTACCTTCTCGGGAACCCTTTTTCCCTTTTTAATTTTTTTTTTTCCCTTTACCATTTTCTACCGTAATCTTGAAATGTATACTTAAAATTAATAATAATTTCCATTTTAATTGCATGTAAATCCCATTTCGAAATTATTTACACAATAATAAAATAAATATCTTTTAACTAATGGTTAACTAATTAACTCAAAGTTTAACACAAAATAAAAGAAGAATAGCATGCATAATCATTTAAATCAAGAATCTATAATTAACTTTTAATTAAAGCTTAATCATTTATTTTACCATGCTTTCACTACATCATTTATTTAATTTACTAATTGTTATTTAATTCGCTAATAATTTAAAACAAACACACTAAAATTAACATTCCTAAATGCAAACTACATGAATCTAAGTGCTCGTGTGTGTGATCAAGAGGACTTCCTGCTTTGCCCTGTCAAGAAGCTAATCTCCTCTCCTTAATCACACCCTTGGTCTTTGACTTCCTGGAACTCAAGTGCACTCAAGCACACAACAATAATTGAATTGGTATCACATTAAGATATAAATAAAGCAATACATTACATTAATTAAAATGTTTCTACTCTGTTTTGCTTCATTTTCAAAATAAAACGCATTCAATACTACTCAACTTTTCATAATTTAAATAAACACTTTCATTTATCTCCACACCAAAACACCATCATATTAATTATTATTCTACCATGCACATCAAAACATGTAACAAATCCACACAAAACCAAAAGCAATCTGCATCAGGGCTGAGACGTGACACCATCTGGGCATGCACCATAACGTCCAACAAGGGAATCGTTCAAAGGTCAAAGGAGGTTGACGAGAGGAGATTCCCCATGTAATCGAATATAACTTCCTTGTAGTGGACTTTAATGTTGTTGAGAAAATATTGGTGTTACTGTTGTGCTAAATCTGCAGGCACGTCTGACCAGATTCTATGCGCGCGTAACCACCTCTCCATTTTCTATGCTTTCCCTAAAGTGGCATCCTCCCAGTTTGTGGAGTTGACCACCTTTCTTGGTTGGTAGTATAAATAAGGATTAGATGCTCCTTCTCAAGAGGTTGCATGATCTAATATTGTACTTTCATTCTTAGTTTTCAGTGATACAGTTGTACTGCTCTATTGTACTCATGTTTTCTGATGAATAAAATGAAGTTCTAAGCTTGTGCATCTGAGTTTTCATTAGTAGTACAGGATACTCATCCAAGGGGTCCCACTTGGTGAGAAATCCATCCTTTAGCTTAGTTTAGTAGAGTTATTAGTTAAGAATCTAGCGCTGACTGTTCCTACAGCCAAAGTAGATAGAGTAGTTTCTTGTTTGTTTGCTCAGATTTTCATTTTTGGCATGCATTTCAACTTAGTATAGTTGTTGGTTGATGTTCAAAATTTATATTATTCCTTTCCAAACAATTTACTTTCAGCATTGTGTCTTTCTTAGTTGTAGAATGAAAATGGCTACTTTTGAGCTCCTAGTGCACATACTGTGCTAACCCATTTCAAGTTCACATCCCTGGGTTGAAAAGTTAAATGCACCTTCATGATGATTGAATATCTATTTAGTTTAGATGTCCAATCTTTGAATCACAACTACAAGAGCTTAGTTGTTAAATCATTGTAGGAGGAAAACACCATGTATGCATAGAATAATTAACAAAATTTTAGTTATTCGAAGCATACCTAGTTTTGTTGATGATACAATTTTTTGAACATGACCTAAAAACCCTTGGTAGCTATGTTCTTTAGCTTATCAAGACTTACCTTCCTTTGTGTGCCATAATCTTGGTTTTAATTCTTCACTTTCCTTACAGGTGAGTAATTTGGCACAATGTAGAGTGTTACAAAAGCAATTGCATGCATGAGGTGTTTCCAAGTACATGTATTGTTTTCCACCTTCATTAATTTCCTTTTGTAATGCATGCAAGCATGGTGGATTAGGTTTTAAATCACAAACTCTTTGGTTTCTATACAGGGACCACCATTAGAGAAGAAAGTGGTACAGGAAGCTGACATGGCACACTTATGTGTCACTTTAGTTCTTATGAGGAAAAGGAATTAGAGAAAAAGCCACCCTAGGATACATAACAATTCACAATCAAATGAGGTTTAAATCATCTAACAGTGGACTTCAAAAATATTATCGAGAGTTGGTACTTTTACCCACCAGGTTCATGAGAATCAGGTGCAAAGGGAAACCCAAGACCGAGTACAAGCGAGATCAAATTCGTTAGAAATATATTCACAACAAAACTTCTAGTCTCTGGTTCTAATTTAAGAAAATCCACTACTGGGCTAACCAACAAAGAGTGGAAATGCACACACTGGGACAATTTTGTGTGGGTGATGATCTACCAGGCATGACTATAGGCCAGGGAAAAAGAAAAACCTATCAAAGATACAACATCCTTAGAGAAACAACATTGACTCTCGAGACCCGGGGGTTTGGTAATTCGATGTGACGGGGGAAAATATTTTGCAACATTGCAAGTCTGGAAAAATAGGTTCTTAAGTGGGGCTAGGCAAGTTGGATTAAAACCCACCATTTTATCATTTCCTCTAAAAGCAACACACCAAAGAAAGAAAAAGAAAAGGAAGGGAGAGAAAAGCATAAAAAAGAGGGGGTCCACATTTTGATAAAGAGAAAAATGGGGCATGTTGTGAGACCACACAACAGTTATAAAGAAGCAAAAATTATTAGAATCAGAGCTTATGATGACAACAAGAGAGACTCTAAAGGAACTATTAGACTTCTTGTAGAAGTGGGTTTGAAAATAGCTGAAACAACCTATCAAGCACTGGATCTTAAGCTAGGCAACAACCTTCTCTGAGGATTCCCTTGGATTCATGCTATTTATGCTAAAAACTGAAAAAAGAATGATTTAATCTATAGACTCAAATCAAAATTCCAACATAACTCCAATGAATCATTTCTTAAATGAAAACAAATGTAAAATAAAATTAAACTATGAAAAACCAAAACACATGCAATCAAAAGAAAATCAACTCCATTTTTTCCCTATTTCACCATGATCTTGATTTATGCATTTGATGCTCTTAGATTTTTATGAGCACAAGTGCAACAAGAAGCTATGATGAACATAAAATAAGATTGATAATGTATGATCATAATTCAATGTATTTTTTTTTTGGTGAGAAGAGAAGGCTTTTTATAAATGTCCTCATGTGGTGGTTTCATGTTGTGGGAGAGATGTGGGATAAAAAAGCATGATATGATAAATGAATAATTATCCCATATTCTTTAAACAAAAGCAATTGATTGAAATGAGAGAGATAAATGAGTGACTTTGTGATATGATGGAGGTTTAGGAATTAGGATTAAAAGTGAATTTATGAATGATTTAATGGATTAAATGATTTTATAGATTAAATGATTTAATGATTTGATTTAATGATTTGTGAATTTAGATAAATGATTAAACGGTTTTATGTATTTAAATGATTTAATGAAACATATAAATGGATGAAGATTAATGATTTAATGATTTGTGAATTGAATGCATGGATATTATAATATGAAATGATTTATGGATAAATGATTGTGCAAATGTATTTATGAAATGAATTTATGATTATGGAAATATGATTATGTATGAATATAATGATTATGTATAAAATGTGTAATGGATGTATTTAAATGATTATGGATTAATGATTAATGAAATGGATGAGTTAATGATTATGCAATAGATAAAAATTATTATGAGGACATTTTTATGCATCTACACATGTAATGCAAACCATCCCATCAACATGCCATCAATGCTTGAAGTTCCCTTACCATGATAAGGAGGTCACTATAAATGTTGGTCCAAAACCTTTTCGTTATTGTAAGAACCTAGAAGAGAAATATGCAAAGATTTGTGAAGTTCCTAGCAATGATATCCCCTTTCATTCATTTGACTATGTTGATCCCACTTCTCTAGCCTCATCGTCCTCTTCTCTATCATCCTCAACAAATCTTCCTAAATCAGATCTCAAGATCCAAGTGTTAGACAATGGTTGTAGGGATTATCACATAAAGCAATCCCTTTGTGTGGGAAATATTTCATTTTCACAAAGATATTATGGAAAGTCATAGGAAATCAAGGAAGAACATATTAGAACATTAATTTCAAACCCACAGTCTTCTCTAAGTGGGGAGATTTTAGCAAAGAAGTCATAGAAGAAGATATTTCTACCTGGCTATATAAAGATGAAAAAGAGCATGAGCTAGAACCTATCCCCTTTGATAGCAACAATAAAGGATTTCAACTTGTTAAGAGCATGGGATTCATAGGAAAAGGTGGCCTTGGTATACATGAGCAAGGAATGAGAGAGCCTCTTATCCTAGAGAGATGTAAGAAGAATCAAGGACTAAGATATGGTTAATTAGACAAAGCAACCCATGGCACTAAAAGCACCATTTGTGAGGAAGTTTCTTCCTCTCTTATGGTTGACATATGATGATGATGATTCCATCAAAGACATATCTATGTACATCATCAACCTATTCAAGAATTCCTTTATCAATACCATCACTACCCTAGCCTTTAACCAACCATCTAATAAACATGAACTTCAACTCCTTTACCCTCAATTGATAAACTAGGACCAACAACGATCGTCGATTCTAGACATATTCCAAAATGATGAAGCTATTGTTGTGTTTATGGGACTAAGAGATGGTTTACCACCCAAGGATCATTAGGTAGGCTTTGACATTGAACTTGGTGAAGACACATACTTTGGACGAGAGATTGGGTCCTTAAATCATAAAAGTAAATATCAAAATATCAAAAAGAGATCCTTTAGTGAAAACCATAATACAACACTATCAGATCAAGGAAAAGAGAAAATACAGGATGTATCTAAGGGTGAAAATCTCTTGGAGATGCTCGAAGATGGAGGATTCAATCTCCCTGACATTATTCAAAACAAAGAGAGATTAGAAGTATTGGTAGAATACTTGGAGTAGATAAATGTGGGAACACCAGATGTACATAGAATCCCCTTTTTATGCAGCTTCTTTGGACCTTGACGAAAAGAAGAACTTCACAGGTTTCTTAGGAAACTGTATAATCAAAATTTCTTGGTCCTATGTGAATATTCCTGGATTAGACCTAGCCTTGGTGGTTCATCATTTAACAATCATTCCTAGAGAAAAAATGGTAAAATAGAAGCTTTGTAAGATGTTGTAAAGGAGGGGGACCAACCACTCAACACGTCCGGGTCATGGAGAGATGAGAGTTGAAGGCTACCCTAATCTACTCAAGCACGTAGGTGTTTAAGAAATTTTTTGATGTCAAGGATAGAGAATGAAGAGTACTCTCAATTGTCACTCTACTAACTTGAGAGTTAAATTTGGACTAAGCAAGCCAGTTTCAGGAACCTAAACTATACTTTGGACAACTCTTTTCCAAAGGACAACAACGTAGAATAGGGATGACAGCATGGCGTACTGGCATCTCACAGGTGTGATGGTGTCCATATGGACAAAAAGTGAAGAAGGATAGTCAAAGGTGTTAAAACCTACTAATATATTAAGAATTAAGGCTTGATGACTAAAGAAATAAATAACAGAATAATAGAAATAACGAGAAAGATGATATAGGAATGAGAAGAACAAAGGTGGTAGAGATTCAACTCATGAAAAGTATAGTTCACTAGAAAACTCCACACGAAGAAGTACCTACACACAAAACAGCAGGGAAAAATGTTGGGCTTGCTTCGAGGCTTGCTATAGTCAAACCTTTGTTTTGGTGTTTCCAGCTCCACATATAGCTAGATAGATAAAGGAGTAGAAATACAATAAAGAAAGAATGTATGAAAGGAAATAGATTGAACACTACAAGAAACACTATGCTACTCAAATCAAATAATGTAATGGAAGGTAAACAATACCACCCTCAATCAAAGGAACTCAAGGCTAGTGAGAGAGGAATGCAAGTCTACAACCATGGAAAAATCGATGTGGCCACAACAACACCAAAGGAGGTCTCACAAGATACCAATTTGCAGCTTCGGTGGTAGATGTGAAGAATGTTTTGATGTTGGAATAGGGAAGCCAAATAGTGTAGCAATTAGCTCGAGTATGAGAATGTGAGAATTTCCTTCAAGAATGTTCAAGTATGTAGAGAGATGAATCAGAATGAAGAATAACCATTTGAAGGTGATTTTGAGAGGGAAAGAGTTGTTCAAAGGTTGACAGGAAGGCTTAGGGGTGTTACATTTCATCACCAATGGAGAACGTAACCCCTTTGTAGATTCTAGAGGCTAGAATCCTATCAAGACGGTAGTGCATCACGTAGAATTCCACATGATGTGTGTGCATCCCCGACAAAAATTACCCCATCAAAACTAAAAAAACCACCAAGTGGATGGAGTACAGATGGGTGATGTGGAATTGTTGATTTTTCTAAGGTGGAGGGTGTAAAAGGGGAATTTGCAAGGGGTGCAACTTCACTCCTATACATTTTTCCCCTACTTTAGTGAACATGAGTGCCAATGAGTGTTCAGTAAAGTAGGTTGAAAGAGTTCTAAGAAAATATACCTAAACCTTCAAAGAAGCAAATCGTAATCTAGCATACTTGAAAGCGTGGGGCAAGAAAATGGCTCCATAGGTACTCTCTCATGAGGACAATTGAAAAAAGTGCACCAAAGGCCCGCAGACCAATGGTGGATAGATCCTGCAAGATGTAAGTGCTTCATAGGAACTCAGACTTGCAAAGAAGGCATCCCTAGGTACTCTCTCCTGAGGGAAGCCCAATGTGAGGGACTCCGTAGAGTTGGATTGGAAAGAAGCTTCATAGGCACACCTGCAAAGCAACATGTTAATCCACAGACAAATAATGTTAGAAAGGAAAAATCCATGCAGGAAAGAAAGCAGATAGTCACGCAAAAAGTCAAAAATTGAAGGAATAGCTTTAAAAGGGGTCCCTTGGGATCCCCTTAAAAGAAAAGGGGTCCACTCAAGGGACACGTTGTTTGAAAGTGCAACAATATTTTTTGCAAATCAATTCAACATCAAGGAATCCTTTTGAAAGATTTCACTTCTTCAAGGAATTCAAAAGGAAGAAATCCCCCTCGGAAGGAGAAGGTTAGAACTTCGCTTGTAGGAGAAGGTGCTCCCTCCTCGGAGGAAAGTACTTTCTCAAATTATTTCTTTATGAACCCATGGTGAAGGAAAAGTATTCCACTAGGGGTCCTTGTTGACGAATATGATTCTTGAAAAATATTTTGAAAATATTTTCAAGAAAAGATTCATTGGCTACCGAATGCATTTTTTGAAAATTGAAGTGATACAATATCCCCACCTTAGGATGGTGCATGCCAAGCACAAAGGCACATGACATCTTAAGGAGAGAGAAATAAGAATTTAAAAGTGATGTTGTGGCCCTTGGAACATAAGAAGATGTAATTGTGGTAATGATGTCACACATGTGAAGGACAACACGTAAGCACCACAACATCATAGAGCAAGCTAAGAGAGATAGATGTAAGGAAAAGAAAGACAATAACATAACGAACAAGAGACAGGGGCAATCTGATATTTTGGAGTTAGAGATGCTCACAAATATAGATAAATAAGTATAATAATATATAAATGAAATTTCATCAACCCCCTACTATATGAAACCATGTGAAGAAGGCACATGAAGTCAAAATGAAAATAAAAAATTGGGTCAACATGGAAGGGAGGCCTAAATTCCCCCAACACTTTGCATCACCCCCAATTTTCAAAAGTCAACACACGAAAAAGAGAAGAATGATGTGACAAATAGAGGAATTTTCATGACACAAAAAAAATCTTGTATCCAAGCACCTACTAGGGTGAAAAGGGTCATCCAGGAACACATAACACAAGCACGAGGGAACACATCACACAGACACTATCTAATCTATAGATAAAGAAGAGGCACCTCCTATTCCTCATCAACCAAGAAGTCATAATTCTCCCAATCTAGATCACAGTAAGGGGAAGGCGTATGAGCCTACAAGGGTGAAATATCAAGGGGGGAACGCTTTGACCCTCTTGCAACAAGAGCCAGGGAAGAAGGCCCCTCGAGCTCTTCTCCACTCAATTCCTGTGGGGTAAATGTCAGTGATCTCGTGAAAATCACTGATAGGGCTAGGACCTCATCCATATATTTGAACATGCACTTTACAAGAGTTCCATGTGTCAACTCAATGAGCGAGGGAGGCAGCACCCGAGATCCACTGCTAGGCTCAACAAATGATTCGGGAGTAGTGACAAACTTTGAGGACATCGGGGCTTCCTTTGTCACTAAGATGACACAAGTCAATGCAAGACCACCCTCTGAAGAAGGTGAACCCTTCTTCTGACCCTCATTGCTAGCAGGGTTTTCCTCCATCTTTCACTTCATCGGGGGATGCGAGATCCCCATAGATGAAGCAAAGGGCATGGAGGAAGAGGAGAAAAATGCGATGAACATCATCAAGGTATTCGACATGTCCATGTTTTTTTGAAAATGGTGGTATGTCTAGGAGGGACGTTAGAAGGGGAGGCTCAATCGAAGGAGCAATGAATACCTGCACTCTCTTTGGGTGAGGGTTGTTCATGCTCGCAGGGGGAGTCAGAAGTAAGATTGAGGTTGAGGGAACTAAAGCAGAGAGGATGGAAGAGGACACAACAGAAGATGTCAAAGTAGGAGTTGTTGTCTCCTTTTCATTCTTCTACAAGGTGGCTTGCTCAGCAGCTAGAGCCTTCGTTCGATGTTTGTGCTCATGCACAAGGCAGTTTCTAAGAATCTAGGAGCTAGAGGTTGCAACTTGAGAAGGGATGGAATACTCCTATTCAACCATTAGAGTATCCATCACATTCATTTCTGGTAGAGGGAGGGACTCCTAGACAAGTACAGGAGGAAGAGATGGAGAGTATGATGGAACAACAACAAGGGGAGCAAACTCCAATGCCCCAACTGTGGACCTCTTCCCATTCATTGCCTTAGAGGTAGGAGCAGTAGGAGGCCGCATAGGTAGGACATAGAGGATGCTCGATGGGGACCCTTCCCCTTACCATAAAAAATGGGTTGAGGCACCATGGGTAAGACAGAAAGGTAAGATACCTGACATTTGGCCTTCCACCAAGCAGGCACCATTGGACTCCTTATGCAAAATCTAGGAGTAGTAATCCAAAGTTCCTCTGTAGGGAGGGAGGCAGAGGTGGGGCCTTGAGCATGGGTAGGCTTCCTCTTTCCCTTTTGAGAGGAAGAGGAAGCTTGTTGTTGCACTATTGGAGGAGTCATTTTTGGCTATCCTTTGCCCCTAGTTTTGTACTTTATGTAATTCCAATCAAGTAGGTCCATTCTAGGAGGAAGTGGATTGACTAGGGTGAGCCAAAAATGATCCAAGGAATAATCCTCATAGGATACCAATGGCTGATACCCAGTGTCGTGCACAATGTGCACAACACCTTCGTGAGAGAACTTCAAACATTTGTGAATGATGAAAGTGACTCTATTTATGGAAGCCAGCTAAGGGATGCCCAACTTCACCCCGAATAGGTTAGATTCTGGAATGATGTATCGAAAGTAGTATCCATAGCCTTAGGTCCTACTAGGATGAAAAGACTTATAGAACCATAAGGAGGAAGAGAGAGACCGTCGTGCGTACATATAGTAGATTTATATTTCTCATATTCCTCCCTTTGTAATGAATTTAGCCAAAAGGTCTCCTCTGTAATAACATTCACTCGACTCACAGGGTCCACAAGGACTCCTGTTATGATGTTTTCATTTACACAAGTAGGAATGTATATGGGAGGGCTTATTATTAAAAGGCAAGTCCTGCGAGGTGAAAGTCACATTTGGCGAGCTAGTTGTAGGTTGAGGGGGAGGAGTAGGAGTAAACAAGACCACATTTATGTATGTCAAGGCCTTAGGAGAAGCATCAAAAGGATCAATAATCAAGTTTGCAAAGTGAGACGGAAATGGGTCCGTATAAATCTGCAACTCACTATTTTCCTTCGCCATTGACTTATTTGTGTTATGCTTCTTTCCATCGAGATAGATGGTACCCTCATTGATGCGGTCATGTATCCCATGATGCAAGCACATGCAATGTTCAGTATCATGCCCGTGGACACGATGGTATTGATAGAATGTGTTTCCATCATACAAATCAAGATAAGGATCCTTCAAAGGTTGAGGATTTTCTAATTTTATAAGCTTATCCTTCAATAACTTTTGTAGAATAGAAGAATGAGATTTAGATAATTTCGAAAACTTCCTATTGTGTTTGAGGCCTTGATCATTAGTCCTGTCAACTACATTTGCAACAGACTTTCCTTTTCCTAAAATTGGCACTATAGATTTTCCTTCAGAATGGGAGCACGAGGAGGATCCCCCAAACTGAACCACTCTTTTCTTGTACTCTCGTAATGCAACACATAGATGTGTGAAAGAAGGATATTTCATCAAGGCAAGTTTCTCTTGCTAGGCTCGCTACATGTTTCCTATGAATACCTTATGTGCGTCTGAGTTGGGTAACAAGTATGAGATTTGTGAAAGGAGAATTTGATATCGTGCAATGAAATCAATTATCTTCTCATGCTCTCCCTACTTACATTGGACGAGATCCGAGAAGCTCATCTTCAGACCGATGTTAGCCTAGAGTCGTCGGAGAAACTAATTTATGAGCTATTCAAATGAGAATATAGTTTTGTCAAGAAAGGAAAAATACCACTCGAGTGTTGTATCCTTGAGAGATCGAGGGAAAATATTTTCCATCAAGGCATCATGGTGGAAGAAATTTGTGCACATGGCATTAAAAGCTAATACATGTTTTTTCAAATCTCCTTTACCACCATACTTTTCGATCTTAGGAATTTTTATTCCCTGAGGAAAATCAATGCTCAAAATTGTTACCAACAATGGACTATATTGGGAGAAGGGTTGAAAGATAGGTTGGGAAGAGGCCTGAGATAGGTTCACCAACTGGTTTTGCATTTGACCCATATTCTGTAGGAGATAATTCAAAATAGGGTCTGAAGATGACAAAGGTCTAGTAGAACCTCCCCAGGAACCACCACCACTAAAACCTCCTCCGGAGCCATCGTCGCGGCTACCACTAGATCCACCACCAAGACCACCAGTGTGGCCTACATTAGAGCCACCACAATGTCCTTCGCTAGAGCCACTATTGCCAATGCCGCCACCACTACCAAAGCCACCACTACTCATTCCACCAGAGCCCCCACCACCAAGGGCAGTAGAAGGGGTGAAGCTAAAGGCAAGGGGTATTCTACTCACCTTGATTGTGTGGGATGTTTGAGGAGTAGAGGAAATGCTGATCGAAGGGCCTATTTCAGCCATGTATATAGACATGGTAGGCATTGAGACACCTATTTTTCTCTCATAGGAATCAAGCACCATCTCTTGGGTAGTACCCGATCTAGTGTTATATGAAGGGATATATGCTTCGGTTAGATTAGTGAGGCCATGTAAGAATTCTATGCTCATCTAATCCTTTCCTAACATGTATCTCACCTCATTAACAAGCCTAGTGACTCTTTCCATATTCGGTGCTTTCTCCAAATGATTTGTAAGGTCTAATAGCCCCCTGTCAAATGCCAAAAGGTTTTTTTGCAGGAATGTGCAAAAAATCATCCTCATCCAAAGATGAAGTCGTAGGGGATGCTAGAGGAGTGGGTGCATGAGAGGTCTCATCAATGAAACCCATCTTGTATGTCAAAACATCCTCTTGAGAAAAATGTTTGATAGCAAAGACTATGGTAAAAACTAGTGATAAAGCTAGAAGTGACCTTCATCTTTTCCATTTGTAAGGGTCACACACTTCTTCTAACAACATACCCAAAGGTCATAGACTAGGTTGTGATGCTCATAAAACCTCACAGCATCCGAGTCTACAATAGTCATTGAGTGCGAGGGAAAAAGTATCAACACAAATAAATGGATAGACATTGTTCATGTTGGGTTCACCAAAATGTAGAGGGGGACCAACCACTCAGCAGCTCTAGGTTATAGAGAGCCGAGAGTTGAAGGATGCCCTAATCTACCTCAATTGCACAGGTGTTTAAGGAATTATTTAATTTCAAGGATAGAGAATGAAGATCACTCTCAATACTTTTGTCACTACTAACCTGAGAGTTAAATTTGGACTTAGCAAGCCAGTTTCAGGAACCTAGACTGTACTTCAAACAACTCTCTGCCAAAGGACAGTAGCACAAAACAAGGATGATAGCGCAATGCGCTGGTGTCTCACAAGTGCACTGACATTTGTATGGACAAAAAGGGAAGAAGGAAAGTCAAAGGTGTTAAAACCTACTAACTTAGGAATTGAGGTTTATTAATGATGACTAAAGCAATAAATAATAGAATAATGGAAATAATGAGAAATATGATATAGGAATGAGAAGAATAAAGGTGGTAGAGATTCAACTCATGAAAAGTCCAGTTCACCAGAAAACTCCACACAAATAAGTACCTACACACAAAAGGGTGGGGAAAAATGTTAGGGCTATTTCAGGGCTTGCCGTAGTCAAACCCCCATTTCGGTGTTTCCACCTCCATAGACAACCAAATAGATAAAAGAGTAGAAATACGATAAAGAAAGAATGTTGGAAAGGAAATGGATTGAACACTACAAGAAACACTATGATACACAAATCCAACAACAACATAATGGAAGGTAAACAATACCACCCTCGACCAAAGGTGCTCAAGGCCAATGAGAGAGGAATGCAAGTCTACAACCGTGGAAAATTCAATGTGGCCATAGTGATGCCAAAGAAGGTCTCGCAAGACACCAAGTTGCAGCTTCTGTGGTAGATGTGAAGAATGTTGTGATGTTGGAATAGTGAAGCCAATAGTGCACCAAGTAGCTCGAGAGTATGAGAATGTGAGAATTTCCTTTAAGAATGTTCAAGTGTGTAGAGAGATGAATCAGAATGAAGAATGACCATTTGAAGGTGAGTTTGAGAGGGAAAGTCATTCAAAGGTCGGTAGGAAGGCATAGGGGCATTACATTTTTTTTCCAATGGAGAATGTAACACCTCTGCAGATTACAGAGGTAGGAATCATGTCAAGACAACAATGCACTACGTAGATGTCCATGCACCACTTGCATGTCCCCAATAGAAAATCCCCCATTGACACTAAAAACAAGCACCAAGTGGATGGAGTACGGATGGGTGATGTGGAATTATATGGTCAAATTTGATTTTTCTAAGGTGAAGGGTGTAAAAGGGGAATTTACAAGGGAGGTGAAAATTCACTCCTATACAGATGCATCCACATATAGAACTTTTAGTTAAGGTTGAACTACAAAAAATTCTAGATGTCAGTTTCATCAGACCAATTGATTATCCTAAGTGGGTTTCCAACCTTGTACATATTTCTAAGCCCACTAGGGGCATAAATATTTGCACTAGTTTTAGAGATCTCAAAAAGGCATGTCCAAAATATGGCTTCCCTTTGTTGAATATCGACATGATAGTGGATTTGATAGTGGGTCACGAAATGATTTCCCTTATGGACAAATTTTTTGGATATAACCAGATCAAGATAGCACTTGAAGACCAACACAAGAATACGTTCACATTTCCTTAGGGAACATATTGTTGGAACACAATGTCATTTGGGTTTAAGAACATGGGAGCCACCTATCAGAGGGCAATGACTACTATATTTCACAACATGCTCTAAATTACCATGGAATACTATGTAGATGATATCTTAGTAAAATCCATAACAAGACAAGGTCATTTGAAAAAATTGGAATGCATATTTGACAAGTTAGAAGAGTATAGTCTATTCCTTAATCCAAAGAATTAGGTGTTCAATGTCAAATCAGGAAAACTCCTAGGATACATTGTATCCCACAAAGGTATAGAAGTAGATCCAACTAAGGTTAAAGCAATCGGGGACATGCCTCACTCGAAGACTTTGAAACAACTGCACACACCTACTCTATAAGGATGTTTCCTTTAAGTGGGAAGAGAAGTGTCAAGAAGCATTCCAGTCGACCAAAGACTATCTAGCATCACCACCTTTATCGATGCCCTCTCTACCTAAAAAACCATTTATCCTTTATATATTAGCAACGTCAACAACCTTGGGCACCTTGTTAGCACAAAAAAATGAGAACAGTAAGGAAAGAGAAGTGTACTATATCAGTTGTACACTAGTGGGCTATGATTTGAACTATACACCTATAGAGTGGGATTCTTTAGCCATTTCCTTTACATCACAGAAGCTTAGGCACTACATGTTGAACTGACAGATAAAACTAGTCTCTAAGGTAGACCCCTTGAAGTATCTCTTACCTAAGGAAATTTTAACAAGTCAAATGGAAAAATGATTCATGATTCTTATGAAATTTGACATAGAATATGTTGAAAAAAAATCCATTAAGGGACAGGTGATAGTAGATCAATTGGCCGAGTGACCTCTTGATGACCACCACCCCTTGATATCAAAATTTCTTGATGAATGAATTATACTAACAACTTAGGTAACCTGATGGAAATTATATTTTGATGGTTCTCACACCCAACATCAGTTGGGAGCCATAATTCTCTTTATTACACCACAAGGAGATAGTATACCTAAAGCATATAGGATTGCTTTTCCCTGTACCAATAATATAGAAGAATATGAAGTTTTGATAACAAGGTTAAGAATGGTAGTTGAGTGGTAGATCAAGGAACTACAGGTCTATGGAGACTCGTAACTGGTTATCAGATAAGTGAATGATGAGTATCAAACTAAGGATGATAAATTGCTGCCTTGTAAAAGAATGGTAGATAGTTTTAAGAAATAATTCTTAATCATTCTCTTTGAGCAAATCCCAAGGGTAAATAATAGATCCGTCGATGCTATGGCTACCATTGGTTCTCTTCTTGACATGCTACATAATAGTGCTAAGTATGAGTTTCTTGTGGAATAATTGCTTATACCAACATTTGATGTCCTCAAGTCTGAACTTGTGTGCAATGTTGTTGGTCCTAACTCACCTTGGTATCATGATATTAATGCCTATCTCCAAAACAAAATTATACCCCTAAACCTTAATAGTAATCAAAATAAATATTTCATCTGTTGAACCTTATGATTTACCATACTTGGTGATACTTTATATAGATGTAGCCTCAATGGAACATTGCTTTGATGTCTTAACCCAGAAGAGGCATTAAATACATTACAAGAGGTGCATGAAGATATTTTTGTTTCACATTCTAGATGACCTAATCTAGTTAAGAAGCTATTAATAATGGGATACTATTGGCCCTCGATGGAATAAGAAGGGAATCTTTTTGCAAAGAAATGTCTCTAGTGCCAAAAAAATGGTGATCTTATTCATGCCCTGGCACAAGAACTACATCCAGTTACTACACTCTGGCCCTTTTCATAGTAGGGACTTGACCTTATAGGCAAGATATCCCCCACTTCATCCAACAAAAATAAGTTTATTATAATTTCCATGGAGTATTTTACAAAGTGGATAGAAGTCGTACCTCCAACCTACATCAAGGGTAAACAAATAGCCAAATTCATTTTGAACTATTTAGAATTCGTTACGGTATACCCCAAACCATTGTCACTGACAATGGGACTCCATTTAAGAATCAATGTGTATTCAACCTCTTCTCTAAATTCCATATCCAACACCACTTCTCAACCTTGTATTACCTTGAGGGAAATAGTCAAGTGGAAGCATCAAACAAAGCAATCCTAAAAATCCTTAAGAAGACTTTAATGACATCGGTCATGACTGGCCCCTACAACCTTAAATCCTTCTTTATGGGCTTACCAAATGAGAATTTGTACACCCACTGACACAACCCATTTTTCTCTTGTATATGAAACAGAAGCCATCTTGCCTATAGAGGTTGAGATCCCTTCCCTAAAGGTATCCTTGCAGAACTTGGTTGACAATTATGCATATCAAGTATCTAGACTCCAAGAGCTTGAGTTGTTAGACGAAAGGAATTTGAGTGCTCTAAACCATCTCCAAGCTTATCAGAACCACCCTAAGCATAGATACAATAAAAGAATCAAGAATAGAATATTCCAGGTGGGTGACTTAGTCCTATAAGAAAATAAAAAAATCTAGCTTAATTAGGATGGTAAGGGAAAATTTGAACCAAATTGGTTAGGACCTTTTGTAATCACTACAAATTGTGGATTTGGTGCTTACCAACTAGCAACCCCTAAAGGTGAACCTTTGGTGGAACTTCTTAATAACAACCATCTTAAAAAGTTCTATACCTAGCCCATCAAAATATCCTAGTAGAAATAAATAAATAAAATAAAAACATAGTATCAAAAATAGTAAAGAGAAATAAATCATCATTTAAGTGAAAACCACCTTTGTGGTGCTTCTAGGATAGGTACCATAGTGAACACCTAGAAAATAGGTGCTGCGTTTGAATAAGGTCCACCTCACCATCTATTAAGACTTGAATCCATTCCATCCATCCATTATCATGTTCATGCCTTCATCCATTCCATTCCATATGTTTAATAATAAACGTGCATCCAACCATGGATTGATCACTTGAAAAGTGTCTAACCTTGCTGCACTATGACCATCCTCTGTCCTCATCTCCCTATTTATCCATAATAAATGTAATCCTGTACCTAATTGGGGACATATTCTTGAGCCTATTAGACGGATTGGATCCTTGTTCATATCCCAAGTTGCGTAAATATTCAAAAATAGAAAACATATAGATAATACTTCAAAAAAGTAAAAAAAATATAGATAATCTTCAAAATCAAAAACATCCAAATAACTCTCAAAAATCTAAAAAACATTCATAAAAGGTCAAAAACATTATTAGCCATCCATGTATGAGCTAATAGCCCAGTCCAACAATCGAACTGCATTGTCTAGATACATTGTCACATAGGCAAGACCATCATCGATGAGCTCTCAAGGCATTAGGTTAGTCCCCTTAGGTCCCCCTCACTGGGTTTAAATATCGTCAAAATACCCAAAAAAAAAAAACAAAATACCAACAAATAATAAAAATAGCCTCAAACAATCTCAAAAGCACAAAAATATTCAAAAAATCTTAAAATTTCCATCATCACATATCTGTAATAAACTATCCATCCATAATAAAGTGATCATCGCCCTCATCCTTTGACAATGCAATCAAATCAAACATAAAATTTATTGAAATCTAAAACATTTAGGCAAGAATCGTGAAAACTTGATCAAACTATTAACTGAAACGTCTAAATATTAATTGCCTTGTCAAGCAGTATCATCATTGAAAACATTAACCTCACATAAGCCTTAATGGATATATATTTCCTACAATAGGCATCATCAACATATAACATCCCTAAACTACAAACATCATTGGCAAGTGATATGGCAACTATGTTCGTTTGTTTTGATCTTTTCTTTTGGTTTATCTTTTGATCATTGATTTTGTATGTTGTGTTTGTTTGGATATTCTTATAATAGAACCACGGTGAATACTTTCCTTGTGTGTGTAGGGATAGTCTCGATTAATACAAGGACCGGTGCATATCAGGTTCTTCATACCTTTTGTGTATTAGTCTCCTTACTTTGATGGATTTATTCTCTCACATTACATAACAAGGTTTTTGTATATTAGGTATGAACAAGAATACTCCTACCTGTTTGCAGAGTCAAAGTCCACACAATAGATACAAATCCACTTTCGATCTTTATACCATGGTGAATTTTGTCTATTTGCCTCATTAATAAGGATTGCCAATCATTAGTTTATCTTGAAAAATGTAAAAGCATGTTCATCACATTTTCATATATCAATTATCATTTATCATAACAGATATATTTTCATCAACCGGATCATACATCATCAATTTCTTATGTCTTCTAATCTCTCTAATTTCAATTCTCTTGACTACATCTTATGCATCCTACATCATAACATCATTAGTATCGCATGCATCCTACATCCACAAACTCATCAGAATAGCATATCATCTATATCATCAATAATGTACATAACATCACATGTCATATACCATCTATACATTTTGCATATCATGGAAATATTATAAAATACAAAGAAAAAGATAATCACATATGCACATCATCATAACATAGCATCACATCCTACATCATCAAATCATAAATAACCATCACATCAATGCATCTCATAATAGTCATCATCGCATATCATAATCATAAATGCATCTCATAATCATAAACACCATGAAATCATGCAAAACATCATAAGGATCATACTCAACATATGTCACATCAAAAAATGGTCTCATCTCATTAATCATCAAAAATGAAAATGTCATAGTGCATCATCATGATAAAATGTGTGATACATATCCAATGAATAAAAAATATACATATATATACGAGGCCAAATGGTTGGTGAATGTATATACATCAATATAAATAATGTCTATGAAAGTCTCTGCATCATGAAATAATGTACAAAAAAAGCTCTCAACCCCGTGCCTCTTTGTATGGGGGTGGTCTCTCCTGATCATCACGAATGGGAGACCTCTGAGGATTCTCATCATGACTTGGAGATATGTGTGGGTGTAGGATGGGCCCTGAAGGTTGATGTAGTGGCCTACTCATATATCCTCCCCTTGACCTACTAGGCTCCACAGTTGTGGCGCTGCTCCTCGCACCAAATGTAGGTCATCTTTGGGACCTAGGAATTTCAGGCTCATTAAGGGTCCTATAGTAGGTCCTCTCCTCTATTAATGCATCCCTCCCCTGCATATATTTGTCCATGGAAATGGAGGAGGCCTATGGTATCTCAAGCTACACTCATTGGCTGCACTCTATATCTTGTTTTTTTATGGCAGTGTCCCTCTCCTTGTGAAACTAATCCGGCTTAGCTATGAGAACTACAATCTATGCATCTACAACCTTCCTACGTGCAATCTCTACATATCGCTCCCTTGGGTAGGCATCCCTGTCTATGATGGCTTGATCTCGATCTATGATAACCTATGCTAATCTTGTTGCTAGGTCCCCCTCTCCATCCAGTGGTGGAGATGGTACCTGTGGTGCCTATTGATCTTGCCTAACCTTCTAGTCTTGATGGCCATCCCTTGTTCATCTTGGTGTCCATCATGCTAACCATCATGAGGAACCTATGCTACCTACTATTGCTTAGTAGCTACCCTTAGTATCTACTTGGCCTCATAGCTATTGATGTTTATGATGCAACGTCAGGAGTATTCTTTCAGCTATCTCCTTATTTGCAATAAATTAAATAATAGCTTAATGCTATTTAATTTATAAGAGATGTTTATTCTTGAAGAGGCATGAATATTTAAGAGGTGCTATTTATATGGTAAAGTTGGCATTATGAAGAGGCACGTTTTATTTTAAAAGGCACGAGTTCTTATGAAGCCGACCTACTTCTTATTGGATGCGATTCTTCTTGGAGGCCGACTTTGAGATTAATGAAAGGATGCATCTCTCATCCTCTCTTGTATTTATAGTCATTGAGTTCTTTCCATTCAACATTCAGTTTTTTGTTCTATCATTGTCTTATCTCAAGTGTGAATCCATTAGAAGAAGTAGTGTGAGTTTATCATATGTAAAGTGTGAATCATTGATGAAGTATTCAGTTCTGACATAGCATATTATATGTAATAGAATCTATGATACTATTATTTGTTGATACTTATTCTGGCCTCTCATTGGCCTCAATTGTACAAGTGTTCTCTTCAAGAACTAATATATAAGAGATATATTGATGTTGGGTTTTCTCCCTCAAGAGGAGAGTTTTCCCAGGGTCAGATGGTGCCCCTGCATTCAAGAAGAAGTGGGACCTCTCCCAAGTCCAATGCTTTCGTTGTGACAAGTTTGGTCACTATGCAAAGGATTTCCCAACCAGGCCTAATCAGCATGCTTCATTTGCAGTTATGAATAAGTTCTCTCCTCAGAAGGATTCTAGGGAATTTATATTCTAAGTCATGGGCCTTTGTTCAAGCCATAAAATTTGTGTGTTGTTTTGTGCTCAAAAGCAACGCATCTTGCATCCATCACAATATCTAAAGAGATAAGTATTCTTTGTTTTTTAAGTTATTTCTTTTATTTGGATCTTGTAATTAGTAAAGAGAGATAGTGGTTTCTCTTGAATTGTGTTCACTAGCATAAGATCCTTTGAAGACTTCATTTATTGCTAGTCTTTTCATGTTGGTTGTGAATATTTCTAAGTGTGACTTTGAAATAAAAAGAGAATTGAAAGTTCGATGGTGATTGGTCACATCGATATCATTCTCTAATGCATGATCTGTGATAGAGCCTTGAACTCTTGGAGAGAGTTGGTTTTACATGCTAACCGCATAATGCATTCAAGAAATCTGTAGTTGTGCAGATTGTTTTTTTGTTGTGTTGAGTTTGGCACTCTTGAGAGGAGTAAAAGATGGAAGAAAGAGTTATATCAAAATTATATAAAGATAAGTTTCTTTAGCCCTTCATTCTGATCTTTTGATATATTTCTCTTTAGGCTGATTTATTTATTCATGTTTTAATATTATTCATAAATTCTTATGTGTTCATGTTATAACCTGAGATAGTAAACCTTATATGATTCTAGTTTTGATATTTCTTTGGATAGTTATAAACTGTTAGTAATCTCTCTCTAAAATGCTTTGTGAACAACTAGAAGCAGGAAGGTGATGAGAGATTGCTTAGCGATGAAAAGCTTGAGGCATCTTATGAGGAAGTCATGCCAACCAAAGAAATGATCAAGCGTGAAGTCACAACTTGCAGCCATGGAACTGAGTTGGTGGTTAGAGGGAGTTCACTTCCAGAAGTCTTCTTTGCAATCTCTGAAGCATGGATCAAGAGGGAGTTTTGTAACTCACTGAGAAGAAGTGAAGATTATTGTATTGCAAGGCTAGGTGCTAAATCCTTGGAGGATCCCTTCAGCTGCTGAGATCAGAATTGTTCAAAGACTGTCATCTGGATTTGATATTGGTAGCTCCGCAAACCTATTCAGAATAGAGTGATATGCTATGAGGTCAAGGAGGTCTACCTTGAACTCTCTACAGTACCAGAGGTGTGCACTGGAAAACACTTATCTAAGGCAAGCATTGCAGGAAATCTTGGACGATGAGGTCAGAAGGTTGATGCAAGTACTTAAAGATTCAGAGGGAGCCTACTGAACCTAAAGAAGATGGTTGTGTTGCTAACCAGAAGAGCGCCTCTGGATGTTGTTTCAGTTGAGGTCTGCGATGACTTCCTGGTGTAGCAGGAAGCAGTCTTCAGTGGCACTGAGTACAGCAAAGGCTAAGTTTATTGCAGCTTGTGTGGTAGCTCGAGAAGCAGTGTGGCTTCGTAAGCTCGTTGCAGGATTGTCTGGACAATCAATGGAGCCTACTATCATTCATTGTGATAATCAGTATCAGTAATCCTTGATAATGAGTTCTTCTTTGAGAGAAGTTCGAGGTGAAATCCCTTGGTAATGAGTTATTCTCTGTGAGAGAAGTTCGAGGTGAAATCCCTTGTTAACACATTTTCCTCTAAGATGGAGGAATTTGAGGTGCAAGCCCTTGTTAATGCATTTCTCTTTGAGATTTGAGGTGAAAGCCCTTGTTTCTACCCTCTGAGAGAGTCATGGTGGATGTCATGTGTGTGACTCCATGACATATGTTGTACTTGTGTTTCACCCTATGAGAGAGTCATGGTGAAAGTCACGTTGAGGTGACAACATCACGCAAGTGATGAACACTTGTACTTACCATAGTATGGTTGTAGCCATTATGGTTGATATCGTGTTGAGGCGATATCTGATATCACAATGAGGTGATATTCTTCTTGTTCACTTATGGTTGTAGCCATAGTGATAGAAATCACGATGAGGTGATTTTTCTTGTGCAGCTGGAAGTATCCTCCCTAGCTAAGAGGGAGTGTTGATGTTTATGATGCAGCGTCAGGAGTATTCTTCCAACGATCTCCTTTTTTGCAATAAATTAAATAATAGCTTAATGCTATTTAATTTATAAGAGATGTTTATTTTTGAAGAGGCATGAATATTTAAGAGGCACTATTTATATGGTAAAGCTAACATTATGAAGAGGCACGTTTTATTTTAAAAGGAACAAGTTCTTATGAAGCCGACCTACTTCTTATTGGACGCGATTCTTATTGGAGGCCGACTTTGAGATTAATGAAAGGACGTGTTTCTCATCCTCTCTTGTATTTATAGTCATTGAGTTCTTTCTATTCAACATTTAGTTTTTCATTCTATCATTGTCTTATCTCAAGTGTGAATCCATTAGAAGAAGCAGTGTGAGTTTATCATATGTAAAGTGTGAATCATTGATGAAGTATTCAGTTCTGAGATATCAGATTATATGTAATAGAATTTGTGATACTATTATCTGTTGATACTTATTCTAGCCTCTCTCATTGGCCTCAATTGTACAAGTGTTCTCTTCAAGAACTAATATATAAGAGATATATTGATGTTGGGTATTTCTCCCTCAAGAGGAGGGTTTTCCCAGGGTATCTATTGTGTTATTGTGTCTGATTTTGAATTAAATTTATGTGCATTAAATCTGATCATTAAAATTTACAATAGCTACCAACTACACCTCATCTCCTCCTATGACCAATAGGTCCTAGACCTATTGAATTTGAGTGGCCTCTTGCAGGCCCACCGTGCATCATAGCCTTGAGTAGTGCCTAAAGCATTCAGACCTACTTCCCATCCCCATCCAAATAGATCCATCTATCGAAACTCTATTGTAGCTACCTTGGATAATGTTGTGGGTCCCCATGCAGCCACCTCCCTAGTCATCCAAGAAAACCAGGCATGGTACCCCTGATTTGGAATAATATGCCTATCATCGAATTGGCAACAAACCCTCTCTGGTAGGTATCTCTCAAGGATGTGGTCAAAGCACTCGATCAACCATTCAGTCTATCGACAACATGTCAAATGAGCATGGTCATCATCCCATGCCTCGTAGCCCAACCAAGGTCTCAAAACAAATTGTGTCATATCATCAAAAATATCGAGCTCCAATATTGTAGTCTATCGGCCTACCTATAATGGAGATAATCATGGTACCTATAAGAATATGGATCACTAGGATCCCTATCATCAATGTCGAGAGGTTGTGCAACTACTATCCTCTCCCATGCCCAAACATGTAATAGGTTGACACTTGTAGAAATGTTGGTGCCTGCTCTGTAGCACACTTGGTGCATATCATGGTATAAATGCACTAGCACACATGACACCTAGGCATACCTGGCCACCTCTATCATCATAGACTCTATACAAATCCCCCATCTCATGAGAAATTGTCGAGAGCATCTAATGAGCATCAATGACCCTATAATCAAACCTGCAAGTATGATGGTCATCTCATGAACCTCCCCGATGTAGGGAGTCAAATCAATCTACCCATCCACAATAATAAGCCACTCCTCTCTGAGCATCCTGGTCATCATCTCTACTCCTCAGTCTACATCATACTCCACTAGCTCATTGTGAATAGGAATCCTCATGATGCACGAAACATCCTCCAGTGTAATGGTGCACTCCCTTGTGGGTAAGTGGAATGTCGCTATCTCTGACCTCCACCTCTCTACTAGGGCAATCATCATAGCCCTATGCACACGAATCTTTGGCATGTAAGCTATGTGATCCAATCCAAATACTGCTAAGAATTGAACCTCAAAGTCGTCGATGTGAGCTAATTGATCCAATAATCATAGTCTCCTCTCCCTTGTGTATAGAGGATGAAGAATGACCTATAAGCATAAATCCCACAATGTCAAAATTGCAAAAAAGAGCTAAAATTTTTAAAGTCTGCAATTAAATGGAGCAAAGGCATCAATTTTAACAAACGTGGGTCTATTTTTGTTGCAAATGTGTCACACTGTGGCAAACACAATAAAGTCTTAAAAAAGGTCAAACACGTCAGCATTCTGCAAACATGTTGTTCAACCACGTCGAATTAATTCAAACATGCCATAGTTTTTCAACCACATCACTCTAAAGCAAACACGAGCATCCTAAAAGTGCAAACACGGTTGTATCGTGACAAATGTGACAATCCTCAAGGATTTCCATGTTTGTGTGTCCTACCTTTGGATATCGATTTGAAAAGCGAAATTAAAGTGCAAGAAAAAGTTCAAGTTATGTGTATCACAACGCCTACACTAGTTGGCTTCTGGGACTAATGAATGAGCTCTATGCAGTGTGGTGCTCCTAGTACTTGAGCCATCGTGAATGTGTGTCTAAAGGTCAAGGATGCAAAAATATCTTTGAGAATATGAAATCTTGCAAGCTGAGTGTGCAAATGAGGAGGATTTGAACCCTAATTACCTATATAATCCCTCCAAAACCTAGGTTTTTACCTATGTTCATCCTTTTGAGGTATCTTTTGAGCATCTTGGTTCATCTTGATCATTATCCATGACCCCTAGGTCCTTATTCATCCTTTTCTCATCTAAATTGGTCTTAAACTTTTGTCGAGAGCCTAACCTGAAAATTATTTTTTTCTAGCTAATCTCTTGAGGGGGTAGCCGAGTGTCCTATCATCCTTCAGACACTCGTTGGGACATAGTGGGGCATCAAAAATTTAAAAAAATAAAATGATTTGAGCAACACAAGTCTTTGAAACAATGTAACAAGTACATTGTGTCAAAGAGAGGCAAAATGTAGACATGCAAAATTGTCTGACTCGTATATCATACATTGTTAATCTTGCTTTTTTCATCATATTCATCTTTGATCACTGCATTCATATCATTTTCATCATTGGCATCACTAATTCCCCTTTTAACATAATTTTCTATCATTTCACCTTATTTCCTCAATTAATTAAGTAATTTTGAATTATTTAATTAATTCATCTTATTTCATTAATTCTCCTCTAATCTCCCCTAATTGAATTATTTTAATTATTTAATTAGCTATTAAATCTAATTTTCTTCCAATGTACTATGATTAAATAATCTTAATTATTTAATTATCTTATTCTCATCCCATTCATTTGAAATATTCATTTTTAATAAAGAATATCCTAATCCTCCATAATTAAATAATATTGAATTATTTAATTATCCTAATTTCTCTTTCAAAGACATAATCTCAAGAAATATTTTCTTTCAAAATATTTCATTCCTCTCATTTATTCTTATCCCTTCATTTCTTGATCTTAATCTTATCCCTCCATTTCAAATATCCTCAACTAAATTTCCTTTGTGGAGATATTTGAGTTCAATTTGATCTTGACCCTTCATCTTCTTTGTATCACTCAGTGGGTCTTAAGATGCAATATTAACCATTCTTTGTGGGTCTTGAGGTTTAATCTACACCATTGATTTAAACATGAAAAATCTATAAAACAATCATTCCTCCTTCATTATTACATTACCTAGATCATTTGAGAGCATTTGAATTCTTGTGCATAGCAATATCATGAGCATTTGAGCAATTATCACCATCTAGGTCATCAATCTTCATGTTTTTGCAACCATGAGAGCTTCATGATCAAGCAATCCAACATTCCATCACCATGAAAATGGAAGGCAAAGTTTGTACATAGGTTAGTTTCATATTTTGAATTGTTTTAATTGTTTATCTTGATTTCTTATCCTTGTATGCATTCTCTTTCATTTTGTAAGTGAGTTTTGATCTTCTATTGTTTTGGATCTTTTTGATTGATAACCCTTGTTTTGATATCAATTCCGTTTTCCACTTCAATATTTTTTTTTAATTTATGACAAAAAAAATGAATTCTATATATTTTAATTGAAATGTATTTATACCTGTTTAAATATTTTTTAATTTGTGACATATATATATATATATATAGTAAAGACTTTAAAATAAATATATATTTTAATCTAAATGATGGTTTAATTTTTAAAATTAAAAGAAACCTTAAATTTTAATAATTTAAATATATATCAAAAAATTGAATTCCTATTTAGTTGGAATGTATTTATATTTTTTAATATGTGAAAAAAAATTAAACTCTATATATATCAATTTCAAAATTTTAAAGATATATATTTTAGTTGGAATATATTTATGTATATAAAGTAAATGATGGTTTAATTTAAAAATTCGAAACCTTAAATTTAATAATTTAAATCTGAGTTTTAAAATTTAATTGGAAGCTAAATGTTTTAATTTGCTTGTGTTTTGTAGTCTCGGGGTCCTGCAAATAGACTTCAGTGCTGAAATTGGGGGATTTTTTTTAACAAAATGCAAAAGTCTTTCGAAACTCGAGCCATCCAATCTGGAGTGAATTGCAAAAATGGCTCAAAGTCTGGATTATGTGAACCAGAGGTTAACCCCAAATTGCACCTTGCAAAATATGCAAAACACTTGTTGGGGTTGCAGCCTGAATCACCGGGACACCAAAGCATCATTACAGACAAGTTGAAATGTTCGAGTTTGCTAAATATACATGAAAAGGTTTAGGAACTTTGAAATAATTCATATACGTAGCATCCATTGCCTACAAATGTGAACAGCAAGTTTCAAGCCAAATGCCACAATCTTTGACAGCATCCTCTGCGCCTGCGCCAAATGGGAGCTTTGAACCTGGATATGGACATTCTTCAAAGAATAATGGAAGAATGATTTTTCTTAGATATAATAGATGAAGAGGCATTGCAAACATATACCACTAGAACTCACAAACATGGCACGAACCTATTTGATAGAATTCTTCCACGAATCTGGTTCCAGTGAGCCACAGAGATTGCACGGGAACTATTTGACCAAATGTCTCAATGAAATGGGGTATCATGGAATGCAGAAATTGCAGAGTATGCACAAAATGGATTTGTTGAAAAGGCTTTAGAAACCATCAAGCTATTTTTATTACCCTTTGCCAGTATTTTGCCTACCTGCGCCAAGGCTGCAGCATGTATCAGTTCTAAGTGAATGTGTTGCAGAAAACTTCGGTCTCCAATGCCTTGATGATGTATGCTTATCTTGGTTATGGAGTCCTAGGTGCAAGAATTTTCATACAAAAATTTGATGAAGGCCTAGGAGATGATGATAAATTGCAAATAATAGAAAAAATTGATTTGGGCGTCCAGATCTTTAGGGAATCGGATTCTATCTATTCTCATGTCTGTTGGCATCCTCAGCAGCAGGATATTTTGTTTGTGGGAGTCAACACTTATGTCTTGATATTTGATATTGCAAAAATAAGATCTGCTAGACCCGGTAGTGTCTTTTCAACTGGGGTCCTCTTAAATTCCACATGGAAAGCCTAATTGAAGGTGTTTATTGCAGTGGAAAACATGAGGATTTGTCCATATGTCATTGGATCACTTGTTTAGCTTTGACATCTAAGAATGGAATGGTGAAAATGTGGGGAGATAAGAAGATGTTTCCACTTACACCACTAATGCCTAACAATGGGAAAGCCATTGGCGCTGTTATATTTCTTGATATACTGAATTCTCCAGATGATATACCTAGTCCTTTTCACCGCGGACCCTCTGAATCAAGAATTGAAGATGTGGGTTTCTATGAACCTGGAAGCTTAGTTTTCTCCTAGTTCTAGAAAGTGGCAAATGTGGGAAAACGCCACAATTTGGTTGATCAGAAATTCAATCACCTCTTATCTTTGCAAATAGTAGTACTCAAGAAGCAACAGGATTGACATTTGATTCTTCTATTCTTGCAATGGTCACTCTTATGAGCAATTTGTGAACAGTTTTTGGTCCAAATCAGAGCCATACATGACAAAGTTGAAAACAGCTCGTTTGTGGAAACAACTGAAACTTCAATCCAACCAACTGCATAGACATTGACAAAACCTAAGCATATTGTTGACATTTATACTGATCCTGATGTATTGAAGCCACCGCATCATTTGTGATGCCACATGGTATCCACCAACCTCTCATCACTGTCCAAATTTGGTTGCCAGGTATTATTTTAGTTGTCTCTTTAATATAGTTCTTTAACTAACGTTTTTCACAGATGTGGAATGTATTGACACTTGTTACAAAAATTCTTTCTAGCCTGCACAACGCTCCAATGTTTTTCTCCACTTCCCAGAAGGAAAAAGGGATGATATTTCTCTTTCTTGGTTTACCTTTTTTTTTCATTATTCTCTGTTTATGGCAATCTTCTCCGGAAGCTTTTTTTATTGTGTAGATTTCTCTCTAGGCCTATTTTGAGCACTGTTTCCTTTGTGGTTCCTTGTTGGGTGCATCTATTTCGCACAGTTGTATTATCAAAAGCTTTTGTTTTTTCAGGTCTACAGAGTATATTTTTAGTTGGATGTTGTAGAATGTAATTTTGTTGTAAAAATAATAAATTATTTAAAGTATTTTTATCTATCTTAAATTAAATTTTAAATTCTGCTTAGAGTTTATATACAATATATGATTAATGTAGTGTTGGTTTTATATTACAAAACTATAAAATTTGTTTTATGTAATGAGTTTTCTCTTCTAAAACCAACAAGTTTGTATGGTCATTCAACTAATCATATTACCATTTCATGAACACAAGAATTAAGAGTCATTGGATTCCAAAAAGGAGAACTTGTATCTTCAATTCCTTATGGACCATTGCCTCTAGTTCTAGTAGTGAAAGATGATCTTCTATTTTTATTTTTTCTTAAAAGATCTTATGCTACAAAGTTGCATGAAAAATTCATTGTATGGCATCATTGAGGATGAGTTTTTTTGAACCATCACGAGAAAGACACAAGGACATGAATCATGGGATCAAGAAAAATGTATTTGATCAAATTGTTTACGGATCTCAAGCTTGAAAATCAAAATCATGCTATGAATTTCACTCATGAATATATTTTTAAAATTATTAAATCAAGACAACTCTTTTGAAGGAGATTTCAAAATGTACAGTCTCTTTAAGTAAATCCATACTAAGCATGAACTCTAACCTCCAACAATTCTTAGTTTTTTTTCTTTTGATAGGGTTTTTCATATCTCAATCAAGGGGGAATAATTAAGGCATCACATGTCATGTCTCATTTTTATTTAATTTAATTTTGCAAAAAAAAATCTCATTTCAATATTTTTCATGGGATAAAGGAGGAGTTATTTAATATTTTGGATCTACGATTATATAATATTTTCAAGTTGTTTAAGTGGTGCCAATTAAATATTAAATACATTTTAATAATTAATGGTGTTGACAACAAAAAAGGGAGCGTGGGATTTCTCATGAGGAGGTTTGTAACCTCTAGGATTCAGTGGCAATCAATTACTGGTAGCATTTTTTATGACAACATGCATGTGGAGAGTTACTATATAATTTTGGTTAAGAATATGCAATTGTGAGCTTCTTTGAGAGGGAAAACAATGAAAATAATATTATTTTATTTATTTTTTCAAGAGAGGAGTGTTTGGATTTGGTTCTTTATTTATTTGTAGGCAAAGTCACATTTCAAGATCATTTTGCCAATTTATCTTCTCTATATTGCATTGTATGAACTTTTGTTCTACAATCTTCTTATGTGGATAAATACCCATAGGATAGTACAACTTGATGATGAAAACCAATGGGTTATGAGGGTTGAAGGATGAAACCCCTTTGATTTTGGAGAGCATTCTCACTTATGGAGTGCATTGGAGCTTCATCGTATTGATCAATTCAACTAGTTTTTGTGTGTAGGTGTGAGTTGTAGTTTGATTTGTGAATTTTATGTAGGTGTTGTTGTTGTGAGAATTGATTTTTTTGTTATTCCATGAATTTTAATCATGTCCAAGATTGAATAAATTATCTTTCTAGTTGGATATTGTTTGACAGAGTTTTAAGTGACATATTGAGTTTATATGGCTTCATTTTTTTAGTTAATTTTTGGTGCAGTCATTATAGATTTTCTCTATCCTCTTTGATTGTTTCCATCATCAAGGATTGGTTCTAAGTGTTGTGGTTTTCTTTGATGCTTTTTTGGTGAAATTGGGCAATGTAATGTTGGGATTTGAAATGTAAAAATCACTCAATTTTGTGTAGAAGTGTAATTTGGTATCATATTTTATTTTTTTTGTTGTTGTAGGTATTTTGGTTGTTGTGAAAACCTATTCTCCTATAAAATCAGTTTCATATGTTTTGTAGAAGTTGCAAGAGTTTCAATTGCTTTTTGTGCATTGATAGTGTTGATTTACAAACTATATTGTGGAGTTTTCATAAAATATTTGTAAATTTTTTTTGGCATCTATCTCAAATCTGATATTGCACTCATAAAGTCATTAGTTGGATCATTACATCACATGCAATTATATCAATAAGGATATCCATGTTGGGTTCAAGTGTACACTACAATGAGGAAATGCCACCCATTATGAATACATTTGCGTTTGAAAGAGGCAATATATTAGATTTAAGTAGATTACATCAATAATAAACACTTTTGGATTTAACTGTGTTGTGTGGTCTCATACCACACCCCATTTTTCTCCTTAGAAAAATGTGGACCCCCTCTTTTCTGTTGCTTTTCTTTCCCTTCCTTTTCTTTTGCTTGCTTTGGTGTGTTGCTTTTGGAGGAAATGGTAAAATGGTGAGTTTTAATCCAACTTACCTAGCCCTGCTTAAGTTCTTGCTTTACCGAACATGGGATGTAAAATATTTTCCCTGACCTTATCAATATACCAGATCCCCACGTCCCGGGTATTGACATTGTTGCTCTAAGGATGTTGTATCTTTGGTAAGTTTCACTTTTCATTCGACCGATAATAGTGCTTGGTGGGTCGTCACCTAGATAAAATTGTCCTAATGTGTGTGTTTCCCCTCTTTGCTGGTTAGCTCAATAGTGGCTTTTTTTTAATTTCTTTAGAACCAGTGATCGAAGGTTTTTTGTAAATGTTGTTTCAAACCAATTTGGCTTCGATTGCACCCGGTCCCAGGTTTCCTTTTGCACCCGGTTCTCATGAACCCGGTGGGTAAAAGTCCCAACTCTCAAAAATATTTTCAAAGTCCGGTGTCAGATGATTCAAACCTCGATTGATTGTGAATTTGTTAAGTATCCAAGATAAGTTTTGCTTCTAAGGCCTTTGCCTCATAAAAATTAAAGTGACACATAAGTGTGTCACGTTAGCCCCCTACGTCGTTTTCTTCTCTAATGTTGTGCCCCTACATAGAAACCAAAGAGTTCGTGATTTGAACCCTAATCCACCATGATTGCACCTTTATTTAGGGTAATTAATACATGTAGAAAAAAAATTAATGAAGGTGGCAAATAATACACATACCTGGCACCACCTCATGCATGTAGTTGCTTTCGTAACACTCTACCTTGTGTCAAATTACTCACCTATAAGGACATTGAAGAATTAAAACCAAGATTATGGCATGCAAAGAAAGGCAAGTCTCGAGAAACTAAAGAAAACAACTACCAAGGGTTTTGAGCCTGCGTTCAAAAAACTGTATCATCAACAAAACCAAGTATTCTTCGAATAAATGAAATTCTATTAATTATTTTGTGCATGTATGGCTCAGGTCAAATGGAATTATCACTGGTTAGGTAACTAAAATGTTGATTATTTTGAAAGGAATTTAAGCTAATTGCAAATTGTAAATGTCATAAAAAAATAACTTTTATGAATTATTGAAAATGGATGATTAGATTTAACCCTAACTCACACACAAGGCACATATTTCCTAATAATGCAGGAAATCTAGAGAAATATGAGCACTTCCAGGAAGAAGCCAATAGATGAGGAATTCGAGTCCCCTATTTTACAGGTTGTATCAATCGACAAGACAGTTACAGACACCCATCCAGGATGGTTTACTGATATTGAATTCATTACATGGATTTGACAAGAGGGTGCCTCTTAGTGTGTAAAGAACATCATTGCAAGTGGACTACGTTTGGCAGGAGGGTTTCTGTTGGCAATGAAGGCTCCTGAACCAATAATGGAATGTATGAATTGGTATGACCCAAACAAGAGGGTCATTGAGAAAGAGGTAGGATTCTATGCAAACCTCTCTGTAAAAGGGATTGTATACACATTTGGGCTCACTGCATTCAGACAAATGAATCTATTGAATACGCAAGTATTGGCTACGACATGCCTGAATGTAGAAGAACAAAACATGAAGTTTATGAATGCAACATGGTGTCGCGAGGAGATCACAAATCAAATGAGACAAATCTCGAGGTCAGTGTTTAATCAGGATGTTTAGGACATAATAACCCTATTGAGCAGGATAGTTGGACTCAAGGATGCCAACAAATTTGAACCTTGGATGTTCGAGCTTATAGTGAAAATAATGGAAGGCCCTATGAAAATTCACAGAGGGAGTTTCATCAGCGACAAGCTGCGTAAATAGTTAATGATGTTCCTGAACACCTAATGGTTTTCTATGTCTTCATATGTTGTTTATTCTTGTACCATGGGGGAAAATATACAAGGATTAGATAGGATTGGTACCCTGGGCAAAAAACCAAGGAATAATTTGATTTATGCTCATATGCCCCATATTACTATTCACAAATATCGGGAGCACTATTAGAGGGTTAATGATGTGTTTTCTATGAGTCTGGTAAGATTAATGGAAAGTGACAAAGCCAAAAGATTGTCCCTAGAAGCACAGAGTGTCATCCGATCAGTTGGGGGCTGGTATATTCAATTTCCCACTTTCACCTACATCTAGGTGGAAGGATTCAGAGGACACCCTTTCATGCTACCTAGGTATGCAACATACAATATGTTGTTATTAGAATTGGTAAGACAAATGCAAAAGTCTCATGCCCTTTTCGCAAAAGCATGCAAGAAATGTTCTATCAAATTCCCCATCACAATCAGGAATTACAAATGTGTTGCGGCCAAAAATGTTGATATGTGTGAGGAAGAGTTGAAGCTTTATATGTTGGAGCTCTTTTCACTCCAGCAAAAGAATCATGATCTAGAGGGAAACATTGCCCAACTAATAAGCTGGAAGTATGCTCATGTTTATGATCTAGAGGATTTTTGGCATAATTGAGATGATGAGCATGAGGTAAGGAAGCAGTCAGACTAGAGATTGCCATTACAAGTAGCAAGGCTTCTTGGACTCCATGATATTCTGGAGTAGTTGGATATGGATAATGGAGAGGTATTGAATGCAATTTATGATACAGAAAATATTTTTGGTGAACCTATCCCAAACCCAAATTATACAAAGAAGGATATCATAACCATTAAGGAAATTTCTAAGCAAGTATTGACATACACTCAACATTGGATCAATGGTTATGGTGAGGCATTAAAAGAAGCTAGGGTACAACTCACATACTTGCCTAATGTGAAGAGAAAGCAATAGTTAGAGGATGAATCAAGGTATGTAGAGACTACTAAAATGAAAAGAAAGGTTAGTAAAACAAAGATAGCTGGGCATAGTGAAGAAGGAATTCCTGATACTTCAAGCTAAAGAATTCTAGTAACGCCAACTAGCTAGTGCAAAGAGACTGTGACCAATCTAGCCAAGGTAATGGTGATTCCTAAGGCGACGTTTTCTTCCATATTAAAGCCAAGAGCTCAACCTATGATTGGCGAGGAGGCGAGAATGAAAACATAAACACATGCTAAGACAAGGTCTGCATTGCAGAAGGTAGTAGATATATTTACTTCTCCACCTTCAGTCAATACTGCAACAATGAGACAAACCCTGTGAGGGACTCTTGTAATTCAAGAGGAAGGTCTTGAACAAACTGAGGAATAAGTTAGAAAATAGTGGGAGAAGCTGACTGTTATGATGAAACAGTTTGAAGAAAAAAGATCTAAAGAAAATCCCATGATGCAACTAGTAGTGGAACAAGTACCAGATATAGGGTCAAATCCTACACATAAAGAAGAAGAAGATTTTGTAAGAGGATCACTCACTCTAGAAGCAGAAAACCCTAAAGAAATTGATGAAATAAGAATAGGGAATACTATATGTCAGAATCCCAGTGATAATATTGATAATGAAGATACGATAGATGATCAGCTTCCACAAGGAAAAAATAAAGAATATGTTGAGCAACCACAGACTTCTAAGAAATCAGGAGAAGGTCAGGATAAGAATGAAACTGTAGAGTCCTCACAGAACTTGGGTGGTGAATGAAGAAATGATGAGAATCTTGATGTTTTAGGACTACAGGAAAATGATACCCCAAGGAGTGATGCTAAACACATGGCAGGATAGGAGAATATAAGTCTGGAAGAGGAAGAGACGGTGATGAACCAAGGTAATCCAGAATCCATGCTAGTGAGGACAGAAAGTGTTCAAGTTCTGTGGTTTGTGATAGGTAATGTTGATAGTTCAAGAGGAGAAGTTCTTGAACATGCAAATCATCAAGAACAAGAAAATACTCAAGAGGCAAAACATAACAAAGAAGCACCTGACTAGTTAGTTAGGAAAATGGCTTCACCGTTGGAGGTGGAACTAGTGCCTCTAGATCTTAGAAGTTTGATACAAGAATTAGAGACCCCTAAAACTAGAGGTAGAGCAAAGAAAAGACATGCAATGAAGAGGAATGCAGATGGAGGGAGGACTCTCCAAATAGCTACTCTGATGGGAGATAAGAGCAAGCATGAAATAACACCTAGGGATTATAGGGTAACAACAATTAATGTTAGACATTCATCATGGGGACATGAATTAGAAGAGATGAAAGTAAATTTAGAGACAACTATCGCCAAAGTACAGAGGAGTAAATGGAAGAAAAGAGAGCTAAAGCAACAAATTGCTTTCCTGGAAGGTTTTATCAAGTCTCTATCCCAAGTTAATCAAACATAGACTAAATAGTCGTAGAATCTAGTACTCATGTCTAAGGAGCAAGTAGATGCCATTACAACACTTTGTCATAAGGTAAGCATATTCGAAGAGTGGATGGAGTACCTAGTAAGGCAAGGAGAAGAGTTAATAAAGGATGCAATTGGGAAACATAAGTGTAAATAGGGAAAATTTCAGATTTAAATGTTGAAAACAACAAATTAACTAAACCCTATCAAGCACCGTGAAGCACAAACTAGAATGAAAATGCAAATAAATAAAGGAAATGCAAACCAATTTTCAAACTAGACTTGATTGACCTTCATGGCTCTTCTCCACCTGCATGAGAATGCAAGATTTTGAAGGTTTATTGTTGGAGGAATGTGTTAGCTCTCAAAAACGCAGGCTAAATGCCTCAAGAGGCTGCCAATCTCTTGATATGTTTCAGGGTAACAGACAAGGTCAAGAGAACTCAACCTTCTACTCTGTTAGTGTCATTTCTGGTTTTCTCATTGTCTAGTTGTGTACTCTGGTTTTTCATGACTAAACTTTAGCTATGGGGTGTCTTTCATTTTAGCACGTGGGTTAAATGGGCTCCCACAAGGGTTGAGCCCAGCGTGCTAGTTTTGATCTACAAGGGGCGACCTGTGTTAGGGTTTCCTGGTTTTTCTCTTTTCCTTTTTTTGGGTTTTTATTCCGGTTCACGTTTCTCTTTTGCTTGCTTTGGTTTTTCTTTCAGAATCAGGGCGGAACGGATGCTTGAAGGGAACTAGAACTTCTCCAAATTCTGAAGTTCTAATTCATGTTCACGCATCCATCTCGGTCCCCATTTCGTGTGTTTGGTGTTCCTTTTTCTTTCTGCCTTGCGATAGTCGCTGGTTCTTTTCCTCTGTCTCTTTGCTTGTCTTTTGTTTTGTTTTCTTTGGCGGGGGTGGGATCGGGATGGGAATCATTTTTGGAACCTTCTTCATGTTTCCTGTCTTGGGTTTTGTCCCGCTCCGGCCCCGCGGCTTCTTTTTCTCGTGTCGATTCTGGCTCCGCCTCCGCGGTCTTTTCTTTGGCGGGGGCGGGATAGTTTTCGGCCCCGGTCCCTTTTGTTCCTTTTGTTCCCCGTCTCTTTCCTAGTCCCGGCTCCGGCCCTGTTTGGTTCCTGTCTCGTTTGCCTTTTTGTTTCATTGACCTGTCCGCCCAATTTATTCTAACTTAAGTGGTTCCCCTGAGCCCCATTTTTCATTCGTTACCGACCCATAGCTACCGTTTTTACCAACCCTGCTTCTTCTTCGCTGTGACTTTCAGCTTTCGGTGTAACCTCTTGGCGACTCTTATCTATCCCCTGAGGTTCTCTTTCTTTTCGGCCTGGGTTGGTTGTGTCGGAGAGATGTCTCCCCGACTCCTTTGTGTCTCACCGATGGGCTTTCCTTTCGGCGTGACAGTTCCCATTCGGGGTGAGGTCCTTCCGACTCCCCTTGGTTTCCCCGAGTTCCTTTTTGCTGCCCTCCATTGTGCCTTCAGCATGACTCTTTCGGTTCAGGGTGACATCTTGGTGACTCCGTATTCTCTCCCTGAAGTCTCTGTCGGCCTATGTTCTTTGTGTCGGGGAGATGTCTCCCCGACCCCCGCTTGTCTTCCCGACTATGGTGGCCCCCTTTGCTCTTCGGTGTGACTTCCCTTCGACAGGACTTGGAACTCTCGATATATCTCTTGGCGAATCTGTTATGTCTTGCCGACGGTGTTTTGTGGTTTGCTTTTGGCGTGGGTGGCACCTTTTGTTGAGATGTCTCAGCGATGTCATCTTGCTACGCCGACCGGTGATGGAAGACTTGATGCTTGAGGGAGACTTGTGTTTCGGTGTATGTCATAGCGATGGGGTCGTGTCTTGCCGACGGTGATTCAATGTGTGGCTTTCGGTGAAGGTCTTATCTTCTCTCGGCGAACAAGTTTCTAAGGGTCTTCTCGGTATAACAGTGAAGTGTCTACATGACTTCTCACCGATGATTGTGTGCTACAGCGACATACATTTGGCAGGTGATTTCATCGGTGAAAGAAGTTATAGGACACAGCGACTTAAGTGGTGTATAAAGATCTCTTCGGTATGAGCTTGGGTCTTCGGCGAGTGACCTTCGGTCTCGCCGATGGAACATAAAGTGGTCTTTGTCGGCGTGAGTTTTGAATCGTCTTGGCGACACTGCATGAAGGAAATATCTTTCGGTAACACACTGTGACTTCGCTGTGATGTCTGGCCGACTTGGCCATCTCTCCCCAACTCTATGGTGTTTTCAGTGTTACATGTGGATTTCGCTGTATGGTCTCACCGACATTGTGATCTCCTGCCAACTTTGACGGGTGTTTGGTGCAACATGTTTCTGTTGTGCAGTTTTGCACATACGCCCCACTGAAAGTAGGGACCCTCTTTTTGCTCTGGCTTTTGGTGTCTTTTGGCCCCTTAATTTTGTTGATTTCATTGCCTTTGGAGGTCTTTAGATGTTCATCTTGCTTGCCCAAGTGATTTCCCCAGGTTGCACTTTGAAAAAACTAAGTTCTGAGCAAAATCCGGGTTTTTACCCCAATCCGGGATTTTCCGGTCCGTCTGGATTTTCCCGGATTCTGTTCAAAGTTTGGCTCTGTGCAAAAATCTGGGTTTTTACCCTAATCTGGGATTTTCCGGTCCATCCAGATTTTCCCGATTTCCATGAAAATTCCAGATTCGAGCGAAATCCGGGTTTTTGCCTGCGTCTGGGATTTTCTGCCTGACCCGGATTTTCTCGGATTTCTTCAGTTTTTTGGGTACGTGCCAAAGTCTGGAATTTTATGCCGTCCGCAGAAATCCGGTCCACCCGGTTTTTTCTGGATTTTTTGCCAGGCTTTGTGCAAATTGAAATGTTGGATTAAATTGATGAATTTGATGATAAATGTTCAACATCCCATGCTTAATTTGATATATTACACGATGTTTCGCGCATTCTTGGTTCATTTTGATGATCTATTGTTGAAATTTTTGTCTTATTCGGTAGAATCCTGTCCGGCTGGTTTTTTCCGGACTCTGGTCTGGAGTCCGCCTGACCTGGATTTTCTTGGATTTTCCCCTTGGTCTGGTTTCCTGAAATGGAAATTTTTCCGAAAATGATTATTTTTCCAAAAATGGAATTTAAAAAAAAAATGATCCTGAAAATGAAAATTTCTTGAGATAAAAAAAATTGAAAATAAAAATTTCCAAAAATGGAAAAAATTCTGAAATGGAAAGTTTCCTTATAAAAATGTAAGTTTTTAGAAATGTCAAAATTTTATTCAAATTTAATTTGGACATGTGGGCTATTAATGATGATATCTGTTTTTCAGAACTAAATAAATATTAAAAGGGGGACTTGCATATGGATTTGTGCAAAGAGGGAAATCTGGAAATGTTCAATTTAAATTTTCAAAATGGGACTTGCTTAAGAATCCGTGCCAGAACTGTCAACAGCTGGAGGACTTTCTGGAAAACACGTGAATCTGATCTTGCTGGAGATCGTGGGCCGACATGGATAATATTCATGCATTTAATGCAAATCTTGTCCTATTTTGAAATTCTCCTGGCCGACCTGTTTTGGGGCCAGTTATTATTGTAAAATCTGATTGGGCCGACATGTTTGGGGTTTTCTATAAATGGCGTTTGTGCCTCATTTGTAAGGGGAGGTGAGAAATTAGGAGAAGATTTGATAGAGAGCGAATTTAGCAGTAGAGTAGAGGTAGAAGCTAGCCAATTTATGAGCAAGTGATGTAACAAAACATTGGAATTGTTGTTGGAGTTTGGTGATTCAATACAATTGAAAGCATTGTGATTTTCTGGTGATCTCTTTTGTGTTGGCTTATCTCAAGTGCATGGTTCTTATGATTCAATTTTTAAAATTGCTCATGGTTATTAGATTTAGATTTAGATCTGATTCAATGATGTTCATGATTTAATGTTTGAAGTGTTTGCAGCAATCCTTGGTCCATACTTTTTGCAGCTAGCTGATTGTTAGTTGCTTTGTAAAGTTAGCCTGGACCTTTATATTCATTGTGCTTGGTTCAGTTATGGAGATTTATTCATTTCAACTGCAATTGGGTTGTCTTGGGTGAATGTTCATAATCTGAAAATCTTTAAAACCTTAGAAGATTGCACTGTTTATGTAAGATTGTAGATTAATCTTGGTCAAGCAGAGATTGGTTTCGTTGGGATTGGTCCATTTCAAGTGTTTTACCATTTGCATTGTTAATCTTAGGAGTTGGAATAGAATAGAATCTCTCTAAACTCTTATCTCTTTTGCTGTTTATTTTGAATCTGGGTTAGTTTTAGGATTGAAAGCATCACCATATTGTTGCATCTGATGAAAATTCGCTTCCAACATTGTTCATTTGTAAGGCCCCCTTGTGATTACCAGCATTTTCACATATTATCTGAGTTGTTTATGCATTGTCATAGTAACTTGTTGACACCCGAGAGACCTTGGGGTGATTTTTGGTAACTTGTTGAAAATTACCTTTCAAGAGAGATAGAATATTGCATTCTGTCTAAGTTGTTGCTGTGCAGAAAACACCATCAACAGATTGGCGCTAGAAGGAGGGCCGAACAAGGTGACATAGCTAGAAGATTGAATGAGCCTTTATGTCGAAAATCTGAGATATGGCAGATCTCAAAATCTGAAAATTCAAGTTCTGAGTCAAGATGGAAAAACAGTATCACATATGTCATGATGGAAATGGTCTTCAGATTGATTCTTTTCTACTTTGTGAGTCTCTGAACAAGAGGTTAGTTCTATGGGATGGTAAGGGTTTACATCATTATGCATTATCAGATCAGTGTAGAGTCCACAACACCTGTACACACAGTGAGTTCGAATGTCTGGCCTTTCTGGGTGAAGTTGAGAGGGTTTTGCAAATGAACCTTTTCATGCAACACTTGTCTGAACCATTAGCCTCCCTAGATCTAGGGTTTATTGATGTTGCAGTTGAGGCATTTACACAACTAGTTGAAGATCAACTTGTTGGTGGTAAGCATTTGCAGGATTTCCTTTCATCAAAATGGTGTAGAGTTCATAATGCAACCCATTCGGAGTTCATTTGCCACTCTTGTGTTAATACCATCGTTAGAGTTGGAGGATACCTAGAGGGGAGAGAAAAGTTAAACAAGGAATGCACTATAGAGAGGAAAACCAGTTCTGAATCCAGGGATGACGTTGCAACTGATATTGAGGTGATCTTGGATGACAAATATGAGATTTTAAAGTTCCCAGAGGAACATTCAAGTGAAGAATCACCTACGGAGATCAAGGAGGATGTTCTTATTGAGGCTAGTCAAGTTCCTGAAAATATAGTGGGGGCTGAGAAAGAGGTTCCTTTCCAAGATAAGGACTTGATACAAACCAGATATAAAGAGTTTGTTGTCAGAATTATAAGAGATTGGTCAAGCCTAGGTTTTGGAGTCTACCTAGAGGAGCTGTTGTTACCAGCTTGGTGCAAGATACATGAGGAAGAGCATTCAGAATTCACCTGTTTCTAGTGCCAGACAATCATAAAGGAGGTGAAGGAACAAGTACAGCTACTCTTACATGCAAATGGTACACCGACAGATACATCAAACAAGTCTCTGATTGAGGACTGTCAACCAGTGGCTGATGAACGTCTTAAAAAACATGAGGAAGCACTCAGTGAAGTGATCAGCGTTCCTGATGATTGTGATCAAGAATCCGAGCTAGTGCCAACAGAAGATGAATTCAGGGAGTCTTCTCATTTATCAAATTCTGTTTTTTCTCAGCTTATTGATGAAGTGCACAATGAGAACTCACAGATTCTATGCATTATTGATGGGGTAGTTGATGTGGTTCACGCTAATGTGCAGGAAAATATGAATGATGTTGAAAACATAAATGTTGCAGTCAGTATTGGTGAACATGCTCCAACTTCTCTAGGTGGAATATTGCACCATCAATGGAGACCCCCTGATGACACTGTGATCAACTCTTCACAAGTGCAGGATGATGAACACAACATTCAGTCTGCAGAAATACAAAATCAGGTTGTTTCTTTCTTTGCTGTAAATTCTGAATCTTGTCAATTTGATTATGGAGATTTAGGAAAGACAACTTGCATATGGGTTAATCATGGTCCTAATGAGTTACCTCAGTTACTAGTTATTCCTAATCTGGACATGGAGTTTGAATGCTACAAGGCAGAGATTTATTTTTCTGAATATAAAGATAGGTTTGCATTTCTGAGGACTGTTACCTTCACCTTATTGCTTGTCCATGCATTGATTAATCATATGGGGATGAGTCTCAGTTCATCCTGTCTGATCATGAGCCACTTTGAGTCTCTCTGTACATAGTGTTGATTTGAATAAATACAGCTTGGTCTGCTTTTCTTTTGCTTTTTTTTGCTTTATTTTCTTTAGGATAGATTGCTTTAGTTTTGATTGCTTTTCTTTGCTTATGTTTTGGCTAGTTTAGTTTGCTTTGGGTTTCGGTTTGGTTGTTTTGCTTCTCCAGCTTGGGTTTTCTATTTTCTGGTTGGAGAGGTGTCCTTCCTGTGCAATAATTCTTTATTATCTGGGATTGTTCTAAGTATTTCATTGATAGACTTTAATCGTGTGTCTTGAATTAATGGTCAAAGATCTTTTGTTGGTGTCAAGCGGTCTGAATGTTTGATTTAAAAATAATGGGTCATTGGTCTGACTTGAACCTGAAGTATTCTGAAATCTTATATCCTTCATACATCTTAAGAATCTGAAGGTTGCAGTAGGGTCCTTGCAAGGTCTTGTTGGGTGAAAAATCATATTTCTGCTTCAGTGCCACTGTGATTCTCGGCCCTGAGTGTGGACTTCACTATTCACAGGTTGAAATGAAAAGAATAGAAATATTGAAAAAAGAAAGAAAAAAGAAAGAAAAAAGAGAAAATATTGAAAATCAAAAGAATGAATTCAACTTATCAGGAGTATCTGAATATCTTTATCGAGGCTATAGACGCCTGGCTGGCAGTAGAGCTATGTTCAGGAGAGTCACAGCGATAACCTTGTCGGGGCTATGGACGCCTGACTGGCAGCGAGGCTCTATCCAGGTTGTTTTTGGAGTTAGAATCTTTACGTAGCCTAACTTGACTGAGCTTGGTTTCTGCAGTAGCTCGAGGAGGGAAATGAACTCACTTGCACACACTTGGATTTTCAGTTTATTGAAGGTTTAGTCTACCTTTGGTTCAGATTCCTTAGTCTTGCATTTTGATTTGTTTGCCAGATAGGGAGATCGAAACCAGAGATTCTAGGTTCATGATTCTTGTTCATCATCAAAATGCTCTGGAGTATTTTCCCAGCGGAGTCGCCATTTGTTGTGCAGTTTTGCACACACGCCCCACTGAAAGTAGGGACCCTCTTTTTGCTCTGGCTTTTGGTGTCTTTTGGCCCCTTAATTTTGTTGATTTCATTTCCTTTGGAGGTCCTTGGATGTTCATCTTGCTTGCCCAAGTGATTTCCCCAGGTTGCACTTTGAAAAAACTAAGTTCTGAGCAAAATCCAAGTTTTTACCCCAATCTGGGATTTTCCGGTCCGTCTGGATTTTCCCGGATTCTGCTCAAAGTCCGGCTCTGTGCAAAAATCTGGGTTTTTATCTTAATCCGGGATTTTCCGGTCCATCCAGATTTTCCCGATTTCCATGAAAATTCCAGATCCGAGCGAAGTCCGAGTTTTTGCCTGCGTCCGGGATTTTCCGCCCGACCCGGATTTTCCCGGATTTCTTCAGTTTTCCGGGTACGTGCCAAAGTCCGAATTTTATGCCATCCGCGGAAATCCGGTCCACCCGGATTTTTCCGGATTTTTTGCTAGGCTTTGTGCAAATTGAAATGCTGGATTAAATTGATGAATTTGATGATAAATGCTCAACATCCCATGCTTAATTTGATATATTACACGATGTTTCGCGCATTCTTGGTTCGTTTTGATGATCTATTGTTGAATTTTTGCCTTATTCGGTAGAATCCTGTCCGGCTGGTTTTTTCCGGACTCTGGTTTGGAGTCCACTTGACCTGGATTTTTCTGGATTTTCCCCTTGGTCTGGTTTCCCGAAATGGAAATTTTTCCGAAAATGATTATTTTTCCAAAAATGGATTTTTTTTAAAAATGATCCTGAAAATGAAAATTTCTTGAGATAAAAAATTGAAAATAAAATTTCCAAAATGGAAAAAATTCTGAAATGGAAAGTTTCCTTATAAAAATGTAAGTTTTTAGAAATGTCAAAATTTTATTCAAATTTAATTTGGACATGTGGGCTATTAATGATGATATCTATTTTTCAGAACTAAATAAATATTAAAAGGGGGACTTGCATATGGATTTGTGCAAAGAGGGAAATCTGGAAATGTTCAATTTAAATTTTCAAAATGGAACCTGCCTAAGAATCCGTGCCAGAACTGTCAACAGCTGGAGGACTTTCTGGAAAACACATGAATCTGATCTTGCTGGAGATCGTGGGCCGACATGGATAATATTCATGCATTTAATGCAAATCTTGTCCTATTTTGAAATTCTCCTGGCCGACCTGTTTTGGGGCCAGTTATTATTGTAAAATCTGATTGGGCCGACATGTTTGGGGTTTTCTATAAATTGCGTTTGTGCCTCATTTGTAAGGGGAGGTGAGAAATTAGGAGAAGATTTGATAGAGAGCGAATTTAGCAGTAGAGTAGAGGTAGAAGCTAGCCAATTTATGAGCAAGTGATGTAACAGAACATTGGAATTGTTGCTGGAGTTTGGTGATTCAATACAATTGAAAGCATTGTGATTTTCTGGTGATCTCTTTTGTGTTGGCTTATCTCAAGTGCATGGTTCTTATGATTCGATTTTTAAAATTGTTCATGGTTATTAGATTTAGATTTAAATCTGATTTAATGATGTTCATGATTTAATGTTTGAAGTGTTTGCAGCAATCCTTGGTCCATACTTTTTGTAGCTAGCTGATTGTTAGTTGCTTTGTAAAGTTAGCCTGGACCTTTATATTCATTGTGCTTGGTTCAATTATGGAGATTTATTCATTTCAACTGCAACTGGGTTGTCTTGGGTGAATGTTCATAATCTGAAAATCTTTAAAACCTTAGAAGATTGCACTGTTTATGTAAGATTGTAGATTAATCTTGGTCAAGCAGAGATTGGTTTCGTTGGGATTGGTCAATTTCAAGTGTTTTATCATTTGCATTGTTAATCTTAGGAGTTGGAATATAATAGAATCTCTCTAAACCCTTATCTCTTTTGCTGTTTATTTTGAATCTAGGTTAGTTTTAGGATTGAAAGCATCACCATATTGTTGCATCTGATGAAAATTCACTTCCAACATTGTTCATTTGTAAGGCCCCCTTGTGATTACTAGCATTTTCACATATTATCTGAGTTGTTTATGCATTATCATGACCTGACACCCGAGAGACCTTGGGGTGATTTTTGGTAACTTGTTGAAAATTACCTTTCAAGAGAGATAGAATATTGCATTCTGTCTGAGTTGTTGCTGTGCAGAAAACACCATCAACAGTTTCCTTCAGCCAGATGGTTCCCCGAGTTCCTTCTGTCTGGTCGATATGCTTGGCTCTTCGTTGTAGTTGTTTCTCTTCGCCTTGAGGTCTTCCCGACACTGCTATCTCTCGTCGATATGAGCCTCTCCACGCGGTGCGTTAAAACCCGAGCTACTAATGGAACATCAATGCGCACATGCAGATGATGAACGGTGATGTTTTAATTTGAGCGATAAAGGTGCCCGATGTTTGTCTGAAGACCAGTATGCAGTGCAATCTAGTGGAGGACTTGTCTCAGTGGTCCAATGAAGATTTAAAGGCGACCGCCTGATCTCTGATGATCAACGGTCGAGTTTCATACTAGACCACTGTTAGGGTTTCTGTGTTCGCGCTAGAAGCCTGGTGCATTCATGGCGACAGAGAGTTGGTCGTTGGCTCCACCGAACCAACATTCATGGCGACGCGGCTCTGGTACAAGGACGACATGGCTCGAGTATGGACGCGCGGATTTGGCGGCGGATTTGACATCAATTGCCTGGCTTCTTTCATGCGGGAGTGTCTTTCCTATAGCAACCCGACCAATGACATTTATGAGGCCAGAGAAGTAGTTGAAGAACATGGCGATTAGGGTTTGACATGGTGCTGATGTGGCTCTGAGCTGGATGGCGTTTCCGGAGCTGTTTAAAAGGAACTTCTGAATCATTTGTAAGGGTCAGGGGCCAGAAGTTAGAACAAAAATCTGAAGAGAAGAGCACTAAGTCACAGAGTCAGGTTTTTACCAGATTTTGAGGTTTAGGGTTACAGTCTGTAAATTGTGAGGTCTTGGACACATGTATGAATCTGAATGTATAGATTGAGATCTTTAAGTCTCTCCTTTGTATTGTGCGTATGGATTGTTAATGAAAGTTGATCAAGGATCACTTATTTAATCATTTTAATGTAACGTTTTACTATCTGTTCTGGTTGTTGCTCTTATTCAAGGAATAAGTTAAATGCTTTAATCATATCAGAGATTCATATGTATGATAGGAGGATTTGATAAGTAGTCTTATAGATCTGATCACTAGTTGTGAGACTAATAAGGTTAATCTTGCAAAGACTTTAATGTCCAGAGTAATGGTTCCTTCTATTTGCAGATTATTGTGACTCCTAGCCCAATGGATATGGCACTAATCTGATATATGCTATTTGTCTTTAGGGTTCTAGTCTTCTTGCTCAAGATCAATCATTTTATTTAATCAATCTTGTTTGATGTCTTGCCCTACCTCCTGGTTGCTACAAGTATTGTGTTACTGGGAATCTAGCCATATTTGAGGTTCTCAATACTTGGCATTAGGAGTCATCTGCTATAAAAAGCAATGTCTAGTCTTATTTGAGGCATTGTGTGGGTATACCCGCCCTGGTTCTACAGAGCCTAAAGTGTAGAAGATCTCAGTCTTTGACTGAATCTTGTCAGTTGGTCCAGGTCCTCTGAGTTGCCCTTGACTGGAGATGGCTACTCCATAGGTAGAATAGGAGACCAACCTGGTTGCTCATTAAAAACAACCAACAAGATGGCGGCTCCACTAGGGATTGACTAGAATCTTGCCTTATCAAAGAGTCATATCAATTTCCATGTTGGTTAGGTTCAAAGTTTGAAGAATCTTAGGCTTGGAGAAAAGCTTTGTTGCAGTGAACCTGAAAGCTACAAGATCTATGGTGCTCTGTCGGATGGAACTTAGAGAAAGATTTACATGTAAGTGAGCTTCATATCATTTGAAGTTCTTGTCCTCTGCAAAGAGGTGGCGACTCTGTCAAGGTAAACCCATTGAAGATTCAAAGAATAGTTCCATGACTGCAACGTTTCCAGGTATTCTTCATGCTTTTTGAAAAAAAAAAAAACTTTATTCCCCTTTATTTGGTGAGATCAAGCACTAGCATCAAGGGAGGTTTGATTATTGCAACTGGATAGTTGTAGAGGGATAGGTTTCATTTGCAAAATGCATTGTTGTCCTGTTTCTCCCTCTACAAGCTTTGATACCATGCTTAAGGCACAGTCTTGTCCTCATAAGAGAGAGTATGATAAGGAAAGATACAACCCTTTGGATTTTGATAAAATCCAGGGTTACCCACATGCTGCCCCTAGGGGAATCAATAAATATTTACCCAAGTTTAAAGGTGGTGTTGAGGAATCAACATCAAGACATATTCAGCTTTTTATTGATTTCATTGGACACTGTCAGGTTGAAAAAGAGGATGTGGTCATGAAGCTATTTGTCAGATCTTTAGAAGGTGTGGCTGATGATTGGTTCACTTGCTTACCAGTGCACTCCATTGTTTCATGGTATCAGCTTAGAACTTTGTTCCTTGATACCTTTGGTGATGTATCTAGTCCTGGTAGAGGTCAAGAGGAGGAAGAAGTGGTTGAGAGGGTAGGACAGAGCACTGACCTACTAAGTTGTAAACAAATATCAGATTTTCTAACCACAGAATATCAAAGATGTGCACACAACAACTCTAGGTTGTTGTGGGCAACTCATATCGGTCTTGACGATGAGGACCTGCAGGATGCAAGGTATGATGCAAGTGATTTTGATGCCCCTTCTAATGGTGATCTTGCAGATCATGATGACACTGATTTCAGTTTGAAATCAGATTGTGCTTCTGAACTAGAGTTGCTCAATGGTGAGCAAGATTGGGATGATGATGACAGTTGGACAGCCCATGAAGATGAGTTAGAATCCTTTGGTGACTCTCATTGCCAGCATGATGAAGAATAGAGCCAAGTGAAAAGAGGAAGTGGGAGTAGTAGTTTAATCCATCATTGCATTAATGATGTGCCTCCTCCTACTGAAAATGATACAAAGTAGTTGCAAGATGTGTTGAATGGTGAGTGTATCCCTTTGTATACACTTGATGAAGTTTTCACAGAATGTGACAATATGCAGAGCACTGGAGCTAGTTATTTTCAACTTCAGGGTAATGTAAATAGTGAATATCATAGCTTGTTGTCACATAACAGTCAACATTTTGGAAGTATGTCTGACTTTCAAATGCATAAGGATCATGTACGTGTTTATAGTGATGAATATGACAGCCTGTTGAGAGGTACTAACATATTTTGTCAGGTAGCTAATTGTGATCAGACTGTGTTTTTATGCAGTCCTGATCAGTATTCACATGTATTGCCACAAGATACAGAATCAAAGAATCAAGAGTGTGGCAATAATAAAGTTTATTGGATTTGGTTGCCAGTTGAAGATAAAACTAAAAAAAGAGCAAGTTTTCACTTGTACAAAGGCAACCTGACACTTATGTTTGCAGAGGTACATTCATTCATACTGCTGCAAATTGGCAGAGGCAAGCACAAGTTAGGGAATGTCAGCTCATTTAGCAGAATTATGTTTGATAGAGGTAAAAGCTGGCTCTCATTTTTCATTTGGTGGCCTAGTGTCATCAGATGAAACAAAGGAATCAACAATGTGACTCTTGAATTTCCTGTTCATGGACAATTCTCGAAATGGTGCTTCATCTGAAGCATTTCTTTTTCCATGAACATTAGGTTAGGTTTTTGCTTTTCTGGTCGGTTTTGTTTTGTTGTGTCTGCTAACCTTGTCCGGTTAGCTCCTCGTTGCTTTTGTTTTTTTTGTTCTGGTCTGCTCTCCCAGTGATCTGAATTCTTGCTATGCCCACCAGGGGCATACATCCCCCAACTGGAGCCTATGTTAGTGCCATTTCTGGTTTTCTCATTGTCTAGTTGTGTACTCTGGTTTTTCATGACTAAACTTTAGCTATGGGGTGTCTTTCATTTTAGCACGTGGGTTAAATGGGCTCCCACAAGGGTTGATCCCAGCGTGCTAGTTTTGATCTACAAGGGGCGGCTTGTGTTAGGGTTTCCTGGTTTTTCTCTTTTCCTTTTTTTTGGGTTTTTATTCCGGTCCCTGTTTCTGTTTTGCTTGCTTTGGTTTTTCTTTTGGAATCGGGGGCGGAACAGATGCTTGAAGGGAACTAGAACTTCTCCAATTCTGAGGTTCTAGTTCCTGTTCATGCATCCATCCCAGTCCCGATTCCGTGTGTTTGGTGTTCCTTTTTCTTTCTGCCTTGCGGCGATCGCTGGTTCTTTTCCTCTGTCTCTTCGCTTGTCTTTTGTTTTGTTTTCTTTGGCGGGGGCAGGATCGAGATGGGAATCATTTTTAGAACCTTCTTCATGTTTCCTGTCTCAGGTTTTGTCCCGCTCTGGCCCCGCGGCTTCTTTTTCTCATGTCGGTTCTGGCTCTGCCTCCACGATCTTTTCTTTGGCGGGGTCGGGATAGTTTTCGGCCCCGGTCCCTTTTGTTCCTTTTGTTCCCCGTCTCTTTCCTGGTCCTGGCTCTGGCCCTTTTTGGTTCCCGTCCCGTTTGCCTTTTTATTTCATTGACCTGTTCGCCCAGTTTATTCTAACTTAAGTGGTTCCCCTAAGCCCCATTTTCCATTCATTACCGACCCATAGTTATTGTTTTTACCAGCCCCGCTTCTTCTTCGCTGTGACTTTTAGCTTTCGGTGTAACCTCTCCGCGACTCTTATTTGTCCCCCGAGGTTCTCTTTCTTTTCGGCCTGGGTTGGTTGTGTCGAGAGATGTCTCCCCGACTCCTTTGTGTCTCACCGATGGGATTTCCTTTTGGTGGTTCCCATTTAGGGTGAGGTCCTCCCGACTCCCCTTGGTTTCCCCGAGTTCCTTTTTGCTGCCCTCCGTTGTGCCTTCGGCATGACTCTTTCGGTTCGGGGTGACATCTTGGTGACTCCGTGTTCTCTCCCTAAAGTCTCCGTCGGCCTATGTTCTTTGTGTCGGGGAGATGTCTCCCCGACCCCCGCTTGTCTTCCCGACTGTGGTGGCCCCCTTTTCTCTTCGGTGTGAATTCCCTTCGGCAGGACTTGGAACTCTTGATATATCTCTTGGCGAATCTATTATGTCTTGCCGATGGTGTCTTGTGGTTTGCTTTTGGCGTGGGTGGCACCTTTTGTTGAGATGTCTTGGCGATGTCATCTTGCTACGCCGACTGGTGATGGAAGACTTGATGCTTCGAGGAGACTTGTGTTTCGGTGTATGTCATAGCAATGGGGTCGTGTCTTGCCAATGGTGATTCAATGTGTGGCTTTTAGTGAAGGTCTTATCTTCTCTCGGTGAACAAGTTTCTAAGGGTCTTCTCGGTATAACAGTGAAGTGTCTACATGACTTCTCACCGATGATTGTGTGCTATAGCGACATACATTTGGTAGGTGATTTCATCGGTGAAAGAAGTTATAGGACACAACGACTTAAGTGGTGTATAAAGATCTCTTTGGTATGAGCTTGGGTCTTCGGCGAGTGACCTTCGGTCTCGCTGATGGAACATAAAGTGGTATTTGTCGGCATGAGTTTTGAATCGTCTTGGCGACATTGCATGAAGGAAATATCTTTCAGTGTCACATGTGGATTACGCTGTATGGTCTCACCCACATTGTGATCTCCTGCTGACTTTGACGGGTGTTTGGTGCAGCATGTTTCCTTCAGCCAGATGTTTCCCTGAGTTCCTTCTGTCTGGCCGATATGCTTGGCTCTTCGTTGTAGCTGTTTCTCTTCGCCTTGAGGTCTTCCCGACACTGCTATCTCTCACCGATATGAGCCTCTCCACGCGGTGCGTTAAAGCCCAAGCTACTAATGGAACATCAATGCGCACATACAGATGATGAACGGTGATGTTTTAATTTGAGCAATAAAGATGCCCGATGTTTGTCTGAAGACTAGTATGCAGTGCAATCTAGTGGAGGAGTTGTCTCAGCGGTCCGATGAAGATTTAAAGGCGACCGCCCGATCACTGTTGATCGACGACCGAGATTCAATTTCACATGTTTCCAGGGTTTCTGTTATGTTCGCGTGCGAAGCCTAGAGCATTAATGGCAATAGAGAGTTGGTCGTTGGCTTCACCAAGCTAGCATTCATGGCGACGTGGCTCTGGTACAAGGATGGCATGGCTCAAGTATGGACGCGTAGATTTGGCAGCAGATTTGACATCGATTGCCTGGCTTCTTTCGTGCGGGAGTGTCTTTCCTGCAGCAACCCGACCAATGACATTTATGAGGCCAGAGAAGTAGTTGAAGAACATGGCGATTAGGGTTTGACATGGCGCTGATGTGGCTCTGAGCTGGATGGCGTTTCTGGAGCTGTTTAAAAGGAACTTCTGAATCATTTGTAAGGGTGAGGGGCCAGAAGTTAGAACAAAAATCTGAAGAGAAGAGCACTAATTCACAGAGTCAGGTTTTTACCAGATTTTGAGGTTTAGGGTTACAGTCTGTAAATTGTGAGGTCTTGCACACATGTATGAATCTGAATGTATAGATTGAGATCTTGAAGTCTCTCCTTTGTATTGTGCATATGGATTGTTAATGAAAGTTGATCAAGGATCACTTATTTAATCATTTTAATGTAATGTTTTACTGTCTATTCTGGTTGTTACTCTTATTCAAGGAATAAGTTAAATGCAATCATATCAGAGATTCATATGTATGATAGGAGGATTTGATAAGTAGTCTTATAGATCTGATCACTAGTTGTGAGACTAATAAGGTTAATCTTGCAAAGACTTTAATGTCCAGAGTAATGGTTCCTTCTATTTGCAAATTATTGTGACTCCTAGCCCAATGGATATGGCACTAATCTTATATATGCTATTTGTCTTTAGGGTTCTAGTCTTCTTGCTCAAGATCAATCATTTTATTTAATCAATCTTGTTTGATGTCTTGCCCTACCTCCTGGTTGCTGCAAGTATTGTGTTACTGGGAATCTAGCCATATTTGAGGTTCTCAATACTTGGCATAAGGAGTCATCTACTATAAAAAGCAATGTCTAGTATTATTTGAGGCATTGTGTGGGTATACCTACCCTAGTTCTGCAGAGCCTAAAAGTGTAAGATCTAGTCTTGACTCCATCTTGTCGTAATGGTCCAGTCCTCCGAAATGCCTTGACCGAGATGGCTACTCCATAGGTAGAATAGGAGACCAACCTCGTTGCTCATTAAAAACAACCAACAATGTGGATTGATAATTGGATGGTTAGTAATTAATTGTGTTAGTAGAATACTGATTCATCCCCCTCTCAGTATTTAGTGTATTCAACAATTGGTATGAGAGCTTGGTTCCTCTAAATAAGTCTTACATCTTGAGGAAGGTCCCAAAATTTGAATACATGGCTAAAAAATCTGTCCTATTCCTTTGGAAGAAGACTCTGCATCTGAGGAACTTCATGTTACTCATGAAGAATTGGAAAAAAAAGTGAAGATGATAATGAAACTCTAAAAGGAAACTTAAAGGAAGAAAATGAATGCATTAGAAAGTTAAGAGAACAAATGAAAAAGTTTAAAGAGGCATAGAGAAGTCAATGATCAGTTAAAAAATGAAAATGAAGACATTACTAGAATGAAGGTGCAAGTGGAAGAAAAGAAATGAATTGAGGAATGCCAAAAAGCTAAAATTCAAAACAAAAATTGATGAATGTACAAAAATAAGAAGTGGTAACCCTAAGATCTAATATGGAAAAAGTGAAAGCTCATGAAGAAAAATTAAAAACAAGTTCTACAAGGTTTGATGAGTTGATTACATTTCAGAAACCTTCTAAGGATAAAAATGGTCTAGGAATTGAAGAAGGACAAAGCTCAAAGGAAAAATAGATTCCCAACAAGGTGGAAAATCAAAGGAAGTATCAAGGCAATATTCATTAGATCAAGAACCAAAGAAGCAATACCAGAAGGATTCCTATTCGATAACCTAATGCTCAAAGGTACTCATCTTTTAATGGTTTTTTTTTATCATGCAATAAATTTGGTCATAGAGCAATATAATGTAGAAGTAGAATGAACCATAATAGAATGAGTCAAAATTTTGGATTCTATGTTGGACAATGTTTTACCTGTAGTAAGTTTGGACATAGAGCTACCGAGTGTAGAAGCAAGACAATGCTGAATAGATTTAATGCTAGTAGAAGGATTCAGTCTTTTCAAGGCTACTGCTATATATGTAATATCTTTGGACATAAGGCTAATCCATGTAGATCAAGGATGAATACAAACTAGTTTGATCAAAGATATGTTGTGTGCTACACTTGCAACAAACCAGGACATATCTCAAAATTTGGTAGGAGAAAAATTGGGAAGAAACCTAATCTAGAACAAAAGAACAATTCTATGAACAAAGTAGATCCTACTGAAGTAAGAAAATAAATGGAAAATATTTGGAGGAAGAAGAAAGAACCTGAGAAAAAGGAAGAGATAAATACATTTGTATTTGCATCTTGTGTAGATACCTCCTCCAAAAACTAAACCTAGCAATGGTTTCAGGGGTAGAAATTACATAAAAATCTAAAAATCCCCTAATATATGAGGTGTCAAGAAGTGACACAAGGACATGTGATGTGAGTCATCATTCTAAAGGTATTGGAAAAATATTTGACAAAAACTAGGAAGATCTAGAGAATCGCAAAACCATTCTAGGTTTATAGTGTGTTTCATTAAGTGTAAAGGTTCAAAGGAAATAAATGCCAATTATGAAAAAAATTAATAAGTAATAAAGCAAGAAACTAATTTGAGTCAAAGCACATTTGCACAATTGGGAAGAAGAAGAGCAAGCTAAAGTGAGTTGAAGGTGATTTAGAGCATCGAGCATCAAACCCTAGTTCTTGACAAGTAGAAAAAGGCATTCTTCGTTATCTGAATTTTGTGGATTCTAAGTTGAAGGAACTTTTTGTTAAGCATATTCAAGTTGTCAAAGGATAAATGGCCACTCCTATTATTGTGGAAGTCTTTGAGAGACCCCGACCTAGATTTAGAATATATTCATGGAAAGTGTATGAAGTATCTATCTCATGGGTGCTTTCTCACACATTCCAAGCAATGTGTTACCCACTAAGGACACAAGAGCATATTCATGTGAAGCTAGAAGAATTCAATCACCAAGAGCTTAAGTATTTGTGGGATAGTGAATTGATGGGAGATGATCTACTTCTTAATCCAAAATATGAAAACCTAGTTCAGATGAAGCTGAAAGTTTGGAACTGGTTTCCAAACTTTTTCAGTGAGAGTGAGGCGAAGTTTGTTAGATGGCCCTCAGTAGGGTTCATAGAAATTTTTTGTAGACAAATACACTAGGGGTTATAAAAAAGGAGGCGATTCGAGCCATAACTAGTCTTTACAATACTAGATCCATTCTAGTTCTAAAGGCAGTGAAAAATGATGTAGTCACAAGATTGACTAGTGCTACATTTGACGAAAGAGCTTTAACTACAAAGTGTATTGCGAACCTTTCCATCAAGTATGTTTCCATCATGATTGGGCATAAAATTTATTTCACCAACTCAGTAAATTCTATATCGGCTACAATAATTCACACTGCATATGAAATGGTGGTGAATGGAAAATATTTTGATCTGTGTGAGTTACTTAGGGTGCAACTCATGGAGAACTTGAGTATGACTAGGAAAAGAAGCATCTCTATAAATTTGGTACACTAATTTTTTGTTTGCTATTTTATTTCTTGAGGGAGTTACTGGGAAGGAAAGGAAAAATAAGAGCAATAAGCTAGTTGCACATCCTATTTTTTTCATTTGTGTAGTCTATAATATTTTAGGGCACAACACAATGTTTTGACTACTTTATTTGTAGTATTTCAAAATGAGATGCATGAAAGAGATCGGATTCCAAGGATTCCAGCTAGAAGAGGAAATGTAGGGGAGATAAAATTTTTGCTTGTGAAACTATAAGATGGAATGCATCCCACTTGGGAGGCTGTAGACCTAGAGATTCTATGGGTTTGAGACCAATGGAATGTGAGCCATTGAAAGGTGGTGGAGGTGCCTTAGAGTACTGCTGGAGCAACCTAGGGACCCCTCTGCACCCTAGACTTGGCATATGAGGAGAATCATCACGGGGGTACATTTTAGGGGGCTTACGCATCTAGAAGAGAGAAGAAGTTGGGAGTTTCTTCAAGTATAGAAGCATTCTCTAAGGATGACAAAAAAAAGTCAAAGGGAGGAAAAATATGATGAAAGAAAAGATAAATCCCTATTGAACTTTACACTCCGAACCTAGGAAATCAAGAAGATTATCTTCTAGTGCTACACCAACACCTATCTCCAGTGTTGCTACTTCCAGTACTGCTAATATTGAGAAGGGAAAGAAGAGAGAACAAAATCCCCATTCATCAATTGATATTGCTGCCCCTACTAGTCCCAGGGCCGGGCATCTAAGAGAAAGGATATACCTCTTGCTACACCATCTGTTGCTTCAAGAAGAAGAAAAGTAAAACAAAAGGATAACAAGAAAGTAAATTTGAGTGGTGTCGTTCAAGAATAAATAGAACTTGGCATAAAAGAAGAGCATCAGTTGAAAAAAAACAAAAGCAGTAGCACCTCCAAAGAAGAAGATCAAACCAGAGTTGATATCTCCACTCATGAAGAGATAGAGGAAGAGGAAGATATTTACCAAATCTATGTACATAAAAAGAAGAATGAGGAAGGCTAATCTAATCCTATGGAGGACATTCCTAGATCTCCTCTGATAAGTGATCAACCATCTTTATATCTAGGAGCCTTAGTAAATAATTTGATTCACAATGATCTCATGTCAATTGTTGAGTTATTTGACAAGGTTAATGATGAAGGAAAGGAAACCATCATAAATGCATTTATTCAATATATAGTCATTTGTAATGTAAGGATGGAGACCATTTAGACCAAAGTAACTAAAAATGTCTAGGAAGCATTAGTACATAGAAGGAAAGAGGCCATGAATATTGAAGATAAGATGAGAAGTGATGCAATAAATTCTTGTGGATCATATCTTTTCTGAAATTGAAGCTACTAATCTATTAAAATATTTCTCTACTATGTTCAGATTCATGTAGAGAGTTAATATGTTAATGAATAAGGAGCAAGAGAATGTGGAAAAAGTGAGACAAGAAACCTAGAATGTAATTAGACAACTAGAAAGGAGTTATGGGACAAGAAAAAACTCTTTTTCCCACACAGCTCAAGCACAAATACATACCAATGTTACATAAGTGATGGATAATCCAGTCTTAGAGATTTTTGGTGAGATACATGTTTATTCAAAGAATCTTGTCCCTTTGAATGACATAGAAGAGACAACTAGAAAAAGGTATGATGATTGACATAAAGATCATACTTGTGATAAGCAAGAAGAACATCATGAATATACTAGAAACAAGGATGAGAAAAACAAAGATGAAAGTGAAGGAAGTAAGGATAAAAATGAGAGTAATGACAAGGATGATGAGGATAAAGTAAATTGTGTATCTATACTGATCCGATATTTTGATCCAAAAATCCCTTTAGTAAAAGATAATTCTATAAGTTTTCGATATGTTGCTCAAAAGTGTCAGTTATAGCTATAAATGAGATTTCAACAACTTTGGTTGATCCAGCTGAGTTATCTAAATGACAAAAGTTCAACATTCTTTTGGCCGATAGGGTTATAAACTACTTATCTTATAAAATGCTTGAACTGTTCCTTATTAGGTTTGGGCCAACCTAATTTATGTTTTTTACAATTTTTTTTGTGCGCCAAAAGGAATTTTGAATTAAGCTGACAAGTCACTTTGAATTTTGCATGTGTTCACATTCAATTAGGCCAACCTAATTGATGAAGGAAGATATAACTGTGTCTATATATGTGTGTGAGTGATGGATAGAAGATACATGAAATAGAGTATGTGATGTGAGCTATGCAACAAGTGTTATAGTGTGAAATTATTGATAGATGTATGCCTACAACTAGAGAAATATTTTGGTTGACCAATGCTTAACCGGAATTGATCTCTACACTTTGAAGGTGTAGTTCTTCAGTTCATTTATGGTAGTGAGCCATACCTTTTTGTATCTTGGCAATAAGCCATTTTATATTTAGATTGTGAGCCTTTCAAGGATAGTGTGTCCTGGTAGTGAGCCCTATAATATCTTGTAATTCCAGTTATAATATATTGTGAGCTAATCCTCACCGTGGTTTTTTCCATTTTGGGTTTTCCAAGTAAAAATCCCATTGTCAATGTGTTATGATATGTTATGACTACTTTTCTATTTTGGTTTACTATTGTAGCTAGATGTGGATTGATAATTGGATGGTTAGTAATTAATTGTGTTAGAATAATATTGATTCACCTCCTTCTCAGTATTTAGTGTATTCAAAAAATTTCATTTGTTGTACTTGGACCATTAGCCTGAGGAGTGTAAGCAATCTTGTATGTTCTCTCAATATCATATCCGCAATACTCTAGATATTCTTCCATTAGTATTTTCTAGATGGAATAATTAGTTCCATCAAACTTTGGATACTCAAAAGTATCTTGCTTTTCATCTCGGACCTTCCTTAAGCAGTTAAGCTCCTTTCCAAGGAACCAAGCTCTAATACCAATGGTTGAACAAGACAACTGAGAGGGGGGTGAATCAATTTTCATAAATTTTAACCTTTGCAAACTATTACCAGAAATTAGATCAATCACAAATCCTTTACTCTACCAAAATGACTAAACATTAAGTGCAAAGGAAAAAACTAAAAAAGAATCACACGTATAAAGTAACACTAGATTTATGTGGAAAATAAGGGAAAAACCATGGTGAGGATTAGCTCACAATATAAAGAATATCAAAATCAATTATAAAGGCTCATTAGTAGAGTAGGATCACTGCCAAAATAGGACTCATTGTCCAGATCAAGACTCACTATCCAACAAGGGTTAACCACCTACAGGGATCACTGCCACATAGATGCAAAGAAGATAGAAGAAATATGTTACAAAGAGAAGACAATCTTAATGCAATAGAGATTTCCACCATGATTCATTCAACCACTTCTAGATATGCATGAATGATAGAGTACACCTTCATCTCACTACATCCAAAAACTCAACAATTAGAGTTTCCACTTTCAAAATCTTCCCAAACATACATTACACACACACATATTTACATCTATCTTGCTCCATTTCTTTGCATACCTTTCACCGATATCTCATCTTGTATTTATACCATCTTCAACTTTCAAACATATCCAAAGTTGGTCATCCATCATTTAAATTCAAATTAGGTCAGCGCCAAAACATTCTAGGGTGGAATTAAAATGGGAAACCTAGATCATGCTTGGTAGGGGACCCAAATAGGATCCCAACAGCCTTCATTCACTTTAGAAGTGGTGTTTAGCACAAGGTTATCCAAACCAGTGTAAAACATGGAGTAATTAACTTCTGCAGAGAAGCGCCCAACATGAGTTCAATGTTTCCATGCAAAAAATTATCTTCCAGAAGACAATCATAGTGGATTGGACTCCTGGACTGCAAGTCATAGACTCAACCAAAGGAAATCTGAAGCAACTACATTTTCTATACAGGCACAGCGGATACCTAAAAAATATGGTTCCTGAAGTGTTGAGCATAACTCACCCAACTTTGGCAATCTAGAGAAGCCCGAAATCCCAAGTCCTTATCTGCTTTTAAGCAACCATAATCAGCATATAAAATTCCACAAACATAGGAGCAAATCCTAGAGAAAAATCCAAAACAACCAATGAATACCTATAACCTTTCTTCATTACAATTTTCTCAATATCCTCGACATATACAACCAATAAATTGCATCTATGACATTATGAAAAAACAACCAATTGATAACTAGTTAGCCACTTGACATCAATGACAATAACACCTTCGACTCTTGAATGTAAAACCTAATTCCACCCAGGTTTTAGAACTTAGTCTTGGGTACTTTCCACTAAAACTGCAAATCATATTTGTACCTATAATAATGAAAATGCTATAGCGCCAAGTATCGAAATCCTTGGGTGATCCCACAATATTAGTTTACATTTTTGGCTGGAAGCCTAGACATTAGACTGAATTTTTTTTTAACTAAATTTTCCACTTTTAGGAACCTATAGCAGCTACTAGAAGCCGTTAGAATTTGAGAGATGAAAATTACAAACTATTGGTGTGGAATTTTGTTTTTAAGATTCTAAATATATATTTTTCATTTGAATCAGATTACTGTTTCCTCTTTCATCTCAGCTAAAAACTAGTTTTGCTCCGGTCAGCGCCATTTTAAAAAGTGATGCTCCATTAAGCACAATTTTTTTTATGAAGGATAAAATTCTATTCTTTTCAAATTTAGATTTGTAACTATGATATCAAGCTCCTTCATTTGGTTTCATAGTGTTTTATTGAATTTTTTTTCTTAATTAAGTTTCGAAGTTAAACCAACTATAGTTTAGACATAGGTGGACTAAACAACATAAATCTTTAATTATGTATCAAATTCAATTTTTTACTGGATCAAAAGGGACATCAATGCCTAGCTGGAACGCCTTGTTTATAATTTTTTTTTTTTGATAATGCTACTATTTTTTCCACAGATTGTAGAGACAAAGGCTCAGTTTTTAATTGAAAACTGCATTCACAAAAATAAAAATAAATATAATAATCAAATTAAATATATTTAAAATTATACTTTTTGAGAAGCATATGATAAGGACTACATACTTACAAAAAATAAATTTAATATGAATTCTTTTGATCCCCCAAAAGGTAAATCAAAAGTGATTTTTTATCAGCATTTTGATAGGTGTAATGGAGACTCTGTTATAGGTATGGTTTAAAACTAGTGGAGTTCTATCAAAGGGGGTTTGATCTAAGATGGTTTGATCAAACACTCTTCAATTGGAATCCTTTAAATGGAACTTTTCAAGGCTTAAATCAATATATTTTCTAAAAATATGTGATTTTAGTAAAAATTAGGATGTCCCAAAAAAGTGTAAACCACTATTGTGGGATCACCCCCTTCTACATTATCATTTAACCTAAATCATCCTAAAATAATAAAAATAATTCCCACTTCTAGTACACCTTGATTTCATGTCTTCTCAATCAATGAAACCTTAGCTGAATTCTTGGGAGTTTATGAATATTTCCCTAATATCACCATGATTGTAGATTTAATTATTATTTAAATGTTGAATCATAATTTGGGAAATATTCTTATGTATCAAATGACACATTAGTTTCTCAAGGAAAACCCAAAGAATTCTCTCATCCACCTAAGTTCTTATACTATAGCACTCTCCTTGTTGGAGATACCATTGATGTCTCAATGGACCCGTCTAAACTTGAAAATGATATTTATTGGAAAATTCCTTGACTCTAATAAAAAATGAACATTCTACTCTTTTACATGACTTTCATGAGCTATTTTCTTGGTTCTATTTAGATATGCCTAGTATTGATCCTAAAGTAGTGACACATAATATTATATTTCATTCTAATGCCAAAATTGTTGGTGTAATTATTATTTAATTACACTAGCATAATTTTACTTAGGCATAATATTTAATTAATTCCTAGGATGCATTTACTAGGCATATTGGGGTCATCCCCCTTCACTTGTATTTAGGATAAAAGATTCTTTCTAGAAGCCTTATCCTATCATCACATCATTCTAGGTAGTTAGTTAGGGTTCACATGTTGTTAGATCAAGACACATGTCAACATCCTATCTCATACTACATCTCATGCTTGCCTATATATACAGGGCATTTGTAGATTTGTAAATTATTCTAGATTAATCAGATAATCTTAATTTGCATGCCTAAGTTGCAACACTTTCTTTGTGGGTGAATTTCTTCTTGGTTAAGGTCCTCTTGAAGGCTGTAGCTTCATAGGGACATTGTGCTTCCATAATTTCTACATGGTATCAGAGTTTTTCCATTGAAGGTTCATCTCAAGATTAAGGAAGTTGGGCTAGAGAGATTCATGCAGGCTTGAAGGTTTTTCTTTATTGGCTACTTGGATCCACCTAAGGACCAAGCTAATTTCTAGAGTAGATCAAGTCCAATCCAAGCTCACCATTGTCTTTAGAAGGCCTCAAAACCCTAGGATCACCTATTCATTCATCAAAATCAAAGATATCAATTGGAAACCATCAAAGGAATTTTTAGGGTTTACAAATTCATAAAGTACAATGCATACAATCTATAGTAAAAAAGTCATCTCCCTGTTATTGCACCCTATGGCAATTTTTTTTATATTAGTAGGATTTTTTTTCAAAAAATTAGGGCTTATTCAATAGTTTGGAAATATATATATATTCAGGGCGACTGACATTTTATTCTACAGTCAGCATAGGGGTTTTTTAATTCATCGGCTATCAAATTCCATTATTGGCATTATAGAGGTTTTATTTTTAAAATCATTGGGCTTATATTATTTCATAGTTAGCATCAAAGGTTTATATATTTCAGCAAATATATTTTCCAATAGTTAGCATATTCAAAATTACTCTTTTTTTTAATTATCATTAAGGAAATATTAAAAATCAAAATTTCATTCGTCAACTTTAATAAGTCACGCATTTCGTCCCATTCCATTTCCATGTATTGATTCCATCCATTCTTTCATTGTCCCTTCCCTCCATTCCTTTCCATGTCACCCCTAACCATTCTCCACTCCAAGATCTTTATTCCATATACTTTCCATTTAAGTTTTACTAGAATTTTAGTTCAGTCCATTCACTCCTCCCTAGGCAGTGGAGATTGCCTCCTGTGGCTCACTTGCTTCCACCTCTCTTATGTTCCCACTTCCACCATTGAGTGGAACCACTTTTCTCCACTCCATAACATTGAATTTACATGATGACCAAGTGTTTTGTCCAAAGAGATCTTATTACTTAACTAGGTGCTGAATTTTTGCGCACCTATGCTTGTATCTGAAGGCCCTCATACAGAAGTTTCTTTTGGCAGGCATAACTTTCCTACTTTGGTCTCAAAAATTAGTAAACAAGATACCGTCAAAAAGGTGATTCAGTGTACTATCTAGTGGTGCCATCTATTTTTGTAGAATTCTGTTGCCAATGGAAATTACAGTCAATTGAAATCAACCCTCCATTTTGGACTCAAAAGGAAATATCTTCTTAATCATTTGATGAAATTTGGTGATTCTAGCAGTATTAAGAAGGTATTATAGAGCTTTTTTCATAAGTCCTTTCCTTTTTTCTAGTTTAAGCTCCAGGTGATTTGCATTGGGTTGTTTTTCATTTTTAGCATTTTCATCATTACTTGGATATATTGAAGATTGGAGAAATATTTTTAGCATTAAGGGACATTTTTTCAGTTGCACATCATATTTAGAAGTTTATATTTGTTGTTGAAGGTCAAAATATTTGTTATATTGGATATTTGTCATAATTTGTTATGGGGTTTTCAAGTCATCCTTCATTGATAATGTTGGGAAAGTGAAACTATAGAAAATGGAGAGATTGCATCATTAATCATCTTTAGTCACTTCATTTTTGCTGCAATTTTATGGTTTGGTTCCCCCTCTTGATAATTGTATCCAAAAATTTGATTGGAATTATCGAAGGTATGATTCTCTAAGGGTTATTGCAATGCATTTTGTTGATGATGTTTTGAAAGATATTGATCATTGTGACTATCCTCACATTCTTTGGACTAAGATTTGGGAGCTATATGGAGATATTGATACTCCACCATTCCCCGATGATCATGTTTCATAATGTCATATGCCTCTTCATTCTTCAAATCAGATACCCCATGATGATATTGCTATGTAGAATTTTGATTGTTTGTAAAAGTTTGAATCTTCCAAAGAGGTTGACAAGGTTTCTTTAGATGATCCTTCTTCTCCATTAGATACTATTGATATCCCTTCACATTTAGTGATTCCTTGTCTAGATTCATTGATTGAGGCTTCTATCATTCCTATTCATTAGCAAATATTTAGGTTTCTAGACTTTGTATCATAGGATGGCTTTGTTTTAGGAATTGCTAACTTGGCTACTTCTATAGGTTTGGAGGACATTCTTGAGGGGTTATCTCTCCTCTATGAATATTCTACTTTGGAGAGTTTTATTGTGTCTCCACATTCCTTTGGTTGGACCTTGAATGGAGATCCTAATCTTGGTGAGACTATCTTAGAGGCACTTCATTCCTCTTCAGAGATTTCATATATGAGACTTCTTCCCTCCCATTTCATTATAGAGTTGGAGTTTCTTCAACATCTACCATTGGATTGGCTTCAACCTTCTTTCAGTGGTTTTGAGGACACTTCATTCTGGGGGGGCAATCTATTCTCCATCTATTCCTTCAATTGAAGGATCATTGTATTATAGTCATTCAATCTTGTTCAACATAAGTTTCTTAATTTTCCTAATTTTTCACCTTCTTCTTTGATTAGGCATGTACCTAATTTGATTGTGGCATCTTCATCTTCCTTGGGCAAGGATACATATGAGTAGTTTTCAAAGACATCACCATCATTCATATTCATCCTTCCTTCCTTCAATTCCTATCTGGAGTGGGAAGCATCCTTGCATTTGTACTTGGTTTTGTTTCTTCCAAAAGGGAGACACATTGTTTGTTGACATTAGATCATGTTTTTCCATTAGGAACTTAGAATTTTTGCAAGTGATCTCACATTGTGGGGGGTTTACATAGTCCCTCTCTTTCCCTCCTATGTGGGGGCTATTGATTGTATTGTATCCATGTGATGGATGGTGTACTTGGGTGATACAACCCAAGACTCAAAAAAGAACACACCAGAGGAAATAATAGAATTATTATTTATTTATTGGAAATATGTTCTTGTTATAGAGAAATTACATTCTAGAGGATCAAATCCTCATAGACTGCAATACATGCAACTTTTACTATTTCTAAGAAGAAATTCCCCCTTTCCCAATACAATTTTCTCTTACACAATCTCCCCTCTAAATTTAAAAATGAGTCCTAAATAGCATTTTTTCAGATTGGAGCCAAAAATACAATTTTAATTTTGAATGTAGGTGGTTTGGTGCCAAATTTTGAAATTTGAAATTCAGAAATTGAGTCCCAATTCGAAAATTGGCAATTTTCCAAAAAATGACCAACTTCCAGAAGCCATAACTTTTGATCTGGGACTCTGTTTGACATCTCGTTTCAAGCGTTAGAAAGGTCTTGGAGTGTAGTGCATGCTAAGATCCTACTTTGTCATTTCTAACAATTTTTGGGACCGTACAGGACCATTTAGTGCCTCAAACCTAGCTCAAAAGAGTTTTTAGGGGAATTTTGGGAAACTGAAACTTGAATAACTTTCAAACTGGGAATGATCTTGGCCTAATTCTTTCACCAAAGTGTTTATTTTTCTATCTTAAAGCTTCTTGTAAAATTTTTCCTCCTCACACCTTCAAATTCATACTTGCTAAAAGTAGCAGTTTGACCAGAAAATGTAGAAAAGTAGTTTTGAAAGTTGGGAATTCTTATTCGACAAAAAGGGTATCCAAAAATTCAAAAACATCTACCAAAAATCTAATAGAAAGGAAAAATATTTTTGGGTGATGCAAGATTACCCTTACACCACTAGATGCTCCTACATCAGAAACCTAGGGTAAGTTGAGAAGTGACCCCATCATGTCTTAGATGGTTGAGGAAAACCCAAATGGTCAACCTCCGTCTTAGACAACCAAGATGAATCTTCCATAGGCCTTCTTCTCCACCTCATTAGATATTCTTCATACTGCCTATTTCTAGTACTCCTTCCCACATAGCTCTCTAGGATTTCTTCAATCTCCTCCCTCTTTGAATTAGGTGTAGGAATGCCACATTGTTCCATTGTTGGTCCATCCTCTATGCTACCTTCATGATACTCTATCAAATCTGCAATGTTGAACATAGGGGAAATATTGATTCCATTTGGAAAATCTACCTCATATGCATTCCCTAAATCATGTTTCTTCAAAACCATATAGGGATCGACCTTCGACATCTTCAACTTGTTGTAGGTTCCCATTGGAAAATTTTCTTTCCTCAAGTGAACCATAACTTTGTCACCAATCTAGAACTCCCTATACATCATCTTTTGATCTTCCTTAGCCTTATATTGCATATTCATCTTTTTAATGTTCTCCCTTATGTCTTCATGTAGGTTCTTCATGTTCTCTACAAAGTATTTGGCTTTGGCACTTGTCTTCTATTGGTCCATCTTCCTTAATTCTAGAGCAGTCCTAGAACTACCTTCATACACAATTTGGAATAGTGATCTACCAGTGCTCCTATTGACAAAATTGTTGTAAGAAAGTTTTTCCTAGGGTAAGATTAGGTCCAATCCCTTGGTTTTATCTCCTACCAAGCATCTCAGTAGGTTACCTAATCTCCTATTTAGTACCTCATTTTTCCCATCATGGATGGTGTGTAGAACTAAACTTTAATTTTATCCTTAATTTCTTCCACAAGGTCCTCCAAAAGTACCCAAAATTTTTTGGTTTCATGATCTGAAACTATAATTTTTGGTAGACCATGTAGTCTTAGCAAATCTCTAAAGAAAAAATAAAAAATGTGGACATCGTGGGTCTTCTGGCATGGGATGAAATATGCCATCTTTGAAAATGTATCAATCACCACAAATACTGAGTCATTTCCTCTTTGCGTCCTTGATAAACCAAGAACTAAGCCCATACTTATATCTTCCCATGAACTCTCAGGCATAGGTAATGGCTAATACAACCCTGTGTTTTGGCTCACTCCTTTAGCCATCATGAATACTCTGCAACTTTGCAAAATCTCTTCACATCTTGAGATAACTGAGGCCAATAACAATGTTCACTAATAATTTGGCATTGGTCTTATCACAACCAAAGTTTCCTATCATTCCTCCACCGTGATTCTCCTTGATCAATTTCTCTCTCATGGAACTCCTTGGAATACACAATTGGCTTCCCCTAAACAACATGCAATCTTGGATTATAAAATCCAACCATTTTGTCTTGTCCAATGTAACAAGCTCCTTGCAGGCTTTGCAAGCTCCTGCAAAATCAGGATATTTAGGATACAAGGTCTTAAATTCACTAAACCCAACCACCTCATCCTACATTTCTTTAAACAATGTCTACCTCCTACACAAGGCATCTACAACTCTGTTAGACCTCCCACTCCCATGCTTCAAAGTAAAAGTATAACTTTGCAAAAATTCTATCCATTTCAAATGTCTTTGATTCAATTTTCTCTAACTATTTAGATACTATAATACTTGATGATTAGTATAGAAAAAAAATCTTTTGGAAAAAATAATGCCTCCATTTTATTCATTCCTTAACTATTGCATAGAATTCCTTATCATAGACAAAATACCTTTTCTTTGCATCATTTAATTTTTCATTGAAATATGCAATGGGCTTACCTTATTGGCTCAAAACAACTCCAATGGCATTACCACTACCATCAAAATCCACCTAAAACGGCTTATTAAAATTTTGAAGGGCTAAAATAGGTTTCTCTATCACCTTCTTCTTCAACATGTCAAAACTTTTTACTGCTCTTGTGCTCCACTTGAACTCTTTTCTATCCCCTCTCATTGTTTCAATTAGGGGTGCAAAAATACTACTGAAGTTTCTAATGAACTTTTTGTAAAAGCTAGCCAAACCATTGAAAAATCTAACCTCAGTAGCAGTTCTTGGAGTAGGCCATTCCAGAATAGCCTTCACCTTATCTAGGTCCATTTTAAGACCTTTTGTCGAGACAACAAACCTTAAGTACTGTTGATGGTGTTTTCTGCACAGCAACAACTCAGACAGAAAATGATATTCTATCTCTCTTGAAAGGTTATTTTCAATAACGAATCACTGAAAATTACCCCAAGGTCTCTCGGGTGTTAGGTCATAACAATGCATAAAACAACTCAGATGAAATGTGAAATTGCTGGTAATCACAATCGGACCTTACTACAAGGAAACTGTATCTTTCCAATTTATCAGATCTGAAAATATGATGATCTTAAAACCCTAAATCTAACCAAGTAATAAAGAAACAACAAAAGATAGGGATGCAAGGAAGTAACAAAATCTAAACTATTGCAGGGACAAGCAATGCAAATGACAAATATCTGGAATGGACCTATCTCAAAAACCAATTCCTGTTCGACCCACAAGGCAATCTTACAAGAACAGTGCAATCTTCTGAGGAATACAGATTTTCAAATCATAGACTTGCATCTACAACCGAACTTAAGCACATTTAAATATACGGTCCAGGTTGACTTCACCAGCCTACTACAATCAGATAGTTACTCGGAGTATAGACCAGAGATAGCTACCAACATTCCAAATATGAAATCACATACACCATTTATCCAACTAAACTGATTTATTTCTAACCTTAAAACCCTAGATCTTCAAGCAATGTAAAAGATAGAACAAAAGAACCATGCAAGATGAGATAACACAAAGGATTTCACCAGGAATAACCACAATGCCTTCAATTGTATTAATCACCAAATGCTGCAACAATTCAACTATTCTGAATATGGTCTTTGCTTCAAGAAATTCTAAAACTCTAACTATTGCTCCTGCTAATCTCTATTACTGTCTTGCTAATGTCTACCACAAATTTCTGAACTGAACCCTTACAATGAGGCAAAAATGCCAACTTATACTAAAATTTCCCCCAAAACATGTCGGCCCAGCCAAACATTTTACAAAATAATAAAAACCGCCAAAACAGGTCGGCCAAGGAAACAAACTAAGGCACACATTTAATTCCACCATCCAAGTCGTCCAAGGCACAGTCCCCAAGGAAGTCTGGTCCAATGCATGCCCTATGATAATAGGGAAGCACAAATCTCGAGGTCAACACTAACTGCTGCTCCCTTTGTCTTTCCTCTGCGCTGGTGACCCTTGGACCTTCGAGAATATCCCCTCCAGCTCAGCAATAGGTGGCAATGGCAAAACCTTGAGCCGACGTTTAATCGCATCAATTCCCTCATTGGATCGCTCAATAGTTTTCTTCCAGTCCTCCTTGCTGGCCATGTACCTGTCTATCACTGCCAAGTAGGTAGCTGCATCATCAAACATATGGCCAGTGACAACCTCATCAGAATCTGGGGCATAAATCTCATGCCACCACTCCTTCAACTGATCCAAACTCAGGTACTTGGGAGCTATTTTATTCCTCCCTGTCATGACTTCAAAAAAATCAATGCAACCATCATAGATTGCAGTGAGGTCAGCATCAATGGATTTTATTCGTTTCTGTATCTTTTTCAAGCTTCCTTGCCTGATCTGCAATGCCTCGAACCACTCTCATGGTTCATCCAATCTGGCAGAGGGAAGAATTCCATCCTTACCTAACTGATCCTTGCCATGTCCAAGAATTATCTTTATCTTCTGCAGCAGGGAGTCGACATCATTCTTATCCCGAGAAAGTATGTTCTCTATCAGCTCTTTTCCACGGACTGCATCCTTGCCAACAGACAGGATTTCCTTAATAGCTTCATCTCCTTGTGTCTGAACACTCATCAGCCAGTCGGTGGCAGCTTGTGCAGAGGCCTTCATCTTTTCAATGCCAGATATTGTCTCCTTCGGCAAAAATCTAGGAATAGAAGAGGAGGACGGATGGAGGGACTGTAGAGGTTTCATGACCTCTTCTAAGTTTTTCCTTAACCTCTCATTTTCTCTTTTCAGCTCCCATTTTGACTGGGTCTCCTTCTTCAATCTGTCCACAATTACTACACTTGACCCCTCAAATTCCTCAATGTCCTGCTTTAGGGAGGCCGGCCCAAGGTTAATGATTTGGATGTTGTAATCCTGACGGGTTACCTCATCTCTTGTTTTGTCTGCAGCAGGGGTGGCGATGTGAACTACTCGGTTGTGCACCTCATCTCTTTCCACCCGAGAAATTACCCTCGCAGCCTTCTTCTTCTTCCCCTTACCGATTTGAGATAACATTGCATCCCAGTCAAGAGGAGTGTCTTCTATGATCACTTGTTTCTTCTTTGCTATTTCCTTCTCCAGCCAGTCCGGGGCTACGGGGTCCGTCCAGATTCCTTCTGTATTAGTTTTCCCCGGGTCTTCTGTGGCTTTTTCTCCTTCTGCATCTGTCGCCTCGACTTCCTCCTCAGCTGTTGCCTTGTCATCATCTTTCTCTGGAGGTTGTTCACCTAGCTCAGCCTCCTCAAATCCCAACTCTAGAAATACCGGTGATGGAGTTCTGGCAGGGATGATTTCCTCCAGCTCAGGTGATCCGCGGCCTTTCTCACTCTCCGGAGAATCCTCAAACTGCACCAAGGGAGAAGTGTGCCTTTCTTCTGTCTCTACCTCGAGCTCAGCAGCCTCACTGAATAATGTTCCCTCCTTGAACGGTTCTGCTTCTCCGCTGATTTCTTGTCCATCCGGTTTCTCCGGTTCTGTTACACTCTGTGGAGGAGAGACAGGCTTGTCCTGTTCTTAAACTGACAATATTGGAGAAGAATCCCCGGGTTGTGCAGCATCCTTTGGGGAAGGAGTTCTGGATCTTCTGGTATACACTTTGGTCTTCTCCCCTCTGGAGCTCTCCACATCCACAACTGGAGGTTCATCCCCCGAAGTAGTCTGATCCTTCTTCTTCGCCACCCTTGTAGTTCTGGCTTTCTTTGGCGGTGGGGGAGCATCCTCCTCTTCAACTTTCTCTGCCTCCTCCTCATCCGAGGACTTGCTGATGGTCAGAGTCTCCCACCTGCGCTTGCCAATTGGTTTCCTCTTTGCTGTAGGCTCAGTTCCTTTAGAACCTCTGACTTTGATCTTGAAGGGTGAGGTTTTAGCTATTTTCCCTTTGGGGTCCTCTTCCCCGGATTCCTCAGAAGTGGACATGGGGTTAAGATTCCCCATCAAATCAAAAGTAAATGGCACATTAGCATTTTCCAATACCCATACCTCATGTTTAACCCAAGAAAAGGTATACCTCAGCACTGGAGCCATCAAGTCTTCCAACTTCATCACCTCAGGCTCATTCCAATCAATATCTGCCACTGACTTATCCTTAATGGGCTCATAAACGTGGTCTTGGACCAGTTTTCCATCATCATCCAGCTGATCCAGAATTAGCTTTACATTATATTGTCTAATTGCCTCTACTGGCAGCCGGGAATACCTTTTCTTTCTTGCATCAAGGTCATCCTTGATGTTGACCCAGTAATCTTCTAAATCCTCCTTATGCCTGTATTCCCGGGTAGCTCTTTTCTGTGCTTCTCCGGTGATGTCAAAGTTCATTCTCTTTGAATGGAAAGAGAATCCATAGGCTGCCAACTCCTCACCTGCAGTGTGAGCTGATTGAATGGAAGGGCACATCTCTCCCACGCCAATCCCAAGAGGGAAATCACCTCCAAAGCCAGTCTTATGCTTCTCCCTCTTCACCACTGCATGAAACTCACAAATCTGTCTTACGACCTCCAGTAGCACTATGTGGTTAGTGGGATATCTGGGCAATCGGTAGGGTGCAACAGGACATCCGTCAATCCGGAGATAAGTGAAAGTGGGGAACTGGATAAACCAAGCCCCATAATTCTTGATCAGTGCTTTGGCCCCATCGGACAATCTGATATGTTCTGCATTCTGAAGGGTCCAGGTAATATGCATCGTAAAGGCATCATTGGCCCTCCTATAATCTCTGTGTCCCAAGTGTAGTTCTGGATAAACCTCATAGATGATGTCTTGTCCAATGGTTCCCGCCGGATTCAGTCCCTTGTATGGATAAGAGATGGCTAGTACATATATGACATAGGAGGACATGGTGAACTTCTTTCCCTCCAAGACATTCCTTAATTATTTGTCTATTTCTGCACTGATGAGACCTGCCCAGTGGTAATTTGTCCCTTGGCCCATCTTGGTGATCACGTGGACCATCCAATTCTCCAAGACTCCGGCAGTCTTAAGTCCGGCCACCCTGCTCAATAGTGTAATAGCGTCATAGATATCCGGCCTGAACTTCACCCTGTGCAACTGTTTGGGCAATTTGGAGTGGTGAGATTTTGGCTTCTCCAGCCATGAGTTGATAAGCTGCTGAGCCTTAACTGGCTCATTCTCGTAGTAAGTTCGGGCAGTGTCAATGTTTAAAGCACAGACCGAGGGGAGATCCGGCATGCTGAAGGCCCGGGCAATGGAGGCTAGACTGAAGTTTTCCAAAACTCGTCCCTCAGTGATGACCACCATCTGCGTATCAAAAGCGTACTGTCTGGTACACTCCAAAATCAACTCGTAGCACTGGACCGCTGGAGGGAACCCCGCCACATGCACCAACCCTGAATTCATCATTCCTTGCCTCAAGGGTGACAGGTCCTTCTCAGCTGTTCTCTGCTTAAACTCTTCATACCGCCATGCGCCAACGTTGGTGTCAGATACATCTGCCCACACAGAGGATATCTTACTCTCTGGAACCTGACCTTTCATGTCCAATCTTAACCTTTCTGTTTCAGAAACTGAAGTTGCCCCTGCACCCCCTTTGGACTTCCCAGCAGCAGCTTTGCTTGATTCAGCCTGCACATTCAAGAATTACCATTAGAATCCAAATATTAAGCTCATATCAATCCCAAGGGTTAGCATACATCATAAAAATCCATTAAAATTCATTGCCAATTGCCAATCTTTCAGGATCCGGATAAATCAAATAATCCGGGAAAATCATGTAAACCGGGAAAATACCGTCGGGGCGGAATTTCGGAGAAATCCGACCCGGACGGATTCTTGCTGCCAAAGCACTATTAGCCATATAAATCATTAACACGCTCAGAAAATCGAAGGATAGTCATTAATTTTACTCATTGGCAACAAGAAATAAGCATGAATGATCATTCCATCAATCCTATCATCGAAATATACAAAAGAATGCAACCAGATAGGAAATCCGGAAAAATCCGTATGGAACGGATTTTCGCGGACAGCTTAAATTACGCTGGGAATTAACCTCATCCGCGGAATAAGCAGAAACCGGGAAAATCCGGGAGCAAGGAAATTCCGCGACGACTTCGGAAACCCGAAAAACGGCAAGACGTACACCAAAACTTGAGCGACCACGGGATCTCCACTACCTAAGCTCAAATGATCCTAAAACTGACGATAATCACCAACCTCAAGTATGCAAAGGATTCCAACCTCAAAAGCCCCCAAAGGAGAAATCCCCGTGCTAAGACAATGGTGCCCTAAATCGCGTGACCATATTTCTGCCATTAAAACCAGAGCAAGCTTTAGGGTTAAAAATATCAGTTCATGATTTACCTAAAAGCCCTCTAATCCTCAGGGATTGAGAGCCAGCTTCTTGGAGCGTCGTTCAAAGCACAAAACAATCGTGGTTCTGGCGTGCAGAGCCTGGTGGCCGCGTTTCGCTTCAGAAACCATGGCGGGTTGCACCTAGAGCGGCGCCCGTCAAGGGATAATGAGATCGGACAGTGGAACTCATAGGGCACGAGGGATGGGCCAAAACAATAAAACGGGTCCAACCCCGACTCAATAAATACGACATCAAAACCAAATCAAGGGCCGACCGCAAAATTAACAATACCCAATCACAAGAAAACCCCAAATCATCACGCAAGCAAAGGGAAGGGCAATAGATACACACCATGGATCAAAGCGAGCGAAAATCCGAGCTCAGAAAGTCAGCCACGCGACAAACACGTCCTAGTAACGCGATACTGGCAGCAATACTCAAACAATCCTCGCGCAAACAAACCCAAGATCAATTCTCAAAGTTCAATCGAAAGTTCTGAATCGCCAGAGCAGAAAACAAGGAAGCAATGAAGTTGGAATGAATCAGAAAATGCCAGTGTATGCGAATGGGGCAGGGTGCAAGTGACAATGCATGATAAGACCAGCTAACAAGTCAGGAAACACGGAGCCCCGGTGGGGTGGAATCCCGAATCTTGGAACCTGATTTGTAGCAATAGGGAAATGCGGGGAAGATGGAGTTTTGTGGCGGAATCAGGAAGAAGAAATCAATTTGGATGGAAGAATCCAAAGTCGAGCCAAAAACCATTGGTTAAGGTCGGTGAAAGCCGGACCGGGCAAGGGGCGGAGAAAAAATCCGCGGAGAGGCGAGAAAATCGATCCGGTGAAAACAGGTTGGCTGGCTCAGTTTCGTCGGTAAGGCAAAGAACCAAAGCCCGGCCAAGAGACCAATATGTCAGGGCCCTAAAATGATAAATCCATGCAAGTAAAGGTCAAAGAACCCGCCAAAAAGAGGGTCCCCTCCCGGTGGAAATGTCTAAAGACTACATAACAAATGGCTGCTGGGGAAATGCGCCACAGGCATTTCGATGATAGCTGGAATCAGAACCGAGCCCTCTGGTTTCAGCTCAAATATCTAGCCACCACCCGAGTTTAAAACAAAGAAACTCCCAGCCATTCAGACATTCCTATACCAGGGTCTAAGTGTGTGCAAATGCGTTTATTACCTACCCTCAGTTGCAAGAAGAACTAGACATGATATGAACAGGCTACGTAAAGATTCTTACTCTAAAAGTAACCTGGATAGAGCCTCACTGCCAGTTAGGCATCCATAGCCCTGACGAGGTTATATTGTAATCCTCACCGGACCTGCAAGCTCTACTACCGACCCGAGGAAGCGTCCTACCGCCAAGCCCACGGTAAAGAGATATTGGGAATCCCTGATGAGTTGAATTCAAACCTCGATTTTCGGTATATTTTGTTTCTTTTTACTTTTCTTTTGATGCTGCTTTTGCTCAACTTGTTCAACTGTGATGAAGTCCACCTGGTAAGAACTGATTGGCACTAAAGCAGAAAAAGATTTTTCACCTATCCAGACCTTGTAAGGACCTTTTACAACTTCAGGAACGCTTAAAGATTGAAGGTATGAGACCCCAATATATTCCTGTTCCGACGGACCAGAAAACCTTCGCCTTACCTCAAGGACAAATGACATAGGCAACAGAATCCATACCATAACATTCTGGAAAAATGATTAAAATTTGTAAGGGAAATATCAGGAACATCGGACCTGCAATGCCACCATTATCATACAGATGCACCCACAATCCCAAAAGGAGATTGGACCAAAAGCAAGAGCAATGCAAAACAAAACAAACAAACCAAAGCAAACCTACTCTAACCAAACAAAACCAGCAAAGTAGAAAGGGAAACCTACCCTAACCAAGGCAAGCAAAACAAACAAAGAAAGCAACCTAACTAACTATTTACAGGGCAAGAGGAAACTGACTCAAGGCTGGAAATAATGTTTATCTGCCGTGGGGCAGTGGTATGTCCTCTCCCGTGAGAGTCCTCAAGCGGAAGGCATTATCTCCCAGAATTTCAGCAATCTGGTAAGGACCAAGCCACAGTTTATCAAATTTTTCATGGCTCCCTTTCTGATCATGTGGCTTATCCCAATACAGGACAAGGTCAGCGAGGAAATCGACGCCGCTTTGGCTCTCACATTGAGCGTCGTAACTACCGGAAATTTTTTCAAGGGCATTATCCTGTTTTTCCTCAAGATGCAATAGTTCAGCTAATCTTGCTTCCCTTCTATCCCCCTCATCATGGGCTGGATTTGATAGAAAACAGAGTCGAGGGATTTTTACTTGGATAGAGCTGGTTCAGACCGTGCTCAATGGGAGGAGGAATTTTATTGGGACTGCCTTTGAGTCACGATCTACCCAAAAAGTGGAAACCCGAAGGCGTGTGCCAGTCCTTTGGGTTCCTTTCTAATAGTTTTCGGATGACAGTCAACATGTTCTTATTAGAAGATTCAGCTAGACCATTCCCCTGGGGATAATAATTAGATGCAAACTTGACAACAATGCCATGATCAAAAGCCAGGTTGAGAATTTCAAAGATGCAAAGGCGGAGACCATTATCACACACAATGATAACGGGACATCAAGCCCAGGTGGAATGGCGGTTTCTAAAAATCAATTCACCTGCCACAACAAATGCTTGATCCACCTTGTAAAGTAATCAGTAATGGTAAGGATATACCTGTGTCCAGCAGAAGATGGTGGATTGATGGGGCCGATGAAATCCATACCCCATTGAGCAAAAGGTTTTACCTCAATAACAGACTGGAGCGGAAGTGTTGCACACCTTTCCCGTGTCACTGCAGTATGACAAATGTGACAGGTCCGGACATGATGATGAACATCCTTGAATAGTGTAGGCCAGTAGTATCCTGCCCTCAAAATCTGGTTTGCAGTAGCAATGGCAGAACCATGACCAGTGCCATATTTCTCATGAAACTCATTTATTACTCTTTCAGCTTCCTGTTTTCCAAGGCACCTCAAGTAAATACCTTCATGATTCTTCTTGTATAGGACGGCCCCTTTCAGCATGAAACCATCACTTTTCAGTCTTAAGGCTCGCCTCTGTACTGTATTTAAACGACCAGGAGCTCGTTGATTCAGCAAATAATAAACTATATCACCATACCAGCCATCTGGGGAAACCGCTTCAACATCATAGTTACAGATAGACAATTCAGGGCCTATCTCTGCCATGGTCTGGGTGAGTCCCTGTCCTCTTACCAGCTTCATGGGCGGGATCTCAATGTCGTACTCCTGAAGCATGGTCACCCATTTAGCTCTGCGCTCCCCTAGTTCATTCTGCATCAGCAATAACTTAACTGCAGAATCGGGAACAATTGCAAACACCTTGTTTCTGAGGATATAGTGCCTGAATTTCTTTACTGCTCAGACAAGGGCATATGCTTGCTTCTCTACACATGGGTATTTCAGCTCAGCATCCTTCAATGGTGTGCTCATGAAAGCGATGGGATGCTCATTCCCCTCATCAGACTTTTGTGTCAGCATTCCAGCACATGAATGATCTGAAGCAAAGGAATAGATATAGAATGGTTTACTATAATCTGGACTCACCAACACTGGAGCATCAGCAATGGCTCTTTTAATCTCTGCAAATGACTCCTTCGCTTCTGTAGTCCACTCGACCTTGGCATCTTGTTTTAACATGGCATTTAGTGGCTTTACAATCTCAGCAAACCCAGTGATGAATTTCCTGACAAAATTAATCTTACCAAAGAAAGATTTCATCTCTTTCTTACTGGCAGGTGGCTGAATTTTTAAGATGGCCTCTACTCTTTCTGGATCTATGGCAATGCCTTTCTCTGATATCACATGTCCTAACAGTTTACCTTCTGTAACCCCGAAAATACACTTCTTGGGATTCAAAGAGATGTCGAATTCTCTGCACTTCTGGAACACTTTACGCAAGTCTACGATGTGATCTCCTCTGTTTTTGGAGAAAACAGCCAGATCATCCATATAAATGATAATGCACTTTCCTATGATGTCCTTGAAAGCGATATCCATAACTCGTTGAAACATGGCTCCTGCATTGATAAGCCCAAATGGCATCCTCCTGTAGGCGAAGGTTCCCCACTTAGTTGTAAAGGTTGTCTTGTGTCTGTCCTCATACTGGACCATCACCTGATTATATCCTGAATAGCCATCCAGAAAGGACATCATCTATGATCCATTAACCACTTGTAACACTTCATCCAAAGAGGGAACTGGATAATTATCTTTCTCTGATGACCTGTTCAAATTTCTGAAGTCAACACATAGCCTAATTTCAACGTTCTTCTTTCTTACTGGAACCAGATTAGCCACCCAAGTAGAATTTCTGACAGGAAATATAATTCTAGCGGACAGCAGTTTCTAAACTTCCTTCTGTATGAGTGGCTCCAACAGCGCATTAATAGGTCTCTGCCTCTGTCTGAAAGGCTTAGCACCTGGCTTGAGAGGTATAGTATGAGTAATGATGGATGTATCGTAAGTCTTCAAGTCTTCATAACCCCAGGCCACTATGTTTGGAAAATTGTGTAGAGCTCTGACTATGCCTTGTTTTTCTTCAGGTGTACAGACCCTACCAATGAAAACATTCTTTACATTGTCCTCAGTACCCACATTGTGAGTATCACACTGTCCACTGATAGACTCTTTCTTAGATTCCTGTTCTTGATCTCGGATTCTGTCCATATCGAAAATTCTCTCCAGCTGTACCATTCCCCTTGGAATAGTATTGGACTTCAAATTCAGCACACCTTCTAGGTCCAATTCTGCTTCTTGAGGTTCTGTTTCATCAATGATCTGTGAAGAAAAAACATCCGTGTTCGTGATAAAGTCAAGGATATGTTTATCATCCTCAAACACCTGAAAATTAGTCACATTGTCAGGGACTGATGGGACAGGAGTTAATTCAACGGTAAACTTCTTCAATCCTGATAGGGACAGGGGCTGCAAAGTACTGGCCGCTTGAGCTAGAGAATCAGCAGTTTGATTCTTTTTCCTTGGGATCAATTGGATATTAAAAGCGTCGAATCCCTCGATGAGGTCCCACACCCTATGCCTATAGTTGGTCATCCTCCTGTCGTGACAGGCATACTGCTTTCTTACTTGTTTGACCACTAATTCTGAGTCACCAAATACTTGCAAGACCTTGACCTTTTTCTTGAGTGCCATAAGGAGTCCATGAATTAAAGCTTCATATTCAGCCACATTATTTGTGCAATGAAATTGGAGCCTATGGGCTGTGAAGAAACTCTTACCCTTCGGACTGATTAACTCAAATCCAGCTCCAGCCCCTTGCTTGGACTTAGATCCATCAAACTTGAGAGTCCAGTATTCCGCAGTGGTGGTCTTCTTCATTCTGTCTTTTGACTTATCAGTATTAGAGGCTCCCTCAGCCACAACAGGTTCCTGATTTTCACACTTTACTTGCAGATTCTGCTCATCTGTGCTAACCACCTGAGATGAATTCATGCTCTTTTGTACTTCTTCCACTGCTGTCTGGCACAAGCAGCACTCCAACTCTGAATGAGAATTGTGAACTTTGCACCAATTCGGCAAGAGTAACTCCTTAAAGCTTGTCTTCCTTCCCAAGTGAGTTTGATTTTCCACACATTGCTTAATGAAATTCTGAAAATTGTCCAGTAAGCTAATCTGTCTATCCTCAGGTTCTTCTTCTTCCTCAACTAATTCTGTCAGGACCTCAACAAGACTGGACCCTGTTTTAGCATCAACTGGCATGGTATGCAACATCAGTACCTCTTCTGCATCTGATTCTTCATATAGGGCCAATAGTAAGTAGCTTCCCATTCTAGCTTCTGATATGAGAACCTCGGTCGAAGTCTTTTGGTATTATGTTATCATGTACTTCATTCTAGGCTCCCTCTCAATCCTTATCTGATTAGGCACTCCCTTCCAGGGAAGCCACATGTGAGAGTGATCAGTTGACACATACCCATTTAGGGCCTTGGTGAAATCTCTTCCTAAAATTAAACCGTACGCATCAGGAATGTCAGCTACTTGAATGTTAATAACCTGTTGGATCCTAGGATCAGAAGCTATCTGCATATGAATCATGTTTAGTTCCCCTACCACACTTACTTCGGTCCTATCCAACTGAGTAACCTTCTTCTGAGAGTCAGCAGGTGTAATTCCCAGAGCCCTACAAACTCCAAGGGGCATCACATTAGTGGAAGCACCAGAATCCAACAGACAATTGTGGAGGTTCTTACCAAAGATTCTGACAGAAATCAGAAATGGAGGAGTCTCTATTTTTCCTTGAAACAAAATGGGCTGAGTATCCATTTGGGCCACTTGAGTTCTGTCCCTTTCTTTTCCTCTATCTCCAGGAGGTGGATTAGTCCTATTCTGTGTCTGATTCTGCGTGTTCATAGACTGCGAACTAAAAGTATGGCTGGCATGCTCACCAGAAGGCTTATCCAATATCTTTGAATTTTGTGGTACACAAGACGACCCTAATTAGAGAGCCTCATGCGTTAGTAGTTTACAGCTGTTTCCCGAATTCCTCTGCGGCGTCTGAAACATGCAGAACATTGCTCCATTGGTGGGGCCTCATAGATGGTTCTCTGCTTGTCCTTACTTACTTGAGCAGTCCTTTCCTTTTGTGGTTCTTCTTGAACTTATCCATACGTTAGAGGTATTGCTTAGGGCAACTGAGACAGTTTAATTGCACTCTTGATAGAATTACTGAGAATGGCACATTGTTGGGAGGAATGGAAGTGGTAGAAAGGTCCCCAGGGTTGTGTGTGAAGCTGTGGGGTATATCCATAGTCACCTCTAGGGCTGTCCTTCTCAGCATAGGCTTCCCCTCATTAGGGTGTTGTGTTCATCTCCCATGGTTGCTGGTGAGCTATTGTCTTTAATTACAGTAAAGTCTGGGCTTTTATCTTTAAACAGGTTCCCCGGGTGACAGTCCTTTGGCCGGAAAAGGAGCATGAACTGGCCCTTGTAGGAGATATATACCAAATTTCGAGAGGAGACAATCTCCACCTTGCTCACATTTGTTTTCTACCCATATTAGTGGGAAACCCCATGATCTGGAACTTCCAGGACATTCCTAGTTAAGATAGAACAGACATGGGAAGCTGCACACCATCCCACAGCCAGGCCACGAGATCACAATTAGGAGGTTTATCTACCCAGCTATGGCCCGGCTGGATTCATAGTAGATTATGGAAATGATTGGCTGAGGCCATCCCGGTGAGTAAGACTCCTCCATTCTTAGGCCACCATTGCAATTCTGATTTACAGCTCCATTTTGTCAAATCCTGACCCACTTCCTTGGCCTCTATCAAAGTTTTGCCTCCTATCATTATTGAAACCTCTATCCTGGTTATACCCCCTGTCATTGTAGAATCCTCTGTCGTTGCGTTGTCCCCTGTCAAAATTCTGCCCTTGTGGGAACTCTCTGTTCTGATTAGATTGCATTCCCCTTTGAGCAGCTTGTAATTGGCTATTCTGGTTCCTCAAGTAAGTCACCTCCAGATTTAGCTTCTTTATTTGTTCAGCCATTTCGTCAATCCTTTCCTTATTCGGGTCTCGGTAGGGAGGCTGGTTTGGATTACTCAGAAGTGGGACAGGCACTGGGGCAGATCCCAAAGACTGATGTAACACCTCAGAGTTCTGCAGATAAGCAGGGAAGCTATTTGACTGTGACTGGTACACGGGCTAATTAACTTGTTGTTGAGGGAAGTTCGCCATAGGGTAAATCTAGTTCATAGGATGACCAGGGTGTGGCACCATCGATAACTGGGGAACCGGATTCAGAATAGGGGTATGATTGGTGAGAGCCTGATTTACTGCCTGAATCTGGTTAGGATGTGCAACTGGTCCCAGAGAAGGCAATGGCCCAGTCAAGTGTTGTCTCAAGTCTGTGCTAAGCTTGACAGCCTCCGTATAAGCATCCATCAAAGTACCTGGAGGGTTAGGTCTCCATTTCAGAAAAGTTGTTGTTAGACTATCCAAAGCTTCGTAATATACTCCCAAGGCAGTACCATCATCCAGGACATATGGGTCTTGTAATCTGGTGAACGCATGATGGAATCTATTATTGAAACTGGCTATGGGTTCATTAACCTCTCTCTTGACTTTGATAAATTGCAGGTACAGCTCATTAGCACTGATGGGTATTCAAAATTTTTGCAAAAAGGTCTTTTCAAGGTCACTCCAATTCTGAATTGAGCCGGCAGGGAGATGGTTGTACCAATAAAAGGCTTCTTCACCCAGGGAATAAGGAAATAACCTACAAGCAACATCCTCATGGACAATTCCTCTGTCTTTAAGGCAAGTTTGGAAAATCCTTATGTGTTCTTCTGCAGTTCTGTTCGGGTCATTCACATGGAATTTCGAGCAGAAATGCTCAGGATTTTTAGGCATTACATTATAAGCACCGAAGGACAAAGGTGATGGATTATTGGCAAGGAAAGCCATTGGTAAGAGCGAGGGTGGAGGTTGTGGTTGGTTAATGGCAGGCTGAGGCTGTTGAAGAGGAACCTCTTCAGGGATGGGTATGGCTTCAACCTCAGGATGAGAAGATATGGACGATGTGGGTGAAGGAATGGGTGATGATGATTCTCCCCCCACTCTAGTCCTCCTTGACCTATTGGAGAACTGTAGCTCTTCTAAATCCTCCTCTCTTGTGTTGGATCTGGTATTTCTCCTATATCTCTCTGGAGAGATGGCATTCAAGAAACGATCCAGTGTGCTCATTCAGGCCCTCCTTCTAGCGCCAATCTGTTGATGGTGTTTTCTACATAGCAACAACTCAGACAGAAAATGATATTCTATCTCTCTTGAAAGGTTATTTTCAATAACGAATCACTGAAAATCACCCCAAGGTCTCTCGGATGTTAGGTCATAACAATGCATAAAACAACTCAGATGAAATGTGAAATTGCTGGTAATCACAATCGGACCTTACTACAAGCAAAATGTATCTTTCCAATTTATCAGATCTGACAATATGATGATCTTAAAACCCTAAATCTAACCAAGTAATAAAGAAACAACAAAAGATAGGGATGCAAGGAAGTAACAAAATCTAAACTATTGCAGGGACAAGCAATGCAAATGACAAATATCTGGAATGGACCTATCTCAAAAACCAATTCCTGTTCGACCCACAAGGCAATCTTACAAGAAAAGTGCAATCTTCTGAGGAATACAGATTTTCAAATCATAGACTTGCATCTACAACCGAACTTAAGCACATTTGAATATACGGTCCAGGTTGACTTCACCAGCCTACTACAATCAGATAGTTACTGGGAGTATAGACCAGAGATAGCTACCAACATTCCAAATATGAAATCACATACACCATTTATCCAACTAAACTGATTTATTTCTTGCCGACACAGAATACCGGCAGTAAAGATGAGAACAAAAGAACCATGCAAGATGAGATAACACAAAGGATTTCACGGGAATATACAATACCTTCAATTGTAATAATCCTGCCAATGCTGCAACAATTCAGCCTTCTGAATATAGATAACGCTGAAAATTCTAAAATAACTTCTTAAACCTTTGTCCTATTACTATCTTCATCTGCCTGGAGATTTTAAGGCCCGGAACCTTACAGTAGGCAGAAAGTATTAACTTATACTAAAATTCCCCCCAAAACATGTCGGCCCAGCCAAACATTTTACAAAATAATAAAAACCGCCAAAACAGGTCAGCCAAGGAAACAAACTAAGGCACACATTTAATGCCACCATCCAAGTCGGCCAAGGCACAGTCCCCAAGGAAGTCTAGTCCAATGCATGCCCTATGATAATAGGGAAGCACAAATCTCGAGGTCAACACTAACTGCTGCTCCCTTTGTCTTTCCTCTGCGCTGGTGACCCTTGGACCTTCGAGAATATCCCCTCCAGCTCAGCAATAGGTGGCAATGGCAAAACCTTGAGCCGACGTTTAATCGCATCAATTCCGTCATTGGATCGCTCAATAGTTTTCTTCCAGTCCTCCTTGCTGGCCATGTACCTGTCTATCAACATAGGTAAGGTGCTTCTACATCATGTTATGGCGATTGATAACCTCGCTTCGAGGAATGCGGAATGCGTCTTTCCATGCCACCACTCCTTCAACTGATCCAAACTCAGGTACTTGGGAGCTATTTTATTCCTCCCTGTCATGACTTCAAAAAAAGCAATGCAACCATCATAGATTGCAGTGAGGTCGACATCAATGGATTTTCTTCGTTTTTATATCTTTTTCAAGCTTCCTTGGCTGATCTGCAATGCCTCGAACCACTCCCATGGTTCATCCAATCTGGCAGAGGGAAGAATTCCATCCTTACCTAACTGATCCTTGCCATGTCCAAGAATTATCTTTGTCTTCTGCAGCAGGGAGTCGACATCATTCTTATCCCGAGAAAGTATGTTCTCTATCAGCTCTTTTCCACGGACTGCATCCTTGCCAACAGAAAGGATTTCCTTAATAGCTTCATCTCCTTGTGTCTGAACACTCATCAGCCAGTCGGTGGCAGCTTGTGCAGAGGCCTTCATCTTTTCAATGCCAGATATTGTCTCCTTCAACAGAAATCTGGGAATAGAAGAGGAGGACGGATGGAGGAACTGTAGAGGTTTCATGACCTCTTCTAAGCTTTTCCTTAACCTCTCATTTTCTCTTTTCAGCTCCCGTTTTGACTGGGTCTCCTTCTTCAATCTATCCACAATTACTGCACTTGACCCCTCAAATTCCTCAATGTCCTATTCTAGGGAGGCCGGCCCAAGGTTAATGGTCTGGATGTTGTAATCCTGGCCTGTTACCTCATCTCTCATTTATGTCTGTGAGGTGTGATGTAGACTGCTGGGTTGCATATATAGCACTACCGGGAGTTCCCTCACAGCCTTCTTCTTCCCCTTCTGGAGTTGGATAACATTGCATCGATCAAAGGTGTCTTCTAGCGATGCGAACAACCTTTGCTATTTCCTTCTCGATTCGGTCGGAGCTCAGGGTCCGTCTGGATTCATACGTATCCAGTTTTCCCAGGGTCTTACGTGGCTTTTTCTCCTTCTACATCTGTAAGCCTCGACCTCCTCGGTATTGCTTGTCATCATCTTTAGGAGGTTGTTCACCCCTAGCTTCGGCCTCCTCAAATCCCAACTCTAGAAATGCAGTGGAGTTACGGCGGGATGCTTTCCCTCAAACTTAGGCGATCCATGACCCAACTCACTCTCAGGAGGAGTACTCGTCGCACAAAGGTAGCACCGTCTAGGCTGGGCTCAGATGTCTTTACTCCTTGAATGGTTGTAGCCTCCATTTGATTTCCTGTCCATCCGGATTCTGGTTACTGTTACACTCTGTGGAGGGAGGAGCAGGCTTAATCTGTTTCGCTGTGGTGTGTGGAAGTCTTAGGGTTTGGCATCTTGCAGGGGAAGGGGTTGGGTCTTCCTGAAGGTAGCAGCACTTGGGTCTTCTCCCTGGGGCTCCTCCCACATCTAGCTGGGTTCATCCCCAGTGATCCGGTCTTCTTCTCACCTTGTAGTGCGGCTCTTTGGTGGGGAGCATCCTCTCTGCTCTCCTCAGGGACATGATGGTGAGTCTCCCTACAGCTGCCAGTGGTTTCCCTCCTTGTGGGAATTTCGGTTCTTGAGGCCTGGGCTTTGATCTTGAAAGGGAAGGTTTTAGCTATTTTCCCTTTGGGGTCCTCTTCCCCAGATTCCTTAGAAGTGGACATGGGGTTAAGATTCTCCATCAAATCAAAAGTACATGGCACATTAGCATTTTCCAATACCCATACCTCATGTTTAACCCAAGAAAAGGTATACCTCAGCACTGGAGCCATCAAGTCTTCCAACTCCGTCACCTCAGGCTCATTCCAATCAATATCTGCCACTGACTTATCCTTAATGGGCTCATAAACATGGTCCTAGACCAGTTTTCCATCATCATCCAGCTGATCCGGAATTAGCTTTACATTATATTGTCTAATTGCCTCTACTGGCAGCCGGGAATACCTTTTCCTCCTCGCATCAAGGTCATCCTTGATGTTGACCCAGTAATCTTCTAAATCCTCACATGTTCGGGTGGCTCTTTTACGTGCTTCTCCGGGTGTCAAAGATTCATTCTCTTTGAATGGAAAGAATCCATAGGTACGCCAACTCTCCCTGCTGCAGTGGCAGTGATTTAGTCAGGCACATCTGCTTCAATCCAAAATCCTCCAAAGCCAGTCTTATGCTTCTCCCTCTTCACCACTGCATGAAACTCACAAATCTGTCTTACGACCTCCAGTAGCACTATGTGGTTAGTGGGATATCTGGGCAATCGGTAGGGTGCAACAGGACATCCGTCAATCCGGAGATAAGTGAAAGTGGGGAACTGGATAAACCAAGCCCCATAATTCTTGATCAGTGCTTTGGCCCCATCGGACAATTTGATATGTTTTGCATTCTGAAGGGTCTGGGTAATATGCATCGTAAAGGCATCATTGGCCCTCCTATAATCTCTGTGTCCCAAGTGTAGTTCCGGATAAACCTCATAGATGATGTCTTGTCCAATGGTTCCCGCCGGAGTCAGTCCCTTGTATGGATAAGAGATGGCCAGTACATATATGACATAGGAGGACATGGTGAACTTCTTTCCCTCCAAGACATTCCTTAATTGTTTGTCTATTTCTGCACTGATGAGACCTGCCCAGTGGTAATTTGTCCCTTGGCCCATCTTGGTGATCACGTGGACCATCCAATTCTCCAAGACTCCGGCAGTCTTAAGTCTGGCCACCCTGCTCAACAGTGTAATAGCGTCATAGATATCCGGCCTGAACTTCACCCTGTGCAACTGTTTGGGCAATTTGGAGTGGTGAGATTTTGGCTTCTCCAGCCATGAGTTGATAAGCTGCTGAGCCTTAACTGGCTCATTCTCGTAGTAAGTTCGGGCAGTGTCAATGTTTAAAGCACAGACCGAGGGGAGATCCGGCATGCTGAAGGCCCGGGCAATGGAGGCTGGACTGAAGTTTGCCAAAACTCGTCCCTCAGTGGTGACCACCATCTGCGTATCAAAAGCGTACTGTCTGGCACACTCCAAAATCAACTCGTAGCACTGGACCGCTGGAGGGAACCCCGCCACATGCACCAACCCTGAATTCATCATTCCTTGCCTCAAGGGTGACGGGTCCTTCTCAGCTGTTCTCTGCTTAAACTCTTCATACCGCCATGCGCCAACGTTGGTGTCAGATACATCTGCCCACACAGAGGATATCTTACTCTCTGGAACCTGACCTTTCATGTCCAATCTTAACCTTTCTGTTTCAGAAACTGAAGATGCCCCTGCACTCCCTTTGGACTTCCCAGCAGCAGCTTTGCTTGATTCAGCCTGCACATTCAAGAATTACCATTAGAATCCAAATATTAAGCTCATATCAATCCCAAGGGTTAGCACACATCATAAAAATCCATTAAAATTCATTGCCAATTGCCAATCTTTCGGGATCCGGAGAAATCAAATAATCCGGGAAAATCATGTAAACCGGGAAAATACCGTCGGGGCGGAATTTCGGAGAAATCCGACCCAGACGGATTCCTGCTGCCAAAGCACTATTAGCCATATAAATCATTAACACGCTCGGAAAATCGAAGGATAGTCATTAATTTTACTCATTGGCAACAAGAAATAAGCATGAATGATCATTCCATCAATCCTATCATCGAAATATACAAAAGAATGCAACCAGACAGGAAATCCAGAAAACTCCGGATGGAACGGATTTTCGCGGACAGTATAAATTACGCCGGGAATTAACCTCGTCCGCGGAATAAGCGGAAACCGGGAAAATCCGGGAGCAAGGAAATTCCGCGACGACCTCGGAAACCCGAAAAACGGCAAGACGTACACCAAAACTTGAGCGACCACGGGATCTCCACTACCTAAGCTCAAATGATCCTAAAACCGACGATAATCACCAACCTCAAGTATGCAAAGGATTCCAACCTCAAAAGCCCCCAAAGGAGAAATCCCCGTGCTAAGACAATGGTGCCCTAAATCGCGTGACCAGATTTCCGCCATTAAAACCAGAGCAAGCTTTAGGGTTAAAAATATCAGTTCATGATTTACCTAAAAGCCCTCTAATCCTCACAGGACGTGGAAGCCAACACAACGCGGGGCGAAAATCACTCAAGCACAAGAAACAATCATCGTTCTAGCTGAAATACCAGGGAAACCCTAATTTCGCATAATAACAGATTTCACGCCCCAAAACAACCAAGCAGTCGCACCTAGAACGCCGTCTAAAGGATAAATATGGAATCAAACGGACAAATGGAACTCATAGGGCACGAGGGATGGGCCCAAATAATAAAACGGGTCCAACCCTGACTCAATAAATATGACATCAAAACCAAATCAAGGGCTGACCGCAAAATTAACAATACCCAATCACAAGAAAACCCCAAATCATCACGCAAGCAAAGGGAAGGGCAATAGATACACACCATGGATCAAAGCGAGCGAAAATCCGAGCTCAGAAAGTCCACCACGCGACAAACACATCCCAGTAACGCGATACTGGCAGCAATAATCAAACAATCCTCGCGCAAGCAAACCCAAGATCAATTCTCAAAGCTCAATTGAAAGTTCTGAATTGCCAGAGCAGAAAACAAGGAAGCAATGAAGTTGGAATGAATCAGAAAATGCCCTAAATTCGCCCTTATACCCGTCTGAGCCAAGGTACCTTAGCCATTAATGCACGATAAGACCCTTCTGACAAGTCCGGAAACCCGAGCCCCAAGTGGAATTTCGGAGAATCCCAGAATGCGCGAAGACACAGATTTCGCGAAAAAAAGAAGAAACCGGGGAAATCAGGAAGATCAGGATTTTGACAGAATCCGGGAAAATCCGACTGGACCGGAAAATCCCGAAGTCAGGCAAAAACCCGAAGTCGGAGAATCCGGCAAGAGACGGACAAGGAACCAGGGCCGGAAAAATCCGCCAGAGGCAGAAAATCCCGGATCTAGGTGAAAACCCGGATTTGGCCCAAAACTCAATTTCAATCAATTGCAACGCCAAGGCAAGGGCAAAGCCAGCAAGACCAATATGTCAAGACCCTAAAATGATAAATCCAATAAAATCAAAGGTCAAATACACCAAAAAAAGAGGGTCCCCACTCCCGGTGGGGTGTGTGTGCAAAGACTGCACAACAAGTACACTAACTCCTTCACAAAACTATAATACTTCAAATTAATCAACAATTTCTCCTCTCTTAAATTCTCAAAGATTCTATGAATATGCATTAAATTTTCATCCAGTGTCTTACTGAAAATAAAAATATCAACTAAATACACAATAACAAATTTTCCTAGGAATTATTTTAGTACCTTGTTCATGAGCAATAGGTTCATGTGCTCGGTGCATTGGTTAGCCCAAAAGGAATGATTAACCATTCATACAAGCCTTCTTTGGTTTTGAAGGAGGTCTTCCATTCATCACCCTCTCTAATTCAGATCTGATGATATCCACTATTCAGATCTATCTTTGTGAACTAATGAGCTCCACTTAAACAGTCCATAAGGTTATCCATCCTCGACAGGGAAAATCTATACTTGATTATTATCTTGTTTATGGCACTAGAGTCTGTACACATCCTCCATTCCCCATCCTTCTTTGGTGCTAGTACTATAGGTACTACACATGGACTCAATCTCTCTTGAATTTATCATTTTCTTAATAACTCTTGAACTTGTCTATTCAACTCTTCATTCTCTGCAGAATTCATTCTATGAGTTTCCTTATTCGGCAAACTAGCTCTAGGTATTAGGTCAATATGATGACTAATCTTCCTTACTAGTGGTAAACCTTCAGGTATATTGTCATACACAATGTCCTACAACTCATTCAACAAACTTGAAACTTCTATTGGCACCTTTTACTATCTTCTCTATCTATTCTAGGAATTAAAGCATAACACATGCCTTCATGTTTCATGCTATCCAAAAAAAATCTTCCATCAACAAAAAAAATTCTAGCACTACTGCATACCTTTTCTTCCACCCCCTTCAAGGGTTTTAATTTATGGACTCCATCTTCATCAAGGAATAGGTGTTAGCATGGCCATCATGTATAACATGCCTATCAAACTGCCACACCCTCCCCAACAATCCCCAACAACATATGACACACATCCATGGGGATGATATCACACAATACCTCGTCATGGTTACTGCCAATCTTGAATTTCACCAAGTATTGCTGATTGACTAGAACTTTTTGGTCCTTTTGTAACTAGGAAATATGGTATAAATGTGGATGCCTTTCCATCTTTAGCTTCAACTTTGTGACCATCTCTTTTGACACCAAATTATTGGTGCTTCCACTATCAATAATGATGTCACAACATTTCTCCTCACATTTTCACCTTATCCAGAATAGACTCTTCCTCTGGTCTAGTTCCTTCTCCTCATTCAGCAATGTTCTCCTGAAAACTATGGTTTCTCCCCTTTTAGCATCATCAAAATACTCAAACTGAGCTTCCTCATCTAGATGTGCAACTCTTACATTACCTTACAATCTTCTGTATGTCCTTCCTTGTTGTTGTGGATATTCATAGGTTCAATTCCCTTCACCACATTGGAAACAAGTTCCTCTGAAACCACCTCTCTTGGATCCTTTTCCAAGTCTTCCTCTTCCTCTTTTTTCACCACTTTTTTGATCACAGGGGTGGTAGAAATTATCATTCTTTTGACTTTGATGGGTACTCACGTCTTCAATTTTCTTTTGATCCTCATTTCAATTCCCAACGGATCTTCCACCATTAGAAAATATGGGAAAAGATCAATGAGGCTACAATGATTTTACACAAGAATAATATGTGCTTCAGCTCACTATTTTCATTCAAATACATTACATATTTATAGGATTTCTCACATCCTATTTTATAGGAAACAACCCAAACAACCTCTCTTTTAATATTGAGTTGTTTTTAAAAACTCAAACATATCAACCACTAATAACCTATTAAACAAAATCTATGACAATTAATAGTATTAAGTTGTTTGTCAACAACTTAATGTTATTACATTTATTCATTACCCATAATAACTACGTGAGTTATTTTAGCTAACTCACTTTACCTCACACACTCTATGTGAACACTAATTTCCAACACCCCCCCCTTTAGTGTGAACATGGGGTGAGAGTACATCACAATACTTGATGGCCACACATAGTAGATCACCAAAAAATATAAGATAAGAGTAGGGACATACACATCTACTCATGTTAAGCAATAGTGGAACTATCCTCACTACACTTAGTACTTCCATCCAAGGATAGGGACTAACACATCTATCCAAGGTCTTACATCAAGTTTGGATGGGTACAAACACATCTATCCAATATCAAGGTTATGAACAAGTAGAAACACATCTACTCACAACAATTATGATTGGGGACACGCACATCCAATCATAATCACCAACTCATGTGACTGGGGACAAACACTTCCAATCACTTCACTACCTTGTGAATGGGGAAAAACAAATCCATTCACATACAACCAAGAAATATGATTAGGGACATACACATCCAACAACAAATACAAAGTTTGAGAACACCAAGCCCTCATTGTCGTGTATGTAGCCACCATTATAGATCATTTACACTCTGATCACAAATGATATGAGATGGTTACTGCTACCACTTGGAAACCAATCTTGGCTTTAGTCATTTTGACACAAGTTGTTTTTGTCACTAAAACAATTTTGCAACCCCATCGCTAGTGACTCACGAGAGGTTGCTGAGTATCCTCCAACCTCTGGTGCCTCCATCCTCCATTCAATATCATTTAGAGAAAATATTCCTCCTCACTATCTTCATGTGGAGGGTCTTTAGTAGCCATCCCATGAATACATTATTCGTCATCATCTGCAGCCAATGCCTTATCTGTATTTAGCTTGCCATCAAGAAGATCCTTGGCACGTTGAGTGCAATTCATAACAATGTGTCCCTTCGCTTGCAATAGTAGCACAAAATTCTATTCTTGAAGGATCAATTTCCCTTTGATGTAGAAGAACTATATTTGGATGAATGGTTAGGCTCATTTTTTCCATACATTGTTGTTTCCTCTAAAGTTGGGTCCATTTTCTTAGCTCCTTCATCAATTAGAGTAGATATTGTATCTTTTAGGCTAGCATTTACTTTGTTCAATGTGAATACAATATTACTATAACTAGGAGTCATGTTATTTAACAAAATATCTTTAGCATCATCATCATCTACTATAGCATTTATCCCATCTAGTTGATTCATTAGAGAGTGAAACTTACTAATATGTTGAACAATATTATCACCTTCCACCATTTTTAACCCAAACAATTTCTGCTTTAAACTCATCTTTGTGCGTGTTGCTTGTGATCCAAACAATGTATTCAAGCTATACCACACTTCCTTTGAGGTCTTTGTTAAGTTGATATGATGGAGGTATGCATCTAACAATCCAAGACCAATCAGAGATATTTCCCTTTGATCCTTAGTAGTCCACTTTGTAAGTTCATCAACATCAATTAGCTTTGTTGTTGTTCCACTTACTATATCCCATAGATCCTTTTCAGTAAGGATCAACTACAACTTGATCTGCCAGGTATGAAACTCTAAACCTTGAAACTTTTCTATCAAAATACTATTTTTCTCCATACTAAAAATACTTGCCCCCCCCTTAACAAAACAATATCAAAGGTGTCAGATTCCATTGATAATGCACCTTGACACTTTTAAGACCATAGGAAATAACCACTATAAAACTAGAGTAAATAAAATATTTTCCCACGTGGAACTTCACACATCCTAAACAACAAAATAAATAAAATATTTTTAGAAAACTTAAATAAAACTAAATTACTAACTCTAGAAAATGGATCCTATTCTAGAATGACACAACTTTTACACTTCTAGAATACCAGCAGAAAACATTATGAAGCATATTGAAATGCATAGCCAACTACCCTTGAACTTGCTTGATGAGTGATGATCTTAAACAACACCTCTCACAACCTGATGCTCAAGGCCACTATATTCTCCCTTATGCTTTCATGGATAGAGACAAGATCTACACCATCATATTTAATTTTATAACCAAAAAGACTGTAGCAAGGTCACACATTAGCATATAAACCAATCTCCTTACACAAACTAAGATTCAGTGATCTATAACCCTTGACAATTGGAGTAGCCATTGGTCCTTTTAAACCAATACCATTTTCTCTCATCCCAATCTATTGGTACATCAGTTGCTTTGAAAACCTGTTTAACAGATTCAAAGATCTCGGGCTGCAATTTGTGTGGACTATCAAATGGATTGAGGAAGCTACCTATTGGGGAGTTGTTTGAAGAGGTGTTCAAAGAGCTTACAAACTCTTCAAGAAAAATTCCAAAGAAATTTTTTTCCAGCAATCAGGTGATACACTGTCCTCTAGGAAAAACACTACCCCTAAATCGTGCCTCACAAAGCAAGGTGATGCAAGATTGAGTCACTTCTAGACACAACAACACATAAATTTTTGGTGTCAAGGAAATTTCATGGTTTTGTAAATAAAATTATCCTATCGGCCTCTCATAGAACTCGTCGTGGCCTGCTAGGGGAAAATTGATCTGCAATGGCATAAAAATAGACAACAAGCACAATTGCATAAAGTTGACCCCTGTTTTGAAAATTGCCTCAAATGGAAATAGAGACAAACACAAATCAATCTATCACTTAGGTCACGGCTCAGAATATCCACAATCTTCTTCAAGAAAAATTCCAAAGAAATTTGTTGCCAGCAATCAGGTGATACACCGTCCTCTAGGAAAAACACTGCCCCTAAATCGTGCCTCACAAAGCAAGGCGATGCAAGATTGAGTCACTTCCAGACACAAAAACACATAGATCTTTGGTGTCAAGGAAATTTCATGGTTTTTTAAAGAAAATAATCCTATCGGCCTCTCACAGAACTTGTCATGGCCTGCTAGGGGAAAATTGATCTGCAATGGCATAAAAATAGACAAGCACAATTGCATAAAGTTGACCCTCTCTATTCTGCAAATTACCTCAAATGGAAATAGAGACAAACACAAATCAATATGTCACTTAGGTCACAGCTCAGAATATCCACAATCTCTTGAATGCATTTGTAGCCTATAAAAAAATTTCCTATAGATTGTTAATCACTCACAAACAAAACAAATTATGAGATACAATTGATATGCTAAACCTCACAGCTTGTTAAAATTTTGAATGGCTCTGATACCAGATTAGAAAATATGGGCAGAGATCAATGATGATACAATGATTTAACACAAGAATAATACGTGCTTCAGCTCACAATTTTCATTCAAATACATTACATATTTATAGGATTTCTCACATCCTATTTTATAGGAAACAACCCAAACAACCTCCCTTTTAATATTGAGTTATTTTTAACAACTCAAACATACGAACCACTAATAACCTATTAAGAAAACTCTGTGACTATTGATAATATTAAGTTGTTTGTCAAAAACATAATGTTATTACATTTATTCATTACCCACAATAATTACGTGAGTTATTTTATTCAACTCACTTTACCTCACACACTCTATGTGAACACTAATTTTCAACATCCACCACCCCTTCTACCTTGACCTCTTCATCCTCTTTTCTTTCCTTCAAACCTCTTATTCAACTTCTCTTTGGCCTTCAAAGAAAATTGGTAAACATCTTCAATGGTGTTCATTCTAACCAAGCTTAGCTCCTCTTGAATACTTGGCCTTAACCCATTAAGGTAATGGGCTACTTTCTCTTTGTTGGCCTATGCATGGACTATTCTAATAATCATTTTGTAAAAATATTCTATATACTCCTTAATAGACTTGCTTCCTTGCTTCAACCCTTGCAACTTCTTCAAAAAATCCAACTTGTAGTCCATTGGAATGAACCGCTTCTTTAGTTTATTAACCATACGGTCCCATCTTGTGATCTTTCCCTTTTCTCTCCTATTTCTTTCCAACTAGACCTCTTTCTACCAGATATTTGCATGACTCTTCAGCTTTTTTTGCAAACTTGAACTGATCTAGATCCTCTATCTCTTCATACTTGAAATGTTCCTCCATCTCATTAATCCAATCGATTAATTCTTATGGGTTCAAGTTTCCAGAATAACTAGGAACTTCAATTTTGGGTCTCTTTCCTATCTTATAAATCCCCCTTAATGGCCTATCTTGATTGTGATCTTCTACTTCTTCTATCTCATTCTTAGCTAGATCTTCAATCTCTTCTTCCTCCTCACTCTTTTCCCTTCTTCTTAGGTTAAACCCTTTTCTCAACTCTTCTTGCAATGCATCGATCTATCTCTGGAGGGCTCTAAAACCCTCATCTGCCAAATAATTTCTCCCACCATCATTTCTAGCACCACCACACATACCATGCATTATTACTAGAGGAATCTTGACCTCAAACCTACAACCACAAGTCTTGGTGCGAACTACCTCATGATTGGCGATCTGTCCACACGCTTAGGAACAACCTGCTTAGATGCTAGGTGATGAGAGCCACAACCCGAGACTCAGAAAAGCACACATCGGAGGAAGTAAAATAATTATTATTTATTTATTGGAAATATGTTCTTGTTATAGATAAATTACATTCCAGAGGATCAAATCCTCACACACTGCAATACATGCAACTTTTACTATTTCTAAGAAGAAATTCCCCCTTTCACAATACAATTTTCTCTTCCCCAATCTCCCCTCCGAATTTCCCAAATGAATCTTAAATAGCCTTTTTCAGATTGGAGCCAAAAATACAATTTTAATTTTGAATGTAGGTTATTGGGTGCCGAAATTTGAAATTTAAAATTCAGAAATTGAGTCCCAATTTGAAAATTGGCAATTTTCCAAAAATTGACCAACTTCTAGAAGCCATAACTTTTTATCTAGGACTCCATTTTACATGTCATTTGAAGCATTGGAAAGGTCTCAAAGTGCAGTATGTGGTAAGAACATGCTTCATTGGTTTTGACAATTTCTAGGCTTGTACGGGACTATTTAGTGCCTCAAAATTGGCTTAGAAGAGTTTTTAGGGAAATTTTGGGACATTGAAACTTGAAGCAAACTTGACACCTCAATCCATGGGGTGTACTTTAAGGATCCATTTATTTTATGAAATGGAAATATGTTAGAATAAGTATTCCCTCAATGTATGGAGAGAAGATCTTGTGGCTTGTTCTCGGGTGATAAATAAGAAACTGATGCATACTCCTCGACCCAGTGCAGGAAAACTTCCCAAGAAAATCTACAACAGTGACTTCATGGAAGAATTCAATGATTTGGTAACATTGTTGAGTAGAGTAATGGGTCTTCTAGTCTCATCCCTCTTTGAAGAATGGATGTGGTATTTCATTGAAAAGATTTTGGGGGGAGAGACAAAGTTTCATTGGGTAAGAATCATAAGTGATAACATCCATGCGCAATTTTTCACAGTAAAGAAAACCCAAGAATTCTATATGAAATCTTATATTATTTACATGTTAGCAAAAAAATTTCCATATAAATGTTTGACATTTAAGGGTAATCTAGGGACCAGGTGAGATTAGAACATTGTTTATGAATGCTACCCACAATTACAATATAGAAATTTCAAGAATAGTTATAAGTAGGTAATTGAAACCTTTATTATGTGTATTCTTAAATCTTGTCAAGTGAGTTTAGGAATAGGATGTCTCATTGTGCCAAGGAGATGGTGAAAATTTTGGTTATTGGTTTATTCAATTTCCCAAGTTCATGTATTTTAGAATTGAGGGCTTGTCTGGAGCCCCGTATAGATTTCCAAGGTACTCGACCAATAAAATGGTCTTGCTTGAGCTTACTGGATAGTTGCAGTCATCACATCAGCTACTACAATCTGAACATCGATTTGGGGTTGCATGACTCTTTGGAGTGTTTTTAACTCATGCCCCACTACAATTTGTGCAAAAAAATTAGAAAAAGAAATCCAAGATTATGATTCTCTCCTTCATAGTGTACAAGGAAATGTAGACCCATAGAGTAAATTGAAGAAATAGATTGGTAGATAATATGAACACAAATTACATATTGAAGACTTCTAGTAAAACTATGAGGATGATCATGAAATCTAGAAGAGAATATACATGAGGATTTCCTTAAGGTTTGTAAGATCCTTGAACATATTTACTATTCTGGACCAGGTAGAAGAAGATAGCAATACATTGGATGAAAGAGCATACAACGCAATAGCCAAATCTCCCTTTCAATGATCGACCGAGTAGAGGAAGAAATGATAGATATTGATGTAATTGTGCATCGTATTTTTCAAAGGACAAAGAAATGTATTGATGAATAGATGGCCCAATTGGAACAATATGGAGTTGAGTTGACTTTTAGAGAATGGGAAGAAGAGAAGGCTTTGGAAAGTGATGAGGATAGCAAAATTGAGGACAAAGTCAATGTAGTATCTTCAAGTTCAGTTGCTATGTCTCCACTCATGACTCAATCAAGAAAAAGGAAAGACACATTGAAGATACATCCAATGGAAAAGACTCTAGTATATGCAAGGAATATTGTGGAAGGGTGAAGGTCCCTAAAGAAGGTAAAGAAAGAAGGAACATTCATACCAGAGATAGAGATAATAAAAGAAGAATTGTATCCCCCTAAGGAGTATCCCAAGGTGCAATCACCTCCCTACTCACCATCACCACCACCATCGACTACACCACTTTCATCAACCTCTACTCTATATCCACCTCCCATATCCTCTCCACCCACAGTGGAAATCTCCATCCACCTTCCATCTACCACTCCAACCACCTCATTGGTCTTCATTAATTAATCCTCATTAGCATATTCTTATTTTTCTTCCTCTTCCCTTCCAATTTCACAACCTATCTTCTCTACCTTTCCACCAATTGTCCCTCTTGTACCAGCCACCCTACCTTAGTCCTTTGTGGCCTATTTGTAAAATATGCCTCAAGGGTTATCAAAAACCTTGTTGTCTCCTGATGCAAAAATCCTTATGTCCCAAATTTCTACTACTTTACCTATTTCTTCTCCTCCCACTGAACAACCAAAGATGGAAAGAATAGAAAAGTATGGGAAGAGATGAAGCAAAATGGAAAAGAACAACTTGAAGAACTAGTGGGTATAGGTGAAGAATTCATTGGATTCGAACAAGAAGAATATTTTGAACATATGGATGAGGGGTTCAAGATTGTGGAACCCGATGAGTAGCTATTGGATGATGAAGAAGAAAGAACCCTAAAGCAAGGAGGCTTGAGTAAAACCTTCAAGGAAAAGTTGCATGAGGAAGTCTCCGATGAAGAAAAGGAAGAGGAAGATAAAGAACAAAAAGAAGAGCAAGAAAGTGATAAACAACATGAAGAAGAGGAAGAAAATAAAGAAGAAGAAAAGGAAAAGGAACATGATGAAGGGGAGATAATGGTAAAAGATACTCCCCATAGAGAAGATAAAGTGCAACAAGAAGAGCAGAGAAATAAAGGGGAGAAAAATGAATTCAACACTACATCCTTTGCAAACAAAAATTGCGACATGGTTGGAACAATAGTTGAAGGAAAATACCCTGGTAGTACAAGATCCAAAGGCTTGCCTTGAGGAAATATTGGCATGTGTGGGGAAAAAATCTAAGGAAAGTCCAAGAAAGAAAAAATAAGGTATCACATTACAACTAATGCCTCAAGTTCCCGTACGATACAAGTGGCTACTCTGACAATGGATAAAGACGTTTCCACCATACATGCTTTCAAGTATCAAGTCACAACTATCAATATTGGGCCAGCTACTACAACTCAGAAGATTGATGAATTTCAAGGTTATCTATCAAATATTTTGAGTGAAATGGATAAAGATCAAGGTACCAAGATAGATTTGAAGGCATAGGTGGCTGAATTATCATCTTTTATTCAACAACTAATCACTTCTAGTGAGGAGATTCCTACTGAATCCCATATCCTATAAAACTATCAAAAGAGGAGGTTAATAAGGAAGAATAGATGAGAAAGTGGATTAAGTCCACTTTTTATTGGATTAACCATGTGACTGCTATCAATGATAAGGCCATACATGTTGGAGTAGAAATACATAATCACTTCTTGATTTTGAGATTGAAAGTAGAGAAGGAGATTGAAGAATGCAAAGCATTTCCTGGCTACTACAACATAACATGCCCGAAGCTGCATGTGATCAAGGGATTGTTTGAGGATATTTTGGTGCAAGAACAAATTTTGACAAATGAATAGTTCAAGGAGCCTGAGGTATGGTTGATTGTCATTGATTTTTTATGGGAGATTTCAGCCAAAGTATTACGTGACTTGCAGATGATTGAGGAAAGAACCATATTCTATGGTCGATTGTGATGATTTTTTGGAGCTTTTGAATAGTGTAGAATATTTATAATTAAATTAGATGTCAGGAAAGTTAAGCAAGCATGGAGACATAAGATAGAGAAAGGAGTTGAAAATAGTTTGCAAGGAAACATCTTGGATTTTTTTTCTCATGCATTCACTAAACAAAAAATGATGGTAAAGAGAAGAAGCTCATGTGTAGACCTGCACTCTAAGTTAATGGATGAATATAAGGAAATAACATTCAAAATTAGAAAATCTCAGTTACCTCCTTAGGAAAAATTATCTAAAGCTTTGGCTAATTTTGTAAAATATGTTGTAAAGGAAAAAGAAGCTAGAAATATTTGGATAGAAGATTTTTTTTTGTAATTTCAATTATAAGATGAAAGTAGTTACCTCAAAGTGCATGCACCCAAATTTTGGGGATTTTGTAGGATATTTCTAGAATGTAAAATAGGATAGGAATATTTTACATTCTCCAAGGTTCACATGTGAACTAATTTTAAATTGAAGAATATTGTAATTGCATTTAATATTTTCAAACCCTAAAAGGAAACAAATTTGTGCCATTGAATGTAATTTAATATTTGCCATTGATTCATATTGTAAAATATATAAATAGTAGCCTCTTCTCATTTGCAAAGAGAGAGATGAATTATTTTTGAAGGAATTTTGAAGTAATACAAGTGAAGGCATTGAAGTGTTGGTGAATTCCTTCTATTCTCTAAATGTATGCATGATTATATCTTTTAGTTTTGAAGTGTTGGTGAATTTTGAAGTAATACAAGTGAAGGCATTGAAGTGTTGGTGAATTCCTTCTATTCTCTAAATGTATTCTTAGTTCATGATCAGTTTCATTAATTGTAAAGTGTTAGGATATTTGATGAACTTCCTACTCATACCTTTCATAATTTGTTGATTGTAAGTTACTTTGCAAGGTTATTCTAAGCTCATTCTATTTTCTTAAGTTTAGCTATGTGTTTATGCACTTGTGTATGAATGTTACAATATGAAAACATGAAGATCACCTCAGAAGATTGCACTATTTTTGTGGCATTATGAACTTAGTTCTAGTTAAACAGGAATTAGTTATTGGAATTTTTTCTATCTAAATCATTAGCCATTACTACGACTGTCATTAGGTTTTAGACTTAGGATCTCCCTAAACCTTTGACTCTTTTTCTATTTCTTTGAATTGATGTTAGTTTTAGGATAAAGGCATCACCAAAATTATTGTATTTGATGATCATATTGTTTTCTAACTTCAAATATAGAAAGTTTGATTAGGGTTTTTCCTTATCTTTATATTTTACAAAACCCTCATGACATTCCCATAAGCTCCCAACCTTATTAACCATAAATGCCCTTTGTGATTACTTGCAAATCACATCACTAATATGCTATTTTTTGCATTGTCTAGACCTAACCTTAGAGACCTTGGATTTATTTTCTAAAGATTGTCTAAAGAAATTTACGTTTCAAGAGAGATGGAACAATTGTGTTTTATCTTTGTTGTGTAGTGCAAAAACACCCATCAATGGTAGATAACATTTTGAAGAAGGAGAAAAAAAGATCTTGAAACTTAGTGCAAAATGATTACTATAGCCAAGAGAGTTTTGGAAGAGGGAAAGCAAGATTGGAAAGACCATGTTGAGAGGCTCAAAAATTCAACCTCCTTTGGTTGACAGTATTGCTACTTTTTACACATTTTTTAGTTTATTATTTCATATTTCTTTGTATATATGTGCACTGTGTACAAAGTGTTCTAGCATAATTTTTTATAAGGTTTTTGGTGCATAACATTCTTAGGGGGAGTTACTTCAATTTTTAGTTTGTATAAATGAACATATTTTTCAAGGAGAGATTTGGTGTAAATGAAGAATTGATACATATGCCATTTTCCCTTGATGTCAAATGGGAGAGTAATTCTGGAAAATAATTTTGGAGATGTTTTAGCATGTTTCCATCAATTAAAAAGGGGGAGATTGTTCAAAGATTTAGGAGATGTCATTGATGCATTTGTTGTCAACATGAGCATGTGGTACATATAGTTATGCATTGCAATGTTGTCATTGATGTCAAAATTGTATCCTGGTATAAATACTATGGTATAGATCAGTTTGGGTGTCATGAGCATGGTTGAAGATGATTGTGAAAGACAATTTTATAAGAAGTTTTGATCTAGTGAAGACAATTACATGAAAATTGACTGTGTTAATACCAATGATTCTATGTACAGGGGATCTAGTAATTGGGTCCATATTGGTTCATTGTTGAAGGTTTCACTTTGTGCTTCTAGTATAATTTTGTTGGCTAGTAAAAGAACTTAATTTTAAAATTTCAATTTGTTTTGGTTTCTAGTTTTGGAATTATGAGTAACATAAGTTTGTCTTGGTAGTTTAAGATATTTGCAGTTCATTATATACGAGTTAATGATTTTTCACTTCTCTGCAAATTTGTTTTTAGCTTTGCATAGTTATGGAAGTGTTGACAGATGCTAGATGAATGTGCATTCTAGTTGGCATGATGTTTTGATGTACACATGTCTAAACTTGGGTATAGATTTGGAGAAATTTTGTATTATGTCCTATGGCATGCCAACCTAATAGGTTTAAAGGAATGTGAAGCTTAAATAAGTATTGTAGAGCTATGTGGGATCTATTATAGGTCCATTTCAACCTATTTCAAATATTTTTGAGATTTGAATTTTGGCACGAAGTGTGTGGATATATCTTGAGCCAACAAGTTAAATTTTGTGCATTACATATAATTAGGCCAACCTAATTGATGTTATGAGTGAAGCAGATATATAAGTTAGATCTTTTTTGGTATTTTGAGGATGAGAATATGTGATAAGATTTTTTTGAATGTGAATTGTGTGAATGCAAAGAAGATTATTAAGTCAAATCAATATGAAGAGTTTTGAGTTTGTATTCTAAGCTTCAATGGAATTGTATTTTGACATATTATAGATGTATTTTGTAATAGTTCAATGCTTGGATATGTGCCACAACATCTTCTATCTCTTTTCTTTTTTTAGTGGGTAGTGAGTCCACCTGCAATAAGCACTTTGGTAACATACTATAACCGATTATAATATATTGTGAGCTAATCCTCATCGTGGTTTTTCCTATTTTGTGTTTTCCACTTAAAAATATCGGTGTTCATGTGTTATGTGATGTTGTTGGAATTTTTCATGCTTTCTTTCATTAATGCAATTGGATATGCTATAGGTGTTGAATGCTTAAATGTTTAAGTGGTTTAAAAGAATACTAATTCAACTCCCCTCTTAGTATTCTCGATGTTCAACAATTCCTATCCAAAAAATTCTATTGGAGGATGGTAAAACACATTTATATGTGCATGAATATCCCTTTCTAAAACTATTTCCCCTAACTATTCTTTATAATTGTAATAATATCTCACACCGATAATAACTATGTTATAACCTCACACAACACACCACCAAAAGAAATTATTTATTTGATAAAACTTGATGTATTCTAGACATGGGACACAAGTCAAGAACTACCTATACTTAGTAACCTACATACTCCAAAAAAAAAAATTATGCCAAGTGGAATAAAAATATTGGTTTTTTCATTAGTTTAAATAAATCTACCTTCATAGAATATAATTTTTTGATAGAATCCTAAAATTACTGCACATAAAACCCTATATTCTCTACCAACTATGGCTTATAACAAAAATATATCAACACTATAGTGTTTCCCTAAGCCCCACATGTTGATATGATTCATCCATCTATATTCCCTTCTTGAAACCTATACACATTTAATTATATATATCTTCAATGGCCATTCTAAATATCTCCCACATGTAAATACTTCCTCAACCTAGTATCTTTGCTAGTGTGAATAAGGTCTTGTACCTAGCTAGTAGGGAACTTATTCACATGCTAAGTTTACTTCGGTCCTAGGAATATTTATAGAAGTATTAGGTTTCATGTAATCATATTTTATCTTGTTATTCCCTTTAATACTTGTGTCCTAGGTCATTTAATAATTTTTAAGGTTGTTTTCTCATTGTACAAGATTAAGACACATGTCATGATGTTATCTAATACTATCTCACAACCTTTTCTATATAAGAAATGAATCATACACACATTTATATATTCAATATTTTAATCTTGTATCATTAATCATAGTAATATATTCTTTCAATTTTCTCTCTTGTGAAATATATTTTAGTTTTGCAATTGTTCCTGGGGTGTTGGGAGTTCACCATTAACTCTTGCATGGTATTAGAACACTAGTGATGAAAATTCCTTCCTAGATTTGAGGGACATATTTTGGATTGAATATTTTCTAGGTATAATTTAGAGTTCCAAGGAATTCATGGTTGAATCCAAAGCATTAGAGAAAGTTATAATTTGATTTTTTTTTGGTCAAAATCCAACATATAGGGCTAGATATACAAGGGTTTCAAGTTGGTTGTAGGTTACCAAATCTTGGAGGTAGCTAAAATTTTGAAGCACTTTGGGCTAAAATAGACCTCGTCATCATGTCCAAAAGGATTGAACACCTAAATATTTCCTATCAAATAATCAAATTTAGACACTTTGTCTTGGGGGAATCACACAAATTTTTCATTTAATTATCATTTGTACATATAGTAATATGGATCTATACCCAATCATACTGTATGAAGTTGTTGGAAGATCTATAGTGGTTAGAAGAATACTCTTGTAGCATCAACATATTAGGTTGAATATTATTTTCATAGTAATATGTTTGTTTCATCTTCTTCATGGTCACATTAGATGAATTTTATTGTTTGGTGACATTCATTTTTTATTGAAGTCATACCTTGTTTTTGGCTCCTAAGCTCATAAAGTTTTTCCTTGATCTCTAATTTTTGTGATTCTTGTGGTATTGGAAAGATATTGAGGAGCTCTATCCAACCATCCATTCTCTTTTTCCTATTTCTATACAAGTATTTGTTTAGTTCTTTCCTATTGGTTATATTAGAGGCTTACTTGGACATTTTGGCAATTAGGAGGGTTTTTTTTGTCATTATACTTCATTTCAGCCACATTTCATGTATTAATTTTTGATTTATCATTTGAGAAGTGTATCAATGTTGTAATCATGTGTTATGAAAGTCATCCTTGTCTAATAATTTTTACTAAGGAAAATTATGATTCTTGGCAAAAAGGCATCCTAACGCATCACATGTGGCTCAATATTTTGCCTCATTTTTATGGACTCACAGTTGATCCATATACAATATTTAATAAATAAATTTGGGGTAATAAGAATTATCATATCATATTATTGATTAGCTTTATTTTTAGTGCAAGCATCTTTAGAGAGACATGTAATCATATTCTAGGAATCAAGTTCCCACACATAGTTTAGAATAAGATTTGTGATATTTTTGCAGATTCACATAATCCTCCATTCCTAGACAATCTTACATTGAATTGCCTCATTCCATTTGATAAAGTTGACAATTTACCCTTTGATGATGTTACCTTAGAGGAGCTTCAATATTATGAAAAACTTGAGTTTCTTGATGACCTAAATTCTTCTCCTGGAACTCTTACTTCTTCAATTGAGATTGTACATGCATTGTCTATTGATGATTCATTGAGAACTTTTAGTGATTCATTGTAATAGATATCTAATTTTCTTCTTGATTGAGATTATTCTTTATCCAAAATTATATTTTTTGTAGAATCTTACAGTTTAGATTTGGAGGACCAATTTGAGGGTTTATCTATCCTATTTAATTATATTCATGGCACATTTTTTTGTCAATTCATCTTTTTCTTTGGATTTATTTCAATATAAATTTCCATCTAATTTTTCACCTTCTCTTGTGATTGGGTATGTACTTGATTGGATTATGGAATCATCATCATATACCAAGAACTTGGCAACCCATGAGTAGATTTCAAAGACATAATATTCATACATATGGATTCTTCTTCCAACCAATTCCTATCTAGAATGGGAAGAATTTATGCAGTTTTACTATGTCTATATTCTTCCCAAGTGGAGAAACTATTGAACAAGACAACTGAGAGGGGGGGTGAATCATTTGTGAGAAATTAAAACCTTTATAACTTTCATCGGAGATTAAATCAATCACAAATCTTTAAATTTTCTAAAATGATTAAACATTTAGTGCAAAAGAATAAATTGAAAAAACATCACACATACACAAAAATAATAGATTTATGTGGAAAACCCAATAAGAGAAAAACCACAGTGAGGACTAGCTCACAATATAAAGAATATCAAAACCGATTACAAATGCTCACTGCTTGATGAGGCTTATTCCAAAAAGAGGACAATTTCCAGATCAAGACTCATTGTCCAACAAGGGTTAACCACTTGGAGGGCTCACTTCCAAAACAAGGACTCACTATCCAGATCAGGACTTACTTTCCAACAAGGGTTAACCACCTGAAGGGCTCATTGCCACATAGATACAAAGAAGATAGAAGAGATATGTTATATAGAGAAGATAATATCAATGCAACAAATATTTCCACCATGATTCACTCAACCACTTGAGGACATGCATGAATGATAGAGTACACTTTCAGCTCACTGCATCCAAAAACTTAGCAATTATATTCCGCACTAATCTTCCAAACTTGCATCACATACACACTATCTCACATCTACTTCACATCTATCTTGATTTTTTTCTTTGCATACTTCTCACTGATATCTCATCCTATATTTATACCATCTTCAACTTTGAAATATATCCAAAGTTAGTCATACATCATTGGAATTCAAATTAGCTTAGTGCCAAAACATTCTAAGGTGGAATTAGAATGAGGGAAACCTAGACACATGCTTGATGAGGACACAAATATTTCCTAACACGCTTCATTAACTTTGAAAGTAATTTTTAACACAAGGTCAGCCAAACTAGTGTAAAACACATAGAACAATTAAGCACACACAACCCTTAACATGATCCTATATTTCCAAACAACAAAATTATCTTCAACATTATAATATCACCTTAACTCCATAACCACAAGTCATAAGACTTGAACAAGAAGAAATCCAGAGCTACCACATTTCTCCCAAACCTTAGCTAGATACCCTAAAAAGCATAGTTTACAACTAGTGAACATAACTCACACTGTACAACAATCTAGAAAACCAGATCCTAGATATAGTAGCTTTTGACAACCATTATCAACATATCTGAACCACATCAACATAGGAGAAAATCCTAAAGAAAAACCCAAAGCAACTACTAAATACCTACAACATTTCCATTACAATTTCTCAATATCCTTGACATATACAGCCAATAAATTGCAACCATGACATCAATGACAACAACAAATAGTTGATAACTAGTTAACTAGTTGAAATCAATAACAATACCTTCATTCTTGCAAAAATATCCCCATTTGTCATTGATGGCAACACATGATGTGAAAAACCATCAAAGACAACACTCTAGCTTTGAACTCTTTTTACTTTTTGTTTCTCCCCTTAGTGGATAACCATTTTCACATCTTCCTCATTTGACATCAATGGAAAAGGAAAAAGATGTTTTACATTGATTTCCCCTTTGACAATAAGCATGAAATATTCTTTCAATGACAACACATGACACTACTTGCTCCCCCTAAGAGGTGGCCACCAAAACATCAATCCAAAAGAAAGATAGATCCATAGACCCATCGAAATGATACATCTCCATATGCATCTAGTTCAAGAAAGGAGGGATAATCACCCCTAACTTCTCCCAGAGATACTCAAAAGTATCTTTAGGAAGAGCCTTCATAAATATATCAACAATATAATCCTTCATAGGTACATACTCAAGTTTTACTTCATTTTCCACAACCTTGATGCAGGAACATCCAGTGGTGTGAAGGAAATCTTGCATCAACCAAAAATATGCTTTCCATTTATGTTCCTTTCATTTTATTTTTGTAGATGTTTTTGTATTTCTAGATACCTTTTTCGTCGAATAAGAGTTCCCAACTTTCAGAATTGCTTTTCTGCTTTTTCTGCTCAACTGTTATTTTTAGCAAGTGTGAATTTGAAGGCGTGGGAAGAAAAAAATTTATGGGAAGGTTCAGGATGGAAAAATAAGCACTTTGACGAAAGAATCAGGTCATGATCATTCACGGTTTGAAAGTTATTCAAGTTTTAGTTTTTTCTTTTTGCCCTAAAAAACCTTCTAAGGCTAGTTTGAGGAACTAAATGGTTCTGTATGGGCCTAGAAATTGTTAGAACTAGGAGAGCTCGTTCTTAGCATTTTCTTCACTCCGAGACCTTTCCAACAGTTCAAACGGTTTGAAAAATGGAGTCCCGGATCAAAAGTTATGGCTTTTGAAAGTTGGCCAATTTTTGGAAAATTGCCAATTTTCGAATTAGGACTCAATTTTTGAATTTCAATTTGTAATTTTTGGTGCCAAACCTCCAAAACTTATAACTCAAATGTTTTTTTTGGCTCCAAACCAAAAATGGGTTATTTATGGGCTAGTTTCTAATTTTTGAGTAGCTTTTTGGGGAAAAGAGTTTGCATGCTACGAAAGGGGATCTTCTATAATTTATTTAATTTCTATAACTTGCATGTATTGCAGAGTTTGAGGATTTGTGATCCTCTGCATGTAAGAAGTTCCATTCTAAATAATAATAAAATTTCTCTAGTTGTTTGCATCATTTTATGTGTCTTGGGTTTGCTCCCTCGTTAGGTGGTATTAGAGCGAGTTTTCTTGAGCGTGTGGACAGATCGCCGATCATGAGGCAGTTTGCACAAGGACTATGGTTGTGGGTTCAAGATCTTCAAGATGCCTCCAAGAGTGATTCCTAGTAGACATGGTGGTGCCAGAGGTGGAAGAGGTGGAAGAAATTCTAGTGGAAGAGATCCATTGGCGACTGAGGGTTTCAGAGCCCTCCAAAGACAAATTGATGCATTGCAGGAACAAATGAGAAGAGGGTTAAACTTGGGAAGGAGAGGAGAAAGTGAGGATGAAGATGAGCTGTAAGATTCAGATGCAGAAGAGGAAGAAGAAGTGATTGATCAAGATCAAATGCAATTGATAAGGGCCATTTTGAAGATCGAAAAAAGACCCAGAATAGAAGTCCCCTGTTATTCCGAAAGTCTGAACCTAGAAGAGTTGTTCGATTGGATCAACGAGCTAGAAGAGTATCTTGAATATGAAGAAGTAGAGGACCAAGATCGGGTTAAGTTTGGAAAAACAAAGCTGAAGGGCCATGCAAATATTTGGTGGAAAGAGGTCTAGTTGGAGAGAAATTGAAGACGAAAAGGAAAGATTAGCAGTTGGGATCTCATGGTGGAGAAACTAAAGAAGGAGTTCATACCAGTGGACTACGAGTTAGATCTACTGAAGAAATTGCAAGGGTTGAAGCAAAGAAGTAGATCTATGAAAGAATATATAGAATATTTTCACAAGATGATCATCCGAATGGGCCATGTAGAGGCCAACAAGGAGAAGGTAGCCCGTTATCTTAATGGGTTATGACAAAGCATTCAAGAGGAGCTAAACCTGGTCAGAATGACCACCATTGAGGATGCGTACTAGTTTTCTCTTAAAGTTGAGGAGAAGTTGAACAAAAGATTTGACAGCAAGTAAAAAGGATGAGGAGGTCAAAGCGAAAGGGGTAGTGGAAGATCTTATGGAAGCCAAAACAAGGATGAAAGGAAAAATGAAGATGTGGGTACCAGTCGAAGCCAAAAGAATGATAACTTCTACTACCCTCATGATCAAAATAGTGGTGATCAAAGAGGTAGAGGATGAGGAAGATCTGGGCCAGGACCCGGAAGAGGTGGTTTTAGAGGAACTTGTTTCCATTGTGGTGAAGAAGGGAATCAAGCCTATGAATGTCCACAACACCAAGGAAGGACAGATAGAAGTCCGAAAGGTCATGGAAGGGTTGCACATGTAGATGAGGAGGCTCAATCTGAGCATTTAGATGATGTTGAAAGGGGAGCAGCCCTAGTGGTTAGAAGATCCCTGGTGACTAAAGAGAAGGAGCCAAAACAGAGGAAGAATTTGTTCCACACAAGGTGCAAGTGTGAAGACAAATGTTGTGATGTCATTATTGATAGTGGGAGCACCAATAATCTGGTGTCAGAAGAGATGGTTACGAAGTTGAAGATGAAAAGGGAAAGGCATCCACATCCATATCAGATTGCCTAGTTGCAGAAAGACCACAAAGTTTTGGTCAATGAGCAGTGCCTGGTGAAGTTCAAGATTGGAAGTTATCGTGATGAGGTACTTTGTGATATCATCCCCATGGATGCATGTCACATGTTGTTGGGGAGGTCGTGGTAGTTCAATAGAAAAGTTGTACATGATGGCCATGCAAACACTTGTTCCCTGATGAAGGATGGAGTCTTCCATAAGTTGAAACCCTTGAAGAAGGCCGAAGAAAAGGTATGTAGTGGTGCTAGAATTTGTTTTGTTAATGGAAGGAAATTTTTAGAAGGCATGAAGCATGAGCGTATGTGTTATGCATTGATTCCTAGAATGGATAAGGAAGATAGTGAGAAGGTGCCAGTAGAAGTTTTTGGACTATTGGATGAGTTTCAAGAGATTATTTCTAATAACATACCTGAGGGTTTACCGCCAGTGAGGAAGATCAGTCATTAGATTGACTTGATCCCCAGAGCCAATTTTCCAAATAAGGTAGCTCATAGAATGACTCCTGCAGAAAATGAGGAGTTGAACAGACAAGTTCAAGAGTTCTTGAGAAAGGGCTTGATTCGAGAGAGTCTGAGCCCATGTGCAGTACCTACAGTACTAGCACCGAAGAAGGATGGGGAGTGGAGGATGTGTACAAACTCCCAGGCCATAAATAAGATAATAATCAAGTACAGATTTCCCCTGCCAAGGATGGATGACCTGATGGAATGTTTGAGTGGAGCGTAGTACTTCACAAAGATTGATCTAAAGAGTAGATATCACCAGATCCGGATTTGTGAGGGTGATGAATGGAAGACCACTTTCAAGACCAAAGAGGGCCTGTATGAGTGGTTAGTCATGCCTTTTGGGCTAACCAATGCACCGAGCACATTCATGTGGCTCATGAATGAGGTACTAAAAGAGTTTCTAGGAAGTTTGGTTATTGTATATCTAGATGATATTTTGATTTTCAGTAAGACTTTGGATGAGCATTTAGTGCATATTTGTAGAGCTTTTGAGAAGTTGAGAGAAGATAAATTGTTGATTAATCTGATAAAGTGTAGTTTTGTGAAGGAGTTAGTGTACTTGGGGTTTGTTGTATCGACAAAAGGTCTCAAGATGGACCCAGAGAAGTAGAAGGCTATTCTAGAATGGCCTACCCCAAGAACTACTACTAAGGTGAGATCTTTCCATGGTTTGGCCAGTTTTTACAAAAAGTTCATTAGAAACTTTAGTAGTATTTGTGCACCCCTAACTAAAACAATGAGAGGGGATAGAAAAGAGTTCAAGTGGAGCACTGGAGCAGCGAATAGTTTTGATATGTTGAAGCAGAAGGTGACAAAGCAACCAGTTTTATCCCTCCTAGATTTCAATAAGGTGTTTCAGGTGGATTATGATGCCAATGGTTGTTCCATTGGAGCAGTGTTGAGCCAAGAAGGTAAGCCCATTTCCTATTTTAGTGAAAGTTAAATGATGCAAAGAGAAAGTACTATGTATATGATCATGAATTTTATACAATAGTTCAAGCATTAAATAAATGGATACATTATCTGTTGCTAAAGGAATTTGTTCTATTTATTGATCATCAAGCATTGCAGTAACTAAATAGTCAAGGAAAATTAAATTAGAGGCATATGAAATGGGTAAAATTTTTGTAGAGTTATACCTTTGTTTAAAGCATAGGAGTGGGAAGTCGAATAGGGTTGCAGATGCCTTAAGTAGGAGGAAAACATTATTGACAGAGATGCAGATGGAATTGGTTGGGTTCAATGAACTCAAGACATTGTACCCTAAAGATCCTAATTTTGCAGAGGCTTGGAAAGCTTGCAAGGAGCTTGTTACGATTGACAAGACGAAGTGGTTGGATTTCACAATCTAGGATGGCATGTTGTTTAAGGGAAGCCAATTGTGTATTCCAAAGAGTTCCATGAGGGAGAACCTAATAAAGTAGAAGCATAGTGGAGGAATGGCAGGACATTTTGGTTGGGATAAGACCATTTCTATTATCAGTAAGCATTATTATTGGCCTCATTTATCATAGGATGTGAAGAAGTTTATGCAGAGTTGCAGGGTATGTCAGATGGCTAAAGGAGTGAGCCAAAATACTAGGTTGTATCAACCCTTACCTACACTAGAGAGGTTGTGGGAGGATATAAGTATGGACTTTATTCTTAGTTTTCCAAGGACACAAAGAAGGAATGATTTAGTATTTGTGGTAGTTGATAGGTTTTCGAAGATGGCACATTTCATCCCATGCCAAAAGACCCATGATGCAGTCCATGTTGCTGACTTGTTCTTCAGAGAGGTGGTGAGGCTACATGGTCTGCCAAAGAGTATAGTCTTAGGTCATGACACAAAATTTTTTGGATACTTTTGGAGGACCTTGTGGAAGAAGTTGAAAATAGAGTTGAAGTTCAGTTCTGCACACCATCCACAAACTAATGGGTAGACTGAGGTTGTGAACATAAGTCTGGGTAACCTACTGAGATGCTTGGTAGGAGATAAACCCAAGGGGTGGGACTTGATCTTACCCCAAGAAGAATTTTCTTACAAAAATTATGTCAACATAAGCATTGGTAGATCACCATTCCAGATTGTGTATGGAGGCAGTCCCAGGATCGCTCCAAAATTGAGGAAGATGGACCAAGAGAAGAAGACAAGTGTCGAGGCCGAAGACTTTGCAGAGAACATCAAGAATATACATGAGAAGGTAAGAGAACATATTAACAAGATTAATATGTAGTATAAGGCTAAGGAAGATAAGAAGAGGAGGTATAAGGAGTTTTAGATTGGTGATGAAGTGATGGTCCACTTGAGGAAAGAAAGGTTTCCAGTGGAAACCTATAACAAATTGAAGATGAAGAAGTTTGGTCCCTATAAAATTTTGAAGAGGCATGATTCAGGGAATGCATATGAGGTAGAGTTTCCAGATGGAGTCAACATTTCCCCTGTGTTCAATATTTTAAATTTGACAAAGTATCATGAAGGTGGCACAAAGGAAGTACCAACAATGGAACAGTTTGGCATTCTAGCACCTACTTTAGAGATGGAGGAGATTGAAGAAATATTGGATAGCCATGTGAGGAGTACCAGAAACAAGCATTATGAAGAATATCTGGTGAAGTGGAGAGGAAGGCTTGTGGAATATTCATCTTGGCTGTCTAAGGTAGAGGTTGACCATTTGGGTTTTCCTCAACCATCTGAGACGTGACAGGGTCACTTCTTAAATTACCCTAGGTGTCTGATGCAAGAGCATCCAATGGTGTGAGGGAAATCTTGCATCATCCAAAAATATGATTTCCATTTATGTTCCTTTTTTTTCTTTTTGTAGATGTTTTTTGCATTTTTGGATACCCTTTTCGTCGAATAAGAGTTCCCAACTTTCAGAACTGTTTTTCTTCTTTTTCTACTCAACTGGTATTTTTAGCAGGTGTGAATTTGAAGGTGTGGGAAGACAAAAATTTATGGGACGGTTCAAGATGGAAAATTAAGCACTTTGGTGAAAGAATCAGGTCAAGATCATTCACAGTTTGAAAGTTATTCAAGTTTCAGTTTCTACTTTTTTCCCTAATAAACCTTCTGAGTTCAATTTGAGGCACTAAATGGTCTTGTACGGGCCTAGAAATCATTAGAATTGGTGGATCTAGTTCCTAGCGCATTCTTCACTTTGAGACCTTTCCAATGGTTGAAACGGTTCAAAAAACAGAGTCTTGGATCAAAAGTTATGGCTTCTGGAAGTTGCCCGATTTTTGGAAAATTGCCAATTTTTGAATTAGGACTCAATTTTTGAATTTCAATTTGTAATTTTTGGCGCCAAACCACCAAAACTCACAACTCGAATGTTGTTTTTTCTCCAAACCAAAAAGGGGTTATTTATGAGCTAGTTTCTAATTTTTGAGTAACTTTTTGGGGAAAAGAGTTTGCATGTTGTGAAAGGGGATCTTCTATAATTTCTATAATTTCAGTAACTTGCATGTATTGTAGAGCTTGAGGATTTGTGATCCTCTGTATGTAGGAAGTTCCATTCTAAATAATAATAAAAGTTCTTTGGTTGTTTGCCTCATTTTCTATGTCTTGGGTTTGCTCCCTCGTCAAACCTTTTCTCTCTAGAAATGATGCCTGATGGATATATGCTTTGTCCTCCAATGCATCACTATATTCTTTGAAAATGTTAATTGCATGTATTCTCAAAGAAGATAGAAATATGATCTTCCTACATTACTTTGATATCTTCCAATGTTTGTTTCATCCATAAAACTTGTGTGCAACATGATGTATAAGCAATATACTCAACTTTAGCAATGGACAAAGAAACTGAATCTTGCTTTTTACTCAACCAAGCCACCAATCTACAACCAAGAAAGAATTCACCACCACTTGTAATTTTTATGTCATCTACATAGCCAACCCAATCTACATCTGTATAAGCACTTAGTGTAAATTCAATATCCGTAGGATACCATAAGCCATAATCCATAGTGCCATTCAAATATCTAAATGTTCTCTTAATAGTAGCAACATGTGTGTTTCTTTAGGATCTTCTTGAAGTCTAGCCACAAGATAGACTGCATGCATAATATCTGATCTAGTAGTAGTCCGGTCTAGTAGTAGTCAAAGGCAATAGTCCACCAATCATAGATCTATACTTTCTCTTATCATCCTTAGGTGAATTAGGGTCATCCCACAATAATGGGTTACACTTTTTGGCCAAACTTGACATTGAAATCAACATTTTCAGAGAAAACTTCACTTTCTGACACTTATAGTAGGTAAACTATTAGGAATTTGAAAATGATGTAAACTAGTGATTTGTGAGATTTTGTTTGTAGATTTTAAATATATTTTTTTAAAAAAATTGGAATTAAATTGTTTTTTTTTGCGTCTCCTTTGATAACTAGTTTTTAATAGTAAACAACATTTTTTAAAAGTGATGTGTACTTCGACACGCATAACTTTTTTTCTACAAAGGATAAAATTTTGATTCTTTTTAATTTAGGTTGCTAACACTGGTATCTATTGGTTTCATTTTGTTTCATAACGTTTTGTTGAATATTTTTTTTTTAATTAAGTTTTGAAGTCAAAACATTTACAATTTAGACATAGGTGCACTTCGGCATAACTTTTTTGGTATGTATTGAAATTCAATTTTTTTTTTTTTGTTAGAACGAGGACATCAATACCTAGAGGATATATATTTTTCAATTTTTTTCCTCAAATTTACTATTTTTCCACAATGATTTTTCATCGAACTTGAGGTTCGGTGAAAAACCTATGTACAGTAAAACTAAAAAATAAAATATAAAATAAAAAAAAATATATTAAATTTATAGTTATTGGAAAGCACATTTCGATCACTACAATCATCCAACTTGGTTTATCAATTTGACTCCATTTGCACCTCCTTCCAAAGTTTCGATAGTCAAAAAAGTGCATAAATTTTGAAATGGTGGAGGGGAAGGTGAAAAAAGGGGGTTCATTAGAACCCCCCTTCTAATGAAGGGGGTTCATTCGAACCCACTTCATTAGAAGGGGGGTTCATTCAAACCCCCTTTATATGGTGCAAAAGAGGGTTCATTAGAAGGGAGGGTGGTTCATTAGAGGGGGGAGGGTTCATTAGAAGGGGGGGTTCATTAGAAGGGGGGTGGTTCATTCGAACCCCCTTCATTAGAAGGGGTAAACCATTTAAAAAAAAATTATGAGAATTTCTAATTTTTCTTTGTTCGAAAAATTGTAACCCACTATTGTGGGTTTACCCATTATCATCTTTACTTAAATTGCAACTAGTCACCATAGGAGTGCATACCGGTTTGGAACCATACATCCCAAACTTCTTCAATATCTCTCTTACATACTTTGACTATGAAATAAAAATCCCTTTCTTTGTTTGATTAATTTATAGCTCAAGAAAGAAATTCATCTCACCAAACATGGACATCTCATATTATTTTTGCATTTCTTCCACAAATGTCTCACACATAGTTTCATTTCCTCCAAAGATAATGTCATAAACATATATAACCACAATCAAGATTTTATCATTTTCAATTTTAAAATATAGATTACTATCTTTCATACCTTTGTTAAAACCTTGTTGAATCAAATACCTATCTAACATTGCATACCAAGAAATAGGAGCTTGCTTCAATCCATATAAAGCTTTCTTCAACCTGTAGACCATATTTGGTTGATCTAACAACTAAAATCCTTCTAGTTGTTCAATGTAGACCTCTTCTTCTAGCTCACCATTCAAAAATGCAGACTTAACATCCATCTAATAGACCTTGAAATCTTTATGAGTAGTAAACACTAAGAACATCGTGATAGCTTCAATTCTTTCAATCAAGGAAAAATTCTCTTGAAAATATATGCCTTCTACTTGTGAGTAGCTCTTACTCACAAGCCTTGCTTTATTTCTGACCACTTCTCCATTTTCATTCAACTTGTTTTTGAATACCCACTTTGATCCAATTATGTTTTTGTCTACCGGTCTAGGGACCAATTCCCAAGTTTGATTCTTCTCAATATACATAAGTTATTATTTCATAGCTTCCATCCAATTCTCATCTTTACATGCGTCACTTACGGTCTTTGGTTCAATCTTAAAAATTAAACAAAAAATTATCTCACCACTGGTGGTAGCTTTGATTCTTGTTAATACTCCTTTTGTATTGTCTCCAATGATATGACTTTCTGAAATATTTTTCTACACATATTTAGGTGTGTTTTGGGACACCATCGGAGCTTCTTCTTCCTCCTCTTCATTCTTCTTCTCTTGCTCATCCTTTTTCTATTCTTCCACAACTTCTTCAATCCTTACACAATTAGGCTCATCAAGTATGTATCCATCAACTTCAATTAAGTTCTACATTACTTCATCAACCTTGAAATTTATGCTTTCTACAATCTTCCTTAGTATTTTATTGAAACATCTGTAAGCTTTACTTTCAGTAGAATATCCAAGAAAAATACATTCATCACTTTTAGCATCAAACTTTCCCAAATTTTCTTCATCCTATTTGATATAACATTTGCTTCCAAATACCTTGAAGTACTTAACAGTAGGAATTCTTCCACACCATAGCTCATAGGGGGTCTTAGTATTGTTGGATCTTGCTTGAATTCGATTGAACACATAAAAAATAGTGTGAATAGCTTCTCTCTAGTAAAATTTCAATATACCAGCTTTAGTAATCATTGATTTAGCACCTTCTTGAATTGTTCTATTTTTCCTTTCAACAACTCTATTTTTTTGATGAGTTCTTGGATCAGATAATTATCTTTTTATTCCATGAACTTCAAAAAAAATATTAAAATCATGGGAGTTGAATTCACCGCCTCTATCAGACCTTAAGAATTTTATTCTCAAATTTACTTCATTCTCAACCATAGCATTGAAAGTCTTGGATCTATCTAGTACATCATATTTATCTTTAAGAAATGTAACCCATGTATACCTAAAGTAATCATCAATAAAAAGCATAAAGTACCTTTGACCATGTAGACTTCTCACTCTTGTAGAACCATAGATATCTATATGAATTAAATCCAATAGTCTGGTAGTAGATTTTTCCTTTGATTTGAATTTGTTTCTTTCTTGCTTCCCAAACTAGCAATTTATAAAAATAGCATTATTAGGCTTTGTAATCCTTGGTAAATCTCTCACGACTTGCACTACATTAATCATCATCATATTATCAAAGTTCATATGGCACATTCTTTGATGCCATAACCGATTTTCATTAATCTAAGTCATAAAGAAATATCCATCAACACCCTTAAGTTGATATATATTTCCTTTTGACTTCATTCCTATAAAAATCAATGTTCTGGATCCTTTCTTGATTTCACATCTCTCATCTTTAAATACAATATTATATCCTTTTCTACACATCTATCCAACACTCAAGAGATTATGGCTTAAGTCCTTAACATAGTAGACATCATCAGTATTATGGTTGCCATTAAAACTTACTGAACCAATCCCACAAATCTTAGCACTAGTATAATCTATTGGCCCACATTTGGCATTGCACCAAAAGATCGACCTATTAATGCCCTATACAACTGCCAAAGTTAATGGATCCATGGGAGGTGGTTAGTCTATGTCATGAATCATGAGGAGAGTGCTAACCATTTGTCAACAAACTCCCCCTCAGCATTACCAGAAGGGATTCGAACTTGGGATCTTTTGCCTTGATACTAATGTTTGGCCCACAGTTGTCGTTGCACCAAAAGATTGACCCATTAATGCTTGATACAACTACTAGAGTTAACAGATCCATGGGAGGTAGTTAGTCCACGTCATGAATCTCGAGGGGAGCACTGACCATCTGCCAACATCATCTCCAAACATAACTAAGCCTCCATCATATTTTTCAAGTTTAAAAAACTTACTCTTATCACTGATCATGTGATGTGAACAACCACTGTCAACAAACCAATAGTTCTTTTCATGTTTAGCATGTAGGGGAAAGATTATAGTATCTTCCTTTTTCTCCTTCTCTAGAGAACATCCTTTCACATGTCTTTCAAAATTATAAGTAGGTTCATCTTTTATAGCCAAGAATAACCATTCATTGTCATCAAGATATCCATAATCGGATTCCTCATCAGAAATACTAGCATCCTTATTCACATAATATGCTATGTTGATCTTTTTACCTTTTTTTCTTTCTCAAATCTTTGTTTGTTCCTCTTAGCTCTTTCTGAACACCTCAAAGCAAAATGACCTACTTTTCCACAACTAAAGAATTTAAAGGGTAACTTACCTTCATAATATTTGGATCCTTTCCTCATTCTTCTTGCAAAGTTAGCTTCTAATTCATCAAGATTCTATTCATTTCGATCTTCAAATCTTGTAGCCTTGAAAGCAGTTTCTAATTTGGATCCATTTCTCAAATTTGGATTTCTCATTTCATAAGATGTCAAAGTTCCCAATAACTAATCTTTAGTAGAGGTCTTGTAGTCTATATGTTCCTCAATAGCAGATTCCTTTTCATTGTATGCATTAGGGAGAGTCCTAAGAATCTTCTTTGCAATCTTGCATTCATCTAGTGTAGCACCAAGTCCTCACATTCCACCTACCACTTCATCTACTCTCTATACATAAGATTTAATGTTCTCATCTTCATACATATGTAGGAGCTCAAACTATATTTCCAAATTTTACAACTTTACTTCTTTGAACTTTTCATCTCCTTCATGCACCTTTTCTAAAGTATCCTAGATTTATTTAGCAGTCTTCAAATTTTGAGCTTTAATCAACTCGAAATGTGCAAGAATATTCTTCAAAATGAACTTCTCCTTATTGTTCACTTCATGCACCTTGATTTTATCAGTTGTACTCATACCATTAGCAGGAGGAGTGTAAGAAGTCTTGTATGCTTTCTCAACATCATATCAACAATTCTCTAGATATTCTTCCATCGATATTTTCCATATAGCATAATTAGTTCCATCGAACTTCAGATACTCAAAAGTGATCTTTATTGCCATCCCAAACCTTCTTTAAGTGGTTAAGCTCTTCTCTTAGCATAATTAGTTCCATCAAACTTTGGATACTCAAAAGTGATCTTTCTTTCCATCCCAAACCTTCCTTAAGTGGTTAAGATATTCTCTGAGGAACCAAAATTTGATACCAATTGTTGAACAAGACAATTGAGAGGGAAGGGGTGAATTAGTTGTGAAAATTTTTAACCTTTAAAACTTTCACTAGAGATTATATCAATCAAAAATCCTTAACTCTGCTAAAATTATTAAACATTAAGTGCAAAGGTAGAAACTGAAAAACCATCACACATACATAGCAACATTGAACTTACATGGAAAACCCAATAAGGGAAAAACCATGGTGAGGATTAGCTCACAATATAAAGAATATCAAAACTAATTGCAAAGACTCGCTACTTGATGAGGCTCACTACCAAAACAAGGACTCACTGTCCAGATTAGGACTCACTATCCAACAAGGGTTAACCACCTAGAGGGCTCACTGCCAAATTAAGGACTCATTGTCAGGATCAGGAATCACTGTCCGACAAGGGTTAACCACCCGGAGGGATCATTTCCACACATATACAAAGAAGATAGAAGATATATGTTATACAAAGAAGACAATCTCAATGCAATAGAGATTTCCACCATGATTCACTCAACCACTTGTAGACATGCATGAATGATAGAGGACACCTTCATCTCACTACATCTAGAAACTCAACAATTAGATTTCACATTGATCTACAAAAATTGCATCACATACACACTATCTCACATCTACCTCACATTTATCTTGATCTATTTATTTGCATACTTCTCACCGATATCTCATCTTGTATTTATAGCATCTTCAACTTTGAAACATATCCAAAGTTGGTCATACATCATTTGAATTCAAATTAGTTCAGCACCAAAAAATTCTAAGGTGGAATAATTAGAATGAGGGCGACCTAGACACATGCTTGATGCAGACCCAAATAAGTCCCAACACACTTCATTAAATTTGAAAGTAGTTTTTAACACAAGGTCAGCCAAACCAGTCTAAAACACATAGAACAATTAAGCACACACAACCATTAACACGATCCAATCTTTCCAAACAACAAAATTATCTTCAACATGATCTTACCATCTTAACTCTAGAACCGTAAGTCATAAGACTTGAACAAGAATAAATCTAGAGCAACTACATTTCTCCCAGACCTTAGTCAGATACCCTAAAAAGTACAGTTCACAACTAGTGAACATAACTCACACTATACAATAATCTAGAAACCCAAATCCTAGATATAGAAACTCTTAACAACCATGATCAACATATCTGAACCACATGAATATATGAGCAAATCCCAAAGAAAAAATTGGAGAAACCACTGAATACCTGCAACCTTTCTATAATACCTTGCCACATAACCCTAGAGAATGACACAAACACAATGGAAGTGTAACAATTTTTTTTTTAAAAGTGTAATTATAACAAGTGAACTACACTTAATGCATACATCCTCTAAGGTACACGACAATGCTTACATTAAAATTCCATAATATACAAAAGTAAACTAATTCATAGCATATAAATAATACTCATGATATAAAGAACATACATCTAAAGCATTAAACTTGTCTCATTAGATACAAAGTGCATTGAAGAATTATTCGTAGGTTGCGTTCATTCCATAAAGCAATTACAAGACTCATTTCCAAATGAGGAAATTTGTACAATAATGTTACAATAACAATGATACAAGAATCCTCCTCGAATACAAATGATGAGTAGTACATAAATAACATATCCAACTGATACAAAAGAACATAAGAAACAGTACAAAGTAACTGGTACACACGAGCTCTTCAATCTGGAAGATCCCACCATCATGAACATGAAATGGGAACCCAACAGTGCAAAGTGCATGTTTCACACAACCAAATGGTACCTGAAGGGCCACCCCCTATGCTAGGAGATAGTAAAAGGGCTCCCTAGGCAAAACCAACAACCTCTAGACACAAGCAACACATAATACTAAACTACACAAATACAACACAACATGAAGGTTACATTGCTTCCAGAGTAAAATAATCAAGTATATCAACTACATAAAATATATTGTTGTCATAGGAGGAGTGTCATCACAAAGCTACATGTGTTACCCTGGCCCCACTTTATGTGTCGACCCCCGTTGAGAGCCACTCCCCTACTAACAACACAAGGATCTAATCCAAAATATAAGGGGCCGCACATCCCATTCATATTAATTAGGTGTTTAACTAAAACTCAACCAAGTACACTACCCAAGGAAAAAAAAAGGGTTGAACCATAAAACACAACAACCCCCTCATAAAAAAAAATCATCTGGAAGACTTACACATATGACTAATTGATTTCCCAAACTACGAGAACAAAAGAAATCATAATTTAATAAGCAATTTAGGCAGGAAATAAACCTACCATTAGAATTTTGCTAAATCCAATTTCCACTTCAATAAAATACAATAATACATTGCCCAAAATAAATTATCTTAATATTATTCCAATTTTAGACAATAAGGAAATTAAATCCATTTTTTTATTTCAATTTTCCCAATTACATATAAATAAAAAATCAATTTCCTCTTTTGAATCTTTTAAAAATATATAACTTGTGCTTTTGCATGCACCTATAATACTCATTTTAAATATAAATGTATATATATTTATATTTAAATATTAATTTACAATTTTCAAACAATACAAAACATATAAAAATATATATATAAATATAAATATATATATATATATATATATATATATATACATATCTATATATATAAATATATATTTATCCATATACATATATGCATTTACATGTATATTAATTATATAATATATATTAAAAATAATAATATAAAAATATAATCGCAAACATTTTTTGGGGTGGGTGAATTTTATTGGAAGGTTTTCATACACAACTAACTCCCATATGGGGGTCATGACTATGTAGGCAGTGTTGGGCATGACCTCTGAAGGAAACATAGGGTACCTCCACATCAATCTCCCCCATGGGGGCAGCGGTTGTGGGGACAGCCCCAGTGCCTCCCCCATAACATTCTTACAAATTTTTAATAAATAAAAACCTTCAATTTAATAAAAATTGTCATACAGAAATTTAGTATAATCTAGTTTTATTTATTTTTTAATACAAATTTTCTACAGGAAACTTTCAGGAATAGACATGCATATATATATATATATATATATATATATAAACATATGTGTAACTAAATCAAATACAATTGTTCAGAAGGGAAAATTTTCTATAGGGGGATATTTTCAAATTCACTAGATGATTATAATTTTTCCCAAGCCAAATAAACTAATTGGAAGAAAACAATAAACTCTATAGGAAGATTTTTTCCCATACAAACAAGATTTTCCGTAAATTTGATAGGAAGATTCTAAATCCATTCCTACAGAGATTTTCCAAATCTTCTACTGTTTTCCCTTTGGGATTTCTATTGTTTTAAAAACAATTTCCTGTAGAGGCTCTCAAATTTCACTATAAAATTCTTTTGGGTATTCTACTTTTTTTTTTAAATCAATTTCTATAGAATCTCTAAAATTTTCATAGTGCTCAACTTTCCAAACACAACAATCTTTCAATTTTACAAAATATATTAAAGCTTTTACACAAATAACATATTCTTCTTGTACAAGCAATCTTTCCAATTTGCATAACAATAAAAACAATTTAAAGAACTTGTTTTCGAATGCTTGAGGAGATGATGTTTGAAGTAGAGCTTCACCTTTAGATTCAAACTTACCAAATCTTCTTCCAAATTATCCACATTTCCAGAAAGAAAAAAAAAACTAGAGCCAAAATTTTCTGAGAACTTTTTTTAACTTTTAACAACCTCTCTAAAAATATATCTTTACTCCTTGTTATGAAGTAGCCTCTTTCCTCTTTTAGTTAATGCAATTAATCTCTCCGAGAATTAATTCCCAACAATAGTGTTTAATTTTTTTTTCTAACACATGTCATAAATAAAATATCTTTTCAACCAAATCACAGATATTTCCTCTAAGATAATTACAAGATATTTATACATTTAATAATTCAAAATTCACATAATAATTTCTAATTAAATTTAATCTAATTAATTTAATCACTTTATAAAATAAATTTAATCTCAAAGATTAAACCACTTTACAAAATAAATTATATTTAATTAATTAAATCAAATATAAAGTTTCTAACAACATTAATCAAAATTAATTAAATAATCACTAAAAACTATTATAAACATTAATTAACATTAATTTTCACAGAACATACCTTGCAAAATAATTAAATGACAAGGAAAACTTGAATAACATAACAACAAAGCATATCAAAATAAGGACTGACGACACACTGTGACTAGGGTTGTGGCTTGACAAGGAAAACCTGTTACTATCTCCTAATCAACTATACCATTGGGAAATGGACACACTCAAACCTTTGGATCCAGGTGGAGCTAATGTCCTATACCTCCAATCCTACAATCAAAACATATGTCATACATATATATAGATTATAAACAATCATGCCATGAAGAAAAAATCACATAATTGCAGGGCGCTTGCAAGTGAGTGATGCAATCCTGTTCCCTTTACCAATAAAATGTCACATCAAAACTGATGAAACTAAAACATTAATTAACTACAAATGAGCATATATCAATATCAACTCAAATAATCAACTATGCTAACCAGGAAGCATGTCATAAATAGTAATCATCCATAAAGTGTACCATCACATCACAATATAAAAACCATCATCGCTCCAATGTCAGTGATCAAATAACAACATAGTATCATGTTCTATCAAAGTAAAAGAACTGTCTAAAAATATAAGCAAATCGGAGGGGTGCTACATCCTCCCCCCTAGGATTAGGCTTACTCATAGAAGCCTATGAAAAAATAGGGATAGAGCTCTTGTAACGCCTATCGTGCAAACCCCAAAGGACAAAACAATGCACACACTTTTTTTTTATAATACAAAGTAAACATTTAATGAAAAATTAAAACGTATTTACATTGCATGATAACATCATAAACATTGAGTCCTTTGAGGCATGCAAGGTCACATCGCATAAAACCAACTCTTAACGAAAGATACACATAAGACTAAATAACATATCTAATCTTACATCCATCATAAACATTATGATAACCATTTAAAAAAGATAACATACATATATCCATAAGCATAAGTACAAATACCTCACATGATACAAACCATAATAAATCTCATAAATCAAGAATGGTTACAAGGGTGCATTTACAATACATCATCTTTTAATACATTACATGCTCACAATGTAAGAGATACAATAAAACCTCCCATACATGTGGGATAAATACATAATACAAAGAATGTCCGCAATACAAGATGAATATCTAGTACAAGCTCCATCTGAAGGATACTGTGAAGAACCAACATTGATGGGAACCCAATGGGTGCGGAGCATGTTCCACCCGACCACGTGGGTTTTAGAAAAACCCACCCCCCGTGCTCAGAGGTGACAAGGAAGTGACTGTGACCAAGAATGCCACAAGACTAACTCCAATAAAGAATATCATAGTAACAATAACTCCAATAGCAACAACAAAAGATTACATAGATCATAAATGACAACAACCAAGAATCAAGCATAATAAACATAAAGTCATAAAAAACATCATAAATAAACCGAAGAAACAGCCATTAACCACTTGCAAAGTAAATCCACAACAACAATCATAACACACTTCCAGAGGCAACCAAGAAAACAAAGCATAAGGGAAACTAGTGGAGAGTGTCATCGCATAGCCTACATGGGTTATCCTAGCCCTTCCTCCAACATGAGGCGCCGACCCCCATCTATGGTTATCCTAGCCTTTCCTCCTACCTGAGGTGTCGGCCCCATAGGGTGACTCATGCGGAGCCGTTAACCTCTCCTGAGGATGAGGTAATGAATTTTCCAACCACAACCTTCTCAGTCTACCATTAGTCTTACTCTATTGATCTAACTCTTATGTGGGTTATCCCCCTAAATTCTATTATTAGGTTTTCACTTATTAATCTAACTCTTACGTGGGTTATCCTAAGCCCTTCCTCTTTTGAGGCGCCAACCCCCACGAAGAGCCACTCTCCCTGGAGACCCCAAAACATAAACACCAATCAAGGGTTGTACCATAAAGAACAAGGCATTAAATCTCAACATATGACATGTGAGGCATTACCCATCTCGCTAAGAGCACACAAACAGAGTCTCAACAAAATCTCGTACAACCCTTTCAAAATAATGATACCAAATAACTTGTCACAACAAGAGCACTTGAAAAGAGAAACATCACTTAACAATGAAATCAAGCCTCTGGAAACCTATGGTACATGGCATCCCTAACAGGTTTCTAAACCAAACTGTGTTCCCATATCGGCAAAGACCAAAGAGATAACACAAAGATAATGAAAAAGCCAATCCAAAATTTTACAAGAAAACTAACAGCCATAAACATAAATAAATTAAAGCCCTAATAGATTCCCACTCTAGTTATAATGAATTTTTTTTTCCTAAATGCTGAAATTTATTTCATTCCCTTTGCAAGCTAGCCATATAAATTAATTACAATTTTCATGATGAAGTTTTAAAATAGAAAATTTGTAGTAAGATTATTATAAGGTTTGCATGTTTCAATTAATAACTTATAGTCAATTTACAATCAAAGAACACAATTTTCAACATACACATATATTTCCATATATATATATATAAACATAGATATATGCATATTCATGATTTACTCTTATTTACCAAATATAGAATTAAAAATAACTATTCTAAAATAATTTATTTTCTAGAACGATAGCAACCAGAACATGAGAAATATTTATAAATACCAATACACACACACACACACACACACACACACACATATATATATATTAAATTAAAAGTATCACTAAAATTTATAAGGAAAGGTACACGGCCATAAAGGACTACGCACAGTAGTCTAAAAGACTGTTTCGCACAATAGTCATTTGGGCTGCTATGTACAACCTTTTATGGCTGCTACATAGCCTCAACGCAACCCAAGTGAATCGGGGGGGTACGATACGACCAAGACGTCCCTCCCACAAAACACTTTAAAAAAAAAAATTAAACAAAAGGGACATAACATAATCCACCAGTAATATCAATTCCGGACCGTTGCGAATTTCACCAAAAAGGAAAATAATATTTAAATAAATATATGTATATATTTATATATATATATATGTATATTTTATCAAGAACATCTTCTATAAGAAACTGATAAATATATTCAAATGTAAATATAATATATATATATATATATATATTCAAAAACCCATTTATCTCAGAGGGGAAACAATTTTCCATACTCATAAAAATGCTGGACATTTTCAGAGACCCAAATCAATTTCTTTCATTGGTTTGCTACCTAATAAATTCTACATCTCAAAAGGTTTTTTTTTTTTTCTTTTACAGAGAACATATTGATTCATGGAAATCAAAAGAAATATAATGGAACCTGAAGTCCTACGCTTGCTAAAGAATTGACGAAGCTTTTCTTGAATTCCAAACAACCTTTTCGAAGAGCTCCACTTTCTTTCTTCAGAACTTCTCCACCAGTTTCCTTGATAAATTCTATAATCTAAAATTTTAATCTAGAAAAGCCTCTCTTCCAGAACAATAAAAAATAAATAAGTTATATAGAGAAAATAAGAGGGGATCCAATTTCCAAAACTCAATATTTTATTTTATTTTGAAGTTTCTGTCAATTTTCCTATGAATGAAAACCTCACAATTTTGCTATTAAATAAAAATATATCTTCTTTTTTTTGAAAACTCGAAAAATCAAAATTAAAAGAAGCTTTCTATTTCATCACCAACATTTCAGCCAAAATCTCAACATTCATTGGTCCTTTTCTTCTTTTCTTTCGTTTCTTGATTTTTTTTCTATTTAAACAACACTTTTTGTTTTAAATTTTGATTTTGCAATTTATACTTGCAATTCACACAATTTTAACTTATTTAATTATTTTATTCCATTAATTATCCTCAACATGCTATTTTTATTAAATTATCAAAATACCAATTTTAAATAGTTTAATTTACACCTTACAATTTATTGATCCTTAATAAATTACATGGCTTTTAATTTAAGACTTTTATATTTTAATACAAAATATTCCAATAACTATTATTAACATTTATTATAATCATTTAATTATTTAAATTACATCATACAACAATACCAACGTAAAATAGATAGCACAATTACTTTCACACAAACAACTATTATAAACTACAAAAATAAAAAAGGTCAAAGATGGACAATACCACTAAACATAAAACAAGTTGAAAAACTTGGGACGAAGTGACTTCCTTGTCATCTATGTTTCAACTTCATGCCCATTGGGTTAATTTGATGCTCGCCCTGTCCTGCCGAAGCAGGTGGAATCGAGACTCTGTTCTTGCAATTCCTGCATAAAAACAAGGTATGTACAACATGTATATATATATATATATAATCAAATACATCACATCATGAGAAGGAATCGCAGCGTAGCAGGGCACTCACAAACTAGTGGTGCTACATTGTCCCCTCACGAAAGCTATAATTACAATTACAACATCAAGTATAAAGTAACATTGCTAAACTAGACTGATCACATCATATCATCATAAAATGATTACTAATCCACTGCATCACAATATACTATTGAAATCAAATTAAACATCACCCAACCAAATGTAACCATATTGTCATATCATAATATCCATGTCATGAAATAAATTAGCATAGTCATCAAGCAATCTAAACTATCCAATCCACCAATCCAACCAATGAATAGTAACTATCAAAGTCTCAAAGTATCAAGCAAAACCATAGAAAAATAAAAAGTCCAAACAGCAACATGAAGGGTATTACAACTCCCTCATCCTACTCGCATCCTTCCAAGTAGCTGAAGTATCATTTCTTGGATCCCATTGGACCCTAACCTTCTCAATATCTCGACCCCTGAGGGAGAGTCTCCTAAGCTATGTGATTTCCATGGGATCCAATTCCATCTACCTGTCCTCTACCTATAAGGCACTCCAATCAAGGATGTGAGATATATCAGAGTGATAAGGCTTGAGTGCTAAAACATGAAATACGTCATGTATGCGCGAAAGACTAGGTGGCAAAGCAAGACAGTACACTATTGGCCCAATCTTCTCAAGAATCTCGAATGGTCCGACAAAGCGAGGTGTGAGCTTCGATCCCTTTCCATATTAGATTGGACTCTTTTGCGGATGCACTCGCAAAAAGACTCGGTCACCTACTGCAAACTGGTGATCCACCTAATGTGCATTTGCATACTTTTTCTACCTATCCTATGCAGCAACCAAATGTTCCCTGATATGGATCACCACCTGCTCCATATCCTAAAGCATCTTCAGACCTAGTAGAACTCTATCCTCTAAGCAATCCCAACTCAAATGAGTCTAACATGGTCATCCATACAATGCTTAGAAAGGAGGTATACCAATTGAACTCTAATAACTATTATTATAATAAAACTCCACTAAATGTTGATAGCCCTCCCATCATCTTTGTTAGTTCATCACATACATGCTTAACATACCCTCAAGGATATGGTTGAACCTCTCAGTTTTTCCATCTGTCTTAGGGTGATATGTTGATCTAAAGTTCAATTGTGTCCCCATGGAATGCTGCAATGACATCCAAAAAGTTGAGGTAAACATAGGATCCTTGTCAGAAATGATTCGACAAGGAATACTTTGCAACCTAACTATATCTCCCATGTACACTCTAGCAATGTACAAAGCATTATAGGATGAACAAATAGGTGAGAAGTTTTCTACCTTCGTCAACCTATCCACCGTCACCATAATGGCATCGTGTTTTCATGAAGAATCAAGTGACCCAACAATGAAATCCAACGAGATTATATCCCATTTACATTTTGGCACTAAATGTGGTTGTAGAAGTCTTGTCAACATATGGGGAGGTGAATCCTACTAACTACCACTATCACCACCTCCATGGCCATGACCATGATCTCTACCATGACCCACCTAGGTGGCATGATTCTACACAACACCACCATAGAACAAGTCTTAGATATTAGGTGAGAACAACAAAAGGGGAGGAAACAAAATCTTAAGAATCTAAGTACTATATCCATGATTAACATATATTCTTCACATACACACAAACTCACATCACAAGGCTACACAAGGGTCCATCTAGATGCTAGAAAATAGAATACTAATCCATGATACATAATTCATGAGCCAAGAGCCAATATCCATCTCACATAATCCATACCTCACACTCAGTGGCTTGATGGTGTTAGGTGGTTAGCCTCCAAGAGATAGCCATCACACATAGGTGGGTAGTGGGTCCTAGCTATATATTAGACTCACATACCCCCATCCTCAAGGTTCCTTGCATCTACTTCCTTATATACACTCAGTCTTCCTCAAACATCCTTGGAAAGGAATCACAATATGACACATGGCTGACCTAAAAAAAAGGATAAACTAGTTTAGCTACCAAAGTCATAAATAAACATAAAATAAGATTCAATTTCAACAATAAAGCAAGAAAGGCACAAAATGTCAACACTGATCAAATGTAACCATGAGGGCTACGAGTAAATGAGATCACAAAGGATGGATAAACCATTACAATCAAACATAAACAAAATGTCAGCCTTCAAAGTCAATCAAAAATCATCAATAACCATATAGGAAGTCCTCAATCTTTGAAATTACACTATACAACACTGTGTGACTAGATACTAGCCACCAAACAAGGAGGGAACATCGTCAGGCTATAATAGTAGCCCTCATGTGGTGTAAAGTGAGCACACCATCCACATGTCTCAGAGTGTACTCCTCAACTACACCCTACCTCGCATCGTCATGCGACATGGTCATACACCAAACGAAGAAGGCACACATTGGTCATATGTCACATGGCAATGTATCTATGGCTCTGCAGAAGTAGGCACGCATAGAACACACCCCACATAGAAATACCTCATGGAGAAGGAACATGCAGGTACTCACTGTAGCTAGAGGTATACATGGCTAGGACATACCCATATGCTAACCAACCCAAACATTGTCAAAAGAAAACATGGGTATCCCTCTATAAGTGTGTGAGGCCCCATTACGCTCATCACACAAGTAGGTTATCATAACTTAATCTCATAGTGCACCTTCACATGTCTATACATGTGGCATCGTTTCCTCGATCCTAGCTCACTACCATCAACAACATGACATCATCACCAACACTGTGTTAGAACATCAATTGGATGTGGCATCATACCCATTGCATCATGTTAGAACAAGTGCGGATACAATATATAAGATACATAAATGAGTATATCAATATGGGGCTACTCAAGCTTCACCTCTGATATAGATGAGGTTGACTCACTAATGCTAGCTCAACATCCCTATGGATGGCTAGGCATAAACTAACAAACCAATGCTAATGTACTCAAAACTATGGGGTTTAGGATAACACATATGGATCAAGTACCTTGTTCTATCATAAGGGAAAGTTGTGAGTATGTTTCCTCGAGATTGGTTGAGCTAAGATCGCTTTGCGTCGCAATGTGTGTATGTTGCACACTCCGCCCAAGAAAATTTTTGGATGCTACTACCCCTTCACCTATTAAGGCGCTAGAGAACCAAAAGAAAATAATCTATGAAACTACCTTTTGGCTACTCATATATATTTCAACCACATGTGGGTTGGCCCTCAATCAGGTAACAAACATACAAACACACAAAATGGTATGGTTAATCCCACACTAAATACAACATATTTCATATGCATGGGTACACCGTATCACCATCCCATAGGCCCACAAAGCAAGTACGGGGTATTCACAACACTCAACCAATGCACAGTCACCAGTTTCTCACATTTACAAGGGGGAATACAATTACATAAAAAATTCCATAAGTATATTTACTTCCATAATCCATGTGATTCATATCATCACATATATCCATAACCCATCATTAGCTTTTCTTGCAATACACCCAACGCAAATCCATATTTCACTATTCAAAATAGAAAAGAATTTATCTTTTATACAAGAGAGTGGTTAAACCTCCACACTACTCCATGTCATAAATACATACTAACATACTTAAAATAGAGCATCCCATATTCATTTCTAACATAATTAACAACTATTTAGTCATCTATAATAGGAAGAATAGGAGAGAAGATGAACATCTCTTATTTACCTCTAGGTTCAACCTAGTTTCCCTAAACATAAACCACTCAGTATAATCAAGGAAAACAAAGAAAGGAATACACACATAAGAGTTAAAACAACAAGGACATCCTAATGGGCTCTGATACCATGTGTAACGCCCCACCATGTAACCCTAGAGGACGATGCAAACACAACAAAAGTGTAACATTTTTTTTTAAAAACTATAATTATAACAAGTAAAGTGAACTCACATACATCCTCTATGGTATGCGGCAACAATTACATTCAAATCCCATAATATAAAAAAGTAAACTAATCCATAGCATATAAATAATACTCATGATATAAAGACCATACATCCAAAGCATTAAACTCATCTCATTAGATACAAAGTGCATTAAAGAATCATTCATAGATTGCATTCATTCCATAAAGTAGTTACAAGACTCATTTCCAAATGAGGAATATTATACAATAATGTTACAATAAAAATGGCACAAGAATCCTCCTCGAATAAAAATGATGAGTAGTACATAAACAACGTATCCAACTGATACAAAGGAACATAAGAAATAGTACAAAGTAACTAGTACACACGAGCTCCTCAATTTAGAAGATCCCGCCATCATGAACATGAAATGGGAACCCAACGGTGTAAGGTGCATGTTCCACCCAACCAAATAGTACCCGAAGGGTGACCTCCTGTGCTAGGAGATAGTAAAAGGGCTCCCTAGGCAAAACCAACAACCTCTAGACACATGAAACACACAATACTAAACTACACAAGTACAGCACATAACATGAAGGTTGCCTTGCTTCTAGAGTAAAATAATCAAGTATATCAACTACATAAAATATATTGTTGTCATAAGAGGAGTGTCATTACAAAGTTGCATGGGTTACCCTGGCACCACTTTATGTGTCAACCCCCATTGAGAGCCACTCCCCTACTGACAACACAAGGATCTAATCCAAAATATAAGGGACTACACATCTCGTTCGTAGTAATTGGGTGTTTAATTGAAACTCAACCAAGTACACTACGCAGGGAAAAACAAAGGGTGAACCATAAAACACAACAACCCCCTCATAAAATAACATCATCTGGAAGACTTACATATATGACTAATTGATTTCCCAGACTACGAGAGAAAAAGAAATCACATTTTAATAAGCATTTCAGGAAAGAAATAAAGCTACCATTATAATTTTGCTAAATCCAATTTCCATTTCAATAAAATACAATAATACATTGCCCAAAATAAATTATCTTAATATTATTCCACTTTCAGACAATAAGGAAATTAAATCCATTTTTTTATTTCAATTTTCCCAATTACATATAAATAAAAATCAATTTCCTCTTTTAAATATTTTTAAAATATCTAACTTGTGCTTTTGCATGCACCTATAATACTCATTTTAAATATAAATGTATATATATTTATATTTAAATATTAATTTACAATTTTCAAACAATACTAAACATATATATATATATAGTGCCCCTCCAGTTGCTATTATGTATTTTCAATTTGTTCGGGCTATTAGTCGATACCCTTACTATGATAGACCTTGATATTTGTTATTGTTTTATGATCGTTGGCTTTAAAGCGATGTGGATGTTATACTGTGATGAGATGATGCATTGTTTGGATGTTATGTTTTATGTTATGCTTTTGATTAACATAGATGTTAATATTGACATATGTTTATCTATTGATTAATGATGCTTTACTTTCAATAGTCTTGATGTGACTGTATTGGTGAAGGGGATGGGATTACATCACTCGCATGTGAGCGCTCTATAATTCTGTGATTTCTCTTCATGATGTCTGCTAAGTGTTATGTATGTTCAACATTCGTTTTGATTACAAGATTGCAAGTACATGACATCGTCTCCACCTGGTTTTACAGGTTTGAGTGTGTCCATATCCCAACGGTTTTGTAGATTGGGAGATAGTAATGGGGTTCCCTTCTCAAACCACAACCGTGTCATAGTGTGTCGTCAATTTGTGTCTTGTTGGTTGTTGAGTCATGTCGTTCTTGATGTTTTGATAATTTATTATTGGTGGGAAGTATATGTGAAAATTAGTGATTGTATGTTTTAAATGTTATTTATTTATTTTAAAGTAAAGTTGTTAAAAGTTTTTAATTTAATTTAATTAACTAAATTTAATTTATTTGGTAAAGTAATTTAATCTTTGTAATTAAATTTATTTATTAAGTAAATAATTTAATTAAATAAATTTAGTTGTTGAGTAAATAAATTAATCTATTAAATCTATTAAGTGAATAGTTTAAGTGTATTTGTAAAGTGCATAAAGTAAATGATTTAAATTTATTTTGAAATTTAAATTTTGTTTTAAAGTATTAAAAAGTTAAATATCTTGAAAATGCATGAGAAAATATCTATAGGGGTTGAAAAAAAGATATTTTTAATTTTGACTAAGTGTTGAGGAAATGAATGGAGATATTTATTTTTTTGAAAAATTAAATATCTTGGAAAATTAATGAGAGGATATAGATATTTTTTAAAAATCTTATTGTTAAAAAGGGATGGAAAAATGGAAAATATCTTGGATTTTTGGTTGCTAAAATAGAGGAAGGTTTTCTTGTATTTTTCATACATTCTTGGATTTGGAAGTGAATATTTTGGAGGAGGATCTAAAATTTTGGATTTGGCAAGGAAGCACAACATCAAGTTTTATTTCTTCTAACTTCAGAACACAAGTTCCTTATTGCTTTATTGTTTAGAAGTTTTGGATTTTAAATTTTGAAAGCTTGCTGTAAATTCTTAGAAAATTGATGTAGGAGCATCCAGTGGTGTAAGGGCAATCTTGCATCGCCTAAAAATAATTAAATTTCAAGTTTCTCAATTTTTAGATATTTTTACATTTTTGGATACCCTTTTTTTCATAATGAAATTCCCAATTTATGGTTTTTATTTTCTATTCCTTGGTTGAAAGATATTGTAGTTTTAGTTTCCCAGATTTGCACCTGAAAATCTTCTGAGTTAGATTTGAGGCACTTAGATTTCCTGGAATGGCCCTGAAATTTTCCAAAATTGGCGTAGTGATTTCAAGTGCATTATTGACTTTGAGACTTTTCCAACGGTTCAAACGGTTTGCGAATCGGAGTCCCAAATCAAAAGTTATGGCCCCGGGAAGTTGGCGCACTTTCTAGAAAATACAATTGCAAATGCTCTTTTGAAATTTGAACTTCATGTTGTAAATTTTCAGCCCCAAACCACCTAAACTCAAATTTGAATGTTGTTTTGGCTCCAAACTAATGAGGAGCTCTATTTATGGGCGGGTTTCTAATTTTTGGGTAACTTTTTTTGGAGACAAGCTGGCATATTGCGAAAGGGTTATTCTGTAGCTTTCTGTAACTTGCATGTGTTGTAGAACTTGGGGATTGAGATCCTCTGCATGTAAGAAGCTCCATTTTTTCTAAATAATAAAATTATTCTCTTATTGTGGGTTATTTTTTGTGTCTCGGGTTGTGCCCTCATCAAGTGGTATTAGAACAAGTTTTCTTGAGCGTGTGGACAAATCACCAATCGTGAGGCAGTTCACACCAGGACCGTGGTTGTGGGTCGAAGTCAAGAAAGATGCCTCCAAGAGTGATGCCTGGTAGGCATGGTGGTGCCAAAAGTGGTCAAGGTGGCATAAATGCTGGTGGAAGAGATGAATTGGCAGCCCTCCAGAGACAGATTGACATGTTACAAGAGCAATTGAGAAGAGGGTTAAACCCGAGGGAGGAAAGTGAGGATGAAGGAGAGGAAGAAGGTTCAAATGTAGAAGAGGAAAAAGAAGCAATTGATCAAGACCAAATGTGGCTAATAAGAGCCATTTCGAAGATTGGGAAAAGACCTAGAGCAAAAGTCCCCAGTTATTCTGGAAGTCTGAACCCAGAAGAGTTGATTGACTGGATCAACGAGCTAGAAGAATATTTTTAGTATGAGGAAATAGAGGACCCAGATCGGGTTAATTTTGCAAAAATAAAGTTGAAGGTCCATGCCAGTATTTGGTGGAAAAAGGTCCAGTTGGAAAGAAATCGAAGAGGAAAAGGAAAGATCACCAGATGGGATCGCATGGTAGAGAAACTGAAGAAGTAGTTCATACCAGTGGACTATGAGTTAGATTTGTTAAAGAAATTGCAAGGGTTGAAGCAAGGAAGCAGATTTGTGAAAGAATATACTGAATATTTTCACAAAATAATCATCAGAATGGGTCACACAGAGGCCAATAAGGAGAAGGTAGCCTGATATCTTAATGGGTTATGACCGAACATTCAGGAGGAGTTCAGCCTAGTCAGAATGACCACCATTGAGGATGTGTATCAGTTTGCTCTGAAGGTGGAAGAGAAGCTGAACAAAAGATTTGATGGCAAGCAAAAAGGACAAGGAGGTCAAAGTGGAAGGGGCAATGGAAGACCTTCAGGAAGCCAAAATGATGATGAAAAGAAAAGTGAAGATGTGGGTACCAGCCAAAGCCAAAGAAATGACAACTTCTACCACCCTTGTGATCAAAACAGTGGTGATAAAAGAGGTAGAGGATGAGGGAGATATGGACAAGGATCTGGAAGAGGTGGTTTCAGAGGAATGTGTTTCCAGTGTGGTGAAGAAGGGCATCAAGCCTATGAATGTCCACAACACCAAGGAAGGGAAGACAAAAGGCCAGAAGGTTGTGGAAGGGTTGTGCATGTAGATGAGGAGGCCCAATTTGAACATTCTGATGATGCTAAAAGGGGAGAAGCCCTAGTAATTAGGAGAGCCCTGGTGACTGAGGAAAATGAACCAAAACAGAGGAAGAATTTATTTCACACAAAGTACAAGTGTGAAGGAAAATGTTGTAATGTCATTATTGATGGTGGGAGCACTGATAATTTGGTGTCAGAGGAGATGGTCACAAAGATGAAGCTGAAGAGGGAAAGGCACCTGCATCTGTATCGGATTTCCTGGTTGCAGAAAGACCACAAAGTTTTGGTCAATGAGTAGTGTCTAGTAAAGTTCAAGATTGAGAGCTACCATGATGAGGTACTCTATGATATCATCCCCATGGATGCATGTCACATATTGTTGGGGAGGTCGTGGTAGTTCGATAGGCGAGCTATACATGATGGCCATGCAAACACTTATTCCTTGACAAAGGATGGGGTTCGTCACAAGTTGAAACCCCTAAAGGAGACCAAAGAAAAGGTATGCAGTAGTGCTAGAATTTGTTATGTTGATGGAATAAAATTTTTAGAAGGTATGAAGCATGAGAATGTGTGTTGTGCATTAATTCCTAGAGTGAGTAAGGAGGATAGTGAGAAGGTTTCAAGAAGTTTCGGGATGTTGGATGAGTTTCAAGATATTGTTTCGATAATGTACCCGAGGGTTTACCACCAATAAGGAAGATCAGCCATCGATTGACTTGATTCCGGAGCCGGTTTGCCAAATAAGGTAGCTCATAGAATGACTCTAGCGAAAATGAGGAGTTGAACAAACAAGTTCAAGAGTTGTTGAGAAAGGGTTTGATACAGGAGAGTTTGAGTCCATGTGCAGTACCTGCAGTACTAGCACCAAAGAAGGATGGGGAGTGGAGGATGTGTACAGATTCCTGAGCCATAAACAAGATAATAATCAAGTACATATTTCCTCTGCCAAGGATGGATGACCTAATGGACTATCTGAGTAGAGCTCAGTACTTCACAAATATTGATCTAAAGAAAGGATATCACCAGATTTGGATTCAAGAGGGAGATGAATGGAAGACCGCCTTCAAGACCAAAGAGGGCCTGTACGAGTGGTTAGTCATGCCTTTTGGGCTAACCAATGCACCGAGCACATTCATGCAGCTCATGAACAAAGTACTAAAAGAATTTCTGGGAAGTTTTGTTATTGTGTATTTAGATGATATTTTGATTTTCAGTAAGACGTTGGATGAGCATCTGATGCATATTCGGAGAGCCTTTGAGAAGTTAAGAGAAGAGAAACTGTTGATTAATATGAAGAAGTGCAGTTTTGTGAAGAGGGAGTTAGTGTACATGGGGTTTGTTGTCTTAGCAGAAGGTCTCAAGATGAACCTAGAGAAGGTGAAGGCTATTTTGGAGTGGCCTACCCCAAGAACTGCTACCGAGATGAGATCTTTCCATGGTTTGGCTAGTTTTTAAAAAAGTTCATTAGAAACTTCAGTAGTATTTGTGGACCCCTGACTAAAACAATGAGAGGGGATAGAAAAGAATTCAAGTGGAGCACTGGAGCGGAAAAAAGTTTTGAACTGTTGAAGCATAGGTGACAAAGCAACCTATTCTAGCCCTCCCAGATTTCAACAAGGTGTTTCAGGTGGATTGTGATGCCAATGGTTGTGCCATTGGAGTAGTGTTGAGCCAAGAAGGTAAGCCCATTGCCTATTTCGTGAAAAGTTAAATGATGCCAAGAGAAAGTATTATGTATATGATCAAAATTTTATGTGATAGTTCAAGCATTAAAGAAATGGAGACATTATTTGTTGCCGAAGGAATTTGTTCTATATACTGATCATCAGGCCTTGCAGTACATAAATAGTTAGGGAAAATTAAATCAGAGGCATATGAAATGGGTAGAGTTTTTGCAGAGTTATACCTTTGTTTTGAAACATAGGAGTGGGAAGTCAAATAGGGTTGTAGATACCTTAAGTAGGAGGCATACATTGATGACAAAGATGCAGATTGAAGTGGTTGGGTTCAATGAACTCAAGACACTGTATGCAGAAGATCTTGATTTTGCAGAGGCTTGGAAAGCTTGCAAGGAACCTGTTACAGTGACAGGACAAGGTGGCTGGATTTCATAATTCAGGATGGCATGTTATTTAAGGGAAGCCAATTGTGTATTCCGAGGAGTTCCATGAGGGAGAACCTGGTAAAGGAGAAGCATAGTGGAGGAATGGCAGGACATTTTGGTCGGGATAAGACCATGCCATTATCAGTGAGCATTATTATTGGCCTCATCACAGGATGTGAAGAAGTTTGTACAAAGCTACAGGGTATGTCAGATGGCTAAAGGAGTGAGCCAGAATATAGGCTTATATCAGCCTTTACCTGTACCAGAGAGGCCATGGGAGGATATAAGTATGGACTTTGTTTTTGGTTTGCCAAGGACACAACGAGGGAATGATTCAATCTTTGTGGTGGTTGATAGGTTTTCGAAGATGGCACATTTCATTCCATGTCAGAAGACCCATGATGCAGTCCACATTGCTGACTTGTTCTTCAAAGAGGTGGTGAGGCTACATGGTCTACCAAAGAGTATTGTTTCAAATTGTGACACCAAATTTGTGGGGTACTTTTGCAGGACCTTGTGGAAGAAGCTGAAGACAGAGTTGAAGTTTAGTTCTGCACACCATCCACAAACAGATGGGCAGACAGAGGTTGTTAATAGGAGTTTGGGTAATCTACTGAGATGTTTGGTAGGAGATAAACTCAAGGAATGGGACTTGATCTTACTCTAGGTAGAATTTTCTTACAAAAATTTTGTCAACAAAAGCACTGGTAGATCACCATTCTAGATTGTGTATGGAGGTAGCCCCAGAACAGCTCCAGAATTGAGGAAGATGGACCAAGAGAAGAAAATAAGTGTTGAAGCCAAAGATTTTGTAGAACACATCAAGGATATACATGAGAAGCTAAGAGAACATATTAACAAGATGAATATGCAGTATAAGGCTAAGGCAGATCAGAAGATGAGGTATAAGGAGTTTCAAATTGGTGATGAAGTGATGGTCCACTTGAGGAAAGAAAGGTTTCCAGTGGGAACATATAACAAATTGAAGATGAAGAAGTTCGGTCCCTGTAAAATTTTGAAGAGGCATGATTCAGGGAACACATATGAGGTAGAGTTGCCAGATGGATTCAACATTTCCCCTATGTTGAACATTTCAAATTTGAGAGAGTATCATGAAGGTGGCACAGAGGAAGTACTAATGATAGAACAGTGTGGGATTCCAGCACCTACTTCAAAAAAGGAGGAGATTGAAGAAATCCTGGATAGTCATGTGAGAAGGAGTACCAAGAATAGGAAATATGAAGAATATCTGGTGAAATGGAAAGGAAGGCCTGTTGAAGATTCATCCTAGTTGCCTAAGGTAGAGGTTGACTGTTTGGGTTTTCCTCCACCATCTAAGATGTGATGGGGTCACTTCTCAAATTACCGTGGGTGTCTGATGCAGGAGCATCTAGTGATGTAAGGGCAATCTTGCATCGCCCAAAAATAATTAAATTTCAAGTTTCTCGGTTTTTAGATGTTTTTACATTTTTGGATACCCTTTTTGTCATAATAAAATTCCCAATTTATGGTTTTTATTTTATATTCTTGGGTTGAAATATATTACAGTTTTAGTTTCCTAGATTTGCACCTGAAAATCTTCTAAGTTAGATTTGAGGCACTTAGAATTCTTGTAATGGCCCTGAAACTTGTTGAAATTGGTCTAGCATATTTCAAGTGCGTTATTGACTTTGAGACCTTTCCAACGGTTCAAACGGTTCGTGAATCGGAGTCTCGGATCAAAAGTTATGGCCCCGAGAAGTTGGCGCACTTTCTAGAAGATACAATTGCAAATGCTCTTTTGAAATTTGAATTTCATGTTGTAAATTTTCGGTGCCAAACTGCCTAAACTCAAATTTGAATGTTGTTTTGGATCCAAACTAATGAGGAGCTCTATTTATGGGCGTGTTTCTAATTTTTGGGTAACTTTTTTTGGGGACAAGCTCGCATATTGCGAAAGGGTTATTCTGTAGCTTTCTATAACTTGCATGTGTTGTAGAACTTGGGGATTGAGATCCTCTGCATGTAAGAAGCTCCATTTTTTATGAATAATCAAATTATTCTCTTGTTGTGGGTTATTTTATGTGTCTCAGGCTGTGCCCTCATCAAGAATCTCTGTGAAAAAATTGTGAAGTTCTTAGATTTTCTAAAGTGAAAACAAATTTTAACAGTAGGAAAATTGAAAGAGAAAACAAAAGAGAACAATAGAAATTTTAAACAATAGAAAAATTGAAAGAGAAACAATTTTTTTTTTTGAAACCTCTCTATTGGAGTTGGAATTTTTCCATTATAATTTAGAAATTGAAATTTGTTGTGTAGTTATGTCTGTAGAAAATTTTCCCAATTTAAATTGTGAAATGAAAATTTAGATATATATATATATATATAATATTATTTATGTATATAATTTTGTATGCATGTTGGAAAATTTTTTGTTTATAAAAAAAAATACTAATTTGAAAAAAAAAGAGGGCATCTGTAATCATCGTACGATGAAATCGTGAAACAGGGTTTATAGAAAAAAAGAATGAATAAATAAATTTATTTTGAAGGTTGGGGGGTTTGCCCCACAGCCGCCCCCATAGGGAGGCAACTGTGGAGGCAGCGCCACTGCCTTCACAATGCACCCCCCTGTGGGGAAGGTTGTGTAGCAACCTCCCATAGGTGGGTGGCGACCTCTATTTTGTGGGGTTTTTTTTTAATAAATAAAATACTTTTTTTAAATATACTCTATTTTTTTAATATGATATATTATATATTATATAATATATATATATATATTATATATAATATTCATATATTATATTATAATATATATTATATATATTATATTATATTTATTTTTATATATTATTTAATATATATAATATCTTTTATGTAATTAGAATATATTAATGGGTTGGAATTTAAATTGAAAATATAATTATATATTTAAATAATATTTATATGTTTAAACATATATTTATATTTAAATATGAGAAATGGATGTTAAATTTAAATAGAAACACAGTTTTATTTAAATGAATATTAATTAATAGAGATGCATGTCTATGTCCAAGTAGCTATTTTATAATGAAATGATTTCAATGGGGAAATGAGATTTTTATATTTAAATATTAATGGGAAACCGAAGTAAACCTTTATGTAACGCCCCGCCACGCAATCCTAGGGGAAGTTACAATTAACTACTCAAACGCAATTTTTTTGTTTTGTTTAAGTATAATTAACATGTAAGTTCACTACCCATTGCCAACATCCCCTAACGTTACGAGATAGAGTTTATTTAAACCCAAACAAGAAACATGAATTGAAACCATAACATTTAATTACTTACTAAATTAAATACACATACATTCCATACATGATAAAATTACATCCAAGCATAAGAGATTCCACATGTTTCCAATAACAATAATGTACAATACAATTACAACTCTCATTCCCCGAATGAGGTAAATCCAATAAACATGGTTACAAATTACATCTTCCACCTCGATACAAATGAGGGGTAATAAAATTACAATAATAACTGAAAAGAATAAAGCATGAAAGTAACTGGATCCCACGAGCTCTCTAACTAGAAATCTCGTCCACATGAACAAGAAGACAACCCAATGGATTAAGGTGCATGTTCCACCCAACCATGTGATACTCGAAGGCTCACCCCCCATGCTAGGAGATAGTAACAAGGATTCCTAGGCAAGACCATCTACCTCTAGACACAGGCTACTCAAAATTGAACTGAATTAAATACAAGTACAAAATCACATAACACAATGGTTACAATGCTTCCAAAGTTAAATAATCAATTGCATCACTGTTACAAACAAACTGTTGACTTAAGAGAAGTGTCATCACAATGTCACATGGGATATTCTGGTAAGTCTTCCTAGGTCCCAGCCACCATCTTGAGATATCCTAGAAACCTCTAATGACTCTCGGCCCCTCATGCAAACCAATGCAGAATTAGTTATCTCTCATAAAGATGAGATAATGATCTTGCCATTCCAGGCCTTCTCGTCTCATCCTAAGTCTATACAAGCGCTTGTGTCCATGAGCGAGGAAAAATTAATCTTGTTAAGTGTTTGATGCAACCTAAACCTCTAATAAGTTTATTTACATTATCACTGAATTAACTAACTTACAAAGAGTTTCCCTAACACCACTTTGTGTGTCGTCCCTCATTGCAAACCACTTCTCTAAGACAACATGTGGAATAGCTCCACACCCAAGGGTACACAAGTGCGACCTAAGGAAAATGACTCCCTATCCACGACATAAAGTCCACACATCCCATTCTTGATAACCAGGAATAACATTGGATACATTTAGACGCACTACACAAGGCAATCCAAAGGTTGACAATCATAATGACAACCCATACAAATAAATGAAAACCCCATCTGGAAGACTTACATAACAATTAACACAATTTCCCAACACCGAGAATGAACAAAAAACATCACTAGAAAGTATTTCAGGCAATTAAATAAACTAATGTTAGGATTTCCTAAATCCAATCAACTCAATCAATGTTACTTGCAATTACTCAAAAATAAATAAAATTTAATTCACAACGTTGAGAAATTTAAAATTAATGATTTAACTTCAATGTTTCTCAATCATACAAAATAATCAAAATCAACTTTTTAAGTAAAATCATCTGATTATAAAATCAATTTTTATTTCAACTATGACAATAAAATAATCACCTTAAAATAATTTATATTTAAAATCAACTATTAAAATACCAACCCAGTTATTTAATAATACATAATATATAAATTATATATATAATTTATGCATATTATATATTTAAATAATAATATAATATATATATATATACATATAATATATATATATATATTATATATATAATAAGTAATTATTATATATAATATATATATATTATATTATATATATAATATATAATAATTAAATAATATAAAAAAAGAATATAAAAAAAATCAATGCACGAATTTAGGGCCGCGGGCCCCTCCCAAAGGGAGAGGATTGGCTGCCTACGCAACCTCCCCCTTTTGGGGTACGTTGTGTAGGCAGCGCTGCTGCCTTTGGAGGTAGCGATGCTGCCTCCACAGCGCCTCCCATGGGGGGTGACTGTGGGGGGGCAGGCCCAGCCTCCCCTCCATTATAATTTTCTTTAAATTATTTTTTTTTTTTTTATAAATGAAAAAAAAACCTTCCTCATTTTATATATTTAAAAGAACAGAGAGCAAATACTCTATTTTCTATTTCTGGGTTTTTCTTCAATAGAAAAAAATAAAATATGGGTAAGTCTTTTAGAAAAATAAAAATTCTTAGCATAAATTTTATACAAATATATATAACACATATATATACATATATATGTATCTATATATGTATATATATATACATATATATGTATATATATATATATATACATATATACAAATTTCCATTGCTTAACAGTTAAAATTGGGTAAATTTTCCCTCTAGAACAAAATACACAGCAAAATAATTTGCAAGTATAAATTCTAATTTCTAATTTGAAATGGAAATTTATTTTGTGCATCTTCCAATTTTCTATTGTTTGAATCTTCTTTGTTTTCTTTTCCATGTTTTCAACAGAGGTTTTTCAAGTTTTGAAACAAGATTTGATATGGGTTTTCCTTGAAATCAAATAGAGTTTAACTCTTTCCAATAGCATAATAAAATTTGCAAAACATTTCAAAAATGAAAACTAAATTCATAGGAAGAAAACTTGGTTTTTCTCAAAAGTTTGAAAGGTTGCCAATGGTACTTTGAATCCTTATTCTATTTCCAACTCCTCCAAGAAGTCCAACTTGCTTCTCCAAATCCAAATAAAATCCACCATGAACAAAACCCTCTTTCCCTTTTTTTTTCACAACAATTTCTCTCCACAAAAAAATTAAAATTCAAAAATCCAATGGAATGGCTCTCATAATCCTTCCCCAAATTTAGTCAACTCCTCTAAAATATCCCATCCACCATAGTTATTGCAAATTTGGAGAAATTTTGATTTTTAAAAAATTTAAAACCCAAAATTTCTTTCAACATGAATTTCATACATTTTAAAATTCTTTAAAAAAAAAAGGAATTTAACTCTTTTAAAAAATCTTTTACACACTAATTTAAAAAAAAAACAATTTAAAACATATTTTCATTTTTTATTTTTTTTAATTTCAATCGAAATATCTCTTAATTCTAAAATGAATAACATAATTCAATTCATCTTCATTAATTTAATTAATCAATAAAATAAATATAATCCAAGATTATATTATTTTAATAATTAAATTAAATTAATTAATAAAATAACTAACATTACTAACATTACAACCAGATATATCTAATCATCAATTTAACTACACAAGCCATTTATTTACCTTTATAATTTGAAATTAAATAAAAACCAAGGTGAAATGGACAACATTAAAACAACTAAACCCAACTACAACCTAACGACACACTATGACTAGGGTGATGACTTGGCACGAAAAACCTAGCTACTATCTACCAATCAATTACTGTTGGTCAATAGACACGCTCAAACTTGTGAAATTAGGTGGAGTCGATGTCCTGTACCTATCAACCTGTGAACAAAGAGTATATCAAACATACATATATATATAATAAATAAAACACACCGTGAAGAGGAAATCTCAGAATCATAGGGTGCTCACAAGCGAGTGATACAATCCCGTCCCCTTCACCAATACAGACTTTCTAACTGACGAGTCTAACATCAACAATATAATCAAAAGTATAAGCATCATTAATTAAATATCTGCTAAGCTAATTCAAAACATGCCATAATGATAACATCAGAGTAAAATTCCATCACATCAAAATATAACATATGCATCGCTTAATAGTTTGCGATCAAATAGAACCAAGTACCATAGTCAAAGTAATAGCATAATAAAGCATAAAAAAGAAAATACTGTCCAATCAAAAGAGCCAAAATGGAGGGTTGCTACACTTTAGATTTAAATTTATTATTGCTTGTCAAATGCACAAGTAGTTATTAAATAAGAGAATGATTTTAAGGGAAATGGTTATTCATTTTAGATGAAATGAATTTTTTTAAGAAAGTGATTTTTTATTTATATTTTTTATTGGTCGCAAAGAAATTTATGATAAGATTAGTTATGTTCATGTGATGTATTAAGGAACTATAGAGTTAAGCAATTGGTTATGAATTGTTCTTATTCTATGAATAAAATTTGTCTCAATCTAGAAATAATTGAGTAAACTATTACTGTTTATATCGAATTTGGGAAATCCGAATATTAGATGTTTTATTTGCCTAATTTGCTTTTAAATTGTGTTTCTTCTATTATGTCTGTTGTAGAATTTTACCTTGGGTGTTTGCAAATGATGTATTGGTGAATTATTTGGATTTAGGAAATCCTAAGGTTAGATTGTTATGTTGCTTGAAAATTGGTCTTTTTAAGTTGTGTTCTCTCTTATTCTCGTTGTTGGGAAATTGAGTTATTTGTTTATGTAAGACTTCCAGATATGTTTCTTGAGATGAGAACTATAACTTATGTTGGTTTAGCTTTGAGATAACTTGGGTAGTGCACGTGGTATTTTATCAAGTATGGTCACCTGGTTCTATGAACAGGTTGTGTTGTACATTGTTATTAAGTTGGTTTTTTGTAATTGGTTATGTGCACCTAGTTTACCCTATGTTAATGGAATTGATCCCTTAGGTTGTTAATAGGAGAGTAGCTTTTCATGAGGGCCTACACACAAAGTGGTGTTAGGGTAACTCATGCAGAGTTAGTTTAATCAATGAAAATTAAATAAATATGTTAGGAAAGAGGGTAGTTTAAACACTTAACTTATTTAATGCCTCGCTTATGGACTCAAGGGCTAGTAAAGACTTGGGATGAGACAAGAAGGCCTAGAATAGCATGATCAATATCTTCTTTTTTAAAGATAGTCGATTCCGCATTGGATTGCATGTTGGGGCCAGGTATTGTAAGAGGTCTCCAGGGTAACCCAAGATGGGGGCTGGAGCCTAGGAAGATATGACAAAGTAACACATGCAACTTTGTGATGACAATCCTCCTATGACAACCGTGAGTCAGTTTGTTGTATTGTGTAGTTGATCATTGTTATCTAGAAGCATTGTAACCATTTTGTAAGTTTTGTACTTGTGTAGTTTAATATTGTTTTTTCCTATCTCTAGAGGTTGTAGGTTTTTCCTAGGAAGCTCTGTTACTATCTCCTATCATGGGGGTTGGTCCTTTGGGTACCACATGGTTGGGTGGAATGTGCAACTTACATCATTGGGTCCCCAGTTCTTGTTCGTGACGACAAGTACTTCATGATTGGAAAGCTCATGTGTACCAGTGAATTTGTATTTCTATCATGTTCTCTCTTGTATCTATTGGATACCTTGCAATTTATAATTGTATCACTCCTCAATTGTATTCGGGGAGAATCTTTGTAAATTGTAATTGTAACATCTTTGTATAAACTATCTCATTTGGAAATGAGTGATGTAATTGTAATATTGAATGGATGCAATGTATGAATGAAATCCTTATGGGACTTTATATTTTATGTGATGTATTTTAATGTTAATGGATGTATGATCTTTAATTCATGAGTTATAATCTTATGTTATGTTTAGTAACTTTTGTTAGTAATGGGGTTTGTAAGTAAGCATCATCATGTACCTCAAAGAATGTATGTGTAAGTGTAGTTCACTTTACTTGTTTAATTACACTTAAAAAAAAAAAAAATTGTTCGCTTCTGTTATGTGTGTAACATTCTCTAGGGTTTCATGGCGGGCGTTACAATATACATATATATATAAATATATATTTATCCATATACATATATGCAATTACATGCATATTAATTATATAATATATATGAAAAAAATATATATAAAAATATAATTGCAAACATTTATTGGGGCAGACAAAGTTTATTAGGAGGGTTGCATACACAGTTAGCTCCCATATGGGATTCACGGCTGTGTAGGCAGCGTTGGCTACCTCCACATTTGTCTCCCCCATGGCGCGGTGGTTGTGGGGACGGGCCAATGCCTCCCCCATAACATTCTTACAATTTTTAATAAATAAAAACCTATGATTTAATAAAAATCGCCGTACAAACATTTTCTATAATCTGGTTTTATACACACACACACACATATATATAAACATATGTATAACTAAATCATATATAATTGTCCAGAAGGGAAAATTTTCTACAGGAGGATATTTTAAAATTCACTAGAGGATTATAATTTTTCCCAAGCCAAATAAACTAATTAGAAGAAAACAATAAACTCTACAGGAAGATCATTTCCTATACAAACAAGATTTTCCACAAATTTGACAAGATTCTAAATCCATTCCTATAGATATTTTCCAAATCTTCTATTGTTTTCTCTCTATGATTTCTATTGTTTTAAAAACAATTTCCTATAGAGGCTCTCAAATTTCACTATAAAATTCTTTTTGGTATTCTTTTTTTTTTTTTAAATGAATTTCTACAAAAGCTCTAAAATTTTCATAGCAACTTTCCAAACACAACAATCTTTCAAATTTACAAAATATATTAAAGATTTTACACAAACAACATATTCTTCTTGTACAAGTAATCTTTCTAATTTGCATAACAATGAGAAAAATTTAAAGAACCTATTTCTAGATGCTTTTAGATTCCAATTTACCAAAGCTTCTTCCAAATTATCCACTTTTCCAGAAAGAAGAAAACAAAACCAGAGCCAAAATTTCCTGAGAACTTTTTTTCAACATTTAACAACCTCTCTAAAAATATATCTTTACTCCTTGCTATGAAGTAGCCTTTTTCCTCTTTCAGTTAATGTAATTAATCTCTCTGAGAATTAATTTCCAACTAAAGTGTTTAATTTTTTTTCTAACACATGTCACAAATAAAATATCTTTTTAACCAAATCATAGATATTTCCTCTAAGATAATTACAAGATATTTATACATTTAACAATTCAAAATTCACATAATAATTTCTAATTAAATTTAATCTAATTAATTTAATCACTTTATAAAATAAATTTAATCTCAAAGATTAAATCACTTTACAAAATAAATTATATTTAAATAATTAAATCAAATATAAAGCTTCTAACACCATTAATCAAAATTAATTAAATAATCACTAAAAACCATTATAAACATTAATTAACATTAATTTCCATAGAACATACCTTGCAAAATAATTAAATGACAAGGAAAACATGAATAAAATAATGACAAAGCATATCGAAACAAGGACTAACGACACACTGTGACTAAGGTTGTGGTTTGACAAGGAAAACTTGTTACTATCTCCCAATCAACTATACCATTGGGCAATGGACATGCTCAAACCTGTGGATCTAGGTGGAGCCGATGTCCTGTATTTGCAATCATGTAATCAAAAAATATGTCATACATATATATAGATTATAAAGAATCACACCGTGAAGAGAAAATCACAGAATTGCAGGGTGCTCGCAAGTGAGTGATGCAATCTTGTTCCCTTCACCAATACAGTGTCACATCAAAACTGATGAAACTAAAACATCAATTAACTACATATGAGCATATATCAATATCAACTCAAATAATCAACTATGCTAACCAGGAAGCATGTCATAAACAATAATCATCCATAAAGTGTACCATCACATCACAATATAAAAACCATCATCACTCCAATGTCAGCGATCAAATAACAACATAGTATCATGGTCTATCAAAGTAAAAACACTTTTTGAAAATATAAGCAAATCGGAGGGGTGCTACACTTTCCATTATAATTTTCTCAAAATCCTCAACATATACAGCCAATAACCTACAACCATGACATCCATGACATCTAGTTAACCAATTGACATCAATGAAAACACCTTCATTCTTGCAATAGAAACATTTTTTTAGGAATTAGACCATATTTTTTCTTCAAAGCATTCACTATTTTTTATAGGAGATTACACATTGTGGGGGGATATCTATTCTCTATCTTTCCTTCTTATTGGGGGGTTATTAATTGTATATTAATGATGTATGTAGTTCTTGAGGGGTATAATTTTTTCCTCCATACATCATCCTTTTTGTATCTTTCTCTCTTTTGGAGAGGAGTTTTGTTCCACAAGGTTTTCTACTTTTCTCCATTTGTTAGAGATTTCATTGTATATGGGTACTTAACATGGCCTTGTATATGAGACCCATCATTTTATATCTTTGCATATTTGCATAACAATATAATCCATAATTTGTACTTAATGGGGTGGGGCGGGGTGTTGGTGTGAATAAGGTTGTGTACCTAACTAATTTCTAGTAGGGGATTTATTCACATGTTAATTTTTCTTAGCTTCTAGGAATCTTTCTAGATGGCTTAGGTATCATGTGATCTCATCATATCTTATCATGACATTTAATGCTTGTGTCCTATTTCATTTAATAATTGTTGAGGTTTTTGTCTCATTATATATGATTAAGACACATGGCATGATCTTGTATAATCCTATCTCAAAACCTTGTCTATATAAGTAAGGCATCATATGTACATTTATATGTTGAATCTTGCAATCTTGCATCCTTAATCACAACAATATATTTTTTCCATTTCTCTCTTATGAAATATATTTTGGTTTAGCAGTTATTCCTAGGGTGTTGGGAGTTCATGAATAACTCCTACACTCTTGTCACTCCCAAGGTCTCTTTGGAAGCCTACTCACAACTCCTCCCTAACTTCCTCTACTTTTAGAAAAAGTTGATTCTTTATTTTCTAAGTCTCCTAGTTAATACCCAAGGTAAATTCCCAAATACTATTATAATTAACTATTAAATCATATTTTAGACCCTATAATAAGTGTGGAGGAGGATTTTATAGAGCTGAATTTCATGGATTCCAATTGGGAGAAACTAGTGCAGGTGTTGGGAATGGTGAGGGATGTGTCTAAAATAAAATTTAAATTTTTCTATTGATGTTAATTGCTTGAACATTAGGTTGGAAAAAAATTACAAAAAAGTGGTAGCCAAAATAATGTAAACTAGGAACACAATGAGACCATCCTTCAAGGATGGTCTATCATCCATAAAATGAAGAACTTTGAGGAGGATTTGGCCAGTATGAAGAATATTGTGTTGGTTATGGAGAATGAGAAGAAGGAAACACATGAAACACTTACCTCCCTTGAGAAATAATTATAACTTATAAATGAGAAATTTGAGAAAATTATACTAGGTGAGTCAATGTATCATAAAGAAGAGCACTATGATGGTCAAGATTTTATCTAAGAAGCTAAAATATCTCTAGGAGGGGTAGATAGAGGAGGACATAGATGCTACTATTGGACCTAGTATGAGGAAAATGGTTAGCAAGAAGAATTCATTTGAAGATAAAGAAAATGATCTCATTAAGTTCACTAAGCTCTAATAGGACTCTTATGTGTAGGAACATGAAGTGGATAATACTCTTAAGCATAGATCTAAGTTTTTTTTCTATTTGTGTTCATTTTTAAGGGTTTTGTCTTGTCTTTGTTGGAGGCTAATTTTTTTAACATTTTTATATGCTTTGGTTAATTTTCTTCTATTATATTAATGTACTAGGGTTTTGAAGGTCCTTCAAAACCTATTATTCCTTTAATAAATAAGTATTAACTCACATAATCTCTAGTAAATAATATCAATGTAAAATATCTACCCATAGAAACAAAACATTTTCCATCCCTCAAAACATAAACAATCATGAAAATAAGAAAGGATAACTATCAATATAGGAAGAAACATACATCATGAAGTTCCTAAAATTCCTACATATAATCAAGAAAAACATGTCATGTGAACTACCAATTTAGAGTAATAAAGTAAGTTTATGGAAAAAGACAAAGATAGATGTACTTTGTAGTCCATGTCATTATGATTCATCATTTATATTTGTCATTTTTTACTCACTATTGAAGTCATCTCATATGCTACTAGAGTCATAATTATTATGCAAGTTATACTACTTGTTTCCAAAGTAATAGTTATTAACTAAATAACTTATCGTTGAAGTCATACGTGCTAATGCTACTAAAGTGGCTTAGGAATATTCTATTAAAGTCACATAATGATTAATTTTTTCAAAGATGCAACTATTTTTTATTTTTATCCCTGATTTAGTTAGAAGACTTTTAGACCCTTAGACTCATTTGAGAATATCTAAAGCCTAACACACGATATTTTTTATATTTTTTATGATACAATATTTCTCATGGACCTAGATTATCTTATATCAATTTTTAAGTTAGATGGGTACTTCAATAATTTCAAATACATATTATTGATCAAGGGGACTCCTAGGCTTAAATCTCTTTAGAAAATACACCTCCTTTTTTTCCTATGTGGTTTTGATTAAATAAAAACTAGTGGATTTTTAGATGTATGGAACTATCTTAATTGAGGTGTTGGTATCAAAAGTGAGTATTATTATAGTGTCTATAAAGGGATATGCTTAAAATGTGTTGTATTACCTCTTAATGAAAGAAATTTAGATTCTAAATAATAAGAATGTCTAGTTGGATTCTCTATTTAATGGGTTAGTAGTTAAAAAGTTCATGGAAGACAATAAAAATGTAGGCCACCCCAAAATATTTTATAAAAAATAGAGAAAAATTTCAAGGAAAACCTAATTGGGTTGGGCTTGGCTTTATCCTAAGTTATTTTTTAGTGATTTTGGGGAACATTGGAGTCTATTTTATTAGATAAAATTATAAATAGTGAGGTAGAATGGTAATGTACTATTACAAGCCTCTCATTAGCTTGGTCAAAGGATGCAATGAATTAATGGTGAAAACTAACTTTATCACTTTATAAAACTCTATGAAAATATATTTTCCCAAATTAAAAAATCATTTTTTTACTAGAAGAGGTGAAACTACTAGGAATAGATTTTAACTTATATCATTTTATAATTTCTTCTACATATAAATAAAGTGGAAAATATTCTCCCTAATCATGGTATTGATCTTAATACTTTCTTGAAATTGGTTAGTTCAATCATCGATGATTGGGAGGGAATTAATGTTATGAGTTTTGATTAAAAACCCCCTTGATAGATATTTTATTTATTACCTTTCCGTCTAATGATTTTATTTTTAATTATATTTGTAGAAAAGGTAGCATTATCTAAAAATAATGTTATATTCAAGTGGTTGTTAAGTAAGGAATTTGTAATTTTTCTATATCATGGGTCACATGCGTTATTTATTCTACATGAATATTCTTACGCTTTATTGTGGTTGATCTAGGTTGGATTTTTTCTTTTAGATCTATAATTTCAATTAATAGTTGGATGTATAGGTTTTTGGGTGTTAATTGGTTTGTTTATTATTACAAGGAAGATGTATAATAATGTTAGGTATCTCATAAATTGCGCTCATGTATCTAACCATGGTCTTAAGAATATATTTAGTTGTATTGATTTAATTAAATTGAATCTAATTAAGATAATTATAAACTTTAAGATATTCTAGTGTATTACAAGACTTTTTAGTCTCATGCATTGATTATTGCTAACTTCTTAGAAAATTGGTGAGGTCATTCTTGTCTATAGATGCCAAATGATTACTAAAACAATTATTTTTTCTTGATATTATAGTGGATACTAATGATGATGCTAAGGATGGTTCTAATGACTTAGACCAAAAAGAAGATATGGTGAAAAGTGTTGGACCTAAGGGTATTGATTTTTTGATAAAACTGAAGTTATAGAAAATTAATATAGATACCTATACAATCACTACCTTTTCTAGATAAACATAAAAATTAAAGCAATGTAATAAATTAATATAGATATACATGCACTCACCACATTATCTAAAGATATTTAGCGGATTGAGAGAAGGAAGATATGGTGAAAGGTGTTGGACCTAGGGTATTGATTTATTTTTGTAACAAAAATTAAATTATGGGTATTTAATATAGATATATATAAAATCACCACCTTTTATCAACACATTTTTAAAAGCTATTGATGGTAGTTATGATTATTGAGGGTATACATAGTGTCAATTCTAAAGGGTTGGATGACCCTTCCAATTGTAAGAAAGTGAGACCAAATTTTATGGTAGAAATTGTGGATTGATGGATGAGTTGAGCTTTATTTCATGAAGAGGAGGCACATGAGGATTTTATATTTTACCAATGGTAATATGAACCCTCAATTACATTGTCAAGTTTTATTGTGGTATATTTTGGTTCTAATTAGTATTGTTATGATAATTTATCGATTCTACTTTTTGCATATTATTCCCCTATGCAAGTTATTAATGTAGAATACAATATTTTTTATGCTCTTCTATTTTTTCTTCTCCTTAATAGAACCCCATAATATTAAAATAATAACATAAAAATAAATTATAACTTCTAGGAAAAATAACATGACTTTTATGGGTTTGTAAACATAACCAAGATATTTGAGTTTTATTGTGAAAAAAAATAATATCATTAATTTACTAAGTAAAATAGAATTACACAATAAGATTCTTCATAATCCTGGATACATTCATTGACAAAATTTAATTAAATTACAAAATCAATGCACATTAAATCTCATTGTGTAGTATGTAGTTGAAGAATAATATAATAGTTACACTATTCATGTCCACATACACACTTAACTCATATATACACAAATCACAACCCATCATTATAGATATGAATAAAGACCATAACATGTGTGGGCCATGCTACTATTTTTGTACTTGGAAAATTTCTTTGTGAGCTTTAGTTATTGCTAACTTATCCCATGGTTCTTGTTGATCAAGAATTAGGCAACCCTTGAAAAAAAGGAGAATATATAAATATCACTCTACCTCTCTTGAAAAGTACCTAAATTTTAGAAAAAATCAAAACTATTTGAAGTCATATGTTACTGGGTCATGGAAATGTAATATAACCTAGTGATATATGCAGTCATCCCATATTATTTGGCCTTTGATGAGATTTAAGTTGTACATCACATAAAGTTTGAACTATGTGGTTAGTAGTCTAAAATACAAATCTTATATATATATATATATACAGAGAGAGAGGTAGGATCCTACATATTTAAAAATAATAATAAATTCATATATCTAAAATAAATTTCTCCCTTTACTTACAAGACATGAGGATTTTGTTATTGGATGCTCAAATTTTTATTTTATTTTATTTTATTTATTTACTTTAAATATAAAAAATTATGGTTAGAGAAAATGAAACAAAAGTAGATCTACTTTGCAATGCTAAAAAATAATCAACTCACTAATAAAGAACTTAACTTTTTTTTATCAATTTTACAAAAAATCACTACCATTAAGTAGTACAATCATCTAAGGAATATTTTTAAAACTTAAAAAATGGTAAAATTATTTATATTAAACATGAAAATTTCACACATAACCTTCCACAATCAAGTATTGGTGAATAATGAGACTTCTAACATTCCTTGGACTTTCATCCTTCTCATTGAATATCATAATTCAATTTTTATAGAATAACCTAGTTTTACTTGCCAAAACTTCTAATCATTTTATAATTCTTTCAATTTGTACACATATGTCCAAACCTAGGCACCCAAAACTCTTACAAAGATCTAACTAGTTAGCCTGTATTTTCAAATAATCCTAAGGACCAAAATAACTTACAAATTAAATATAAAATTTAATTTAATTTATAGGCCTAAAATTAAATTACAAAAATATCCTACCTTTATTTATTTCATGAGACTAAGAAAAATTAAATTACAATTAAACACGCTCTCTAATTTTTTTAAAAATCAAAGAATAAAAGAATGAAAAATACTCCTAGCTGACATTCCAAACTTCATTTCCTATTGTTTTTAATTGATCTACTTATTTTTTATGTTATATAAAATGCATCTTAAAATTTCAACCACTTCTAAGTATATATTAAGATATCAAGCACTTGAGTCCTAAAAGTGAACCTTCCTAGATAAGAAGTTTTTTTTATCAACTTAGATGACTTCTTTATATTTAGAAATTAGTATTAAATTATTTGATTCTCATTAGACCATATATTGAATCCTTCATCTAATGTTCATTCCAAGAGTTAAAAAACTCCTTGATGATAACTATAGTAGAAAGAGATTTGTTAGACCTTTTTCTAAAATGAATATGGGATTTGTTATATGAAGCCATCTATTTCTAACATATTTGTATCCATTGCCCATTTTTTTTTGTGGAAATTTAGATTCCTTCAAAAAATTATCTTTCATTTAGTAACCTTGAGGCACTCTAAATGCAATTTAAGATTACCATAAAGAAGAATTTCATTCCTTAGAAGATCTACAAATGATACCATGGCTATCATTTGAAGTGTAGGCATGTGATCCTAAAGGATTATGATCTCTCCATTAATAATTTATTTAAAATATATCAAGTTTTAGATCACTAAATGGGCCATACAAGCTGTACAAGAAAGAAGAACATAATGGAATGTTGAGAAAACCTCTAAAAAAGCTTTCTTTCATTAACTTAAAACTATAATATCAATTCTCCAACACTCTATTCAAATTTGGAGGGTGTTTTTTATGCATTTACAACCAATCCCAATGGTTTGTAACCATTTATTGCTTGCATGTAATCATTTTCTTGAATTTTTCTACCTTGTTAAAGTTGCATGACAACTTTTAGCAACTTTTTACATTTTAAAACCAACGACTCTCTAACACACCAAAAATGGATTAATATGATCACACATGATCATAAATAACCTTAGGAAACTTCAGACCACACAAAACAACCTAAGCTCAAAAATAACAAAAAGTGTGCTTATGAGGCTCCTAATGCCCCTACATCATACTCCCAAGGAAAGAAAAAAAATCTCAGTTCCATCTAAGATGTGATATGCAAATTTGGTATGTGGAATCTTGCTCTGCTTGTAAACATTCAAATGCATGTTTCATTTTTACATTAGGCATTCCACTTCTTTGCCACTTGTCATTCAACTAGGAAATTCATTTCCAAAATTTGATGCTCCTTACACACTGCTCTATGTTCTACATTCTTGACTTTCCCTTGATCTTTCTTCTTCTTCTTGCATCGCCTCTTACTTAGCATCTTCTCAACTTCAAGGTTCCAAAACTCTAGTTCTTGTTCATATGCCACATTACCACTATATGTTTCTTCATCTTCATCATTTGAATACAATTTGTCAGCATATTCATCATCCATAAAATTAGAAAATACAACTAGTACCTCTATTGTTTTTGCAACCTCTTCTTCACCATATTGTGCTAAATTTGCATAACAACCTTCATCATTGCATTCACATCTCCTTTTTCTTTATACTCTTTTCCATCTTCATCTTCATTTGTTGCACCTGTAAACACATACTCACAAATATTGTTAGAAACAAAATTTGAGTCTTAATAGACTCATTTTCTTCATCATTTTCATCTTCCTTGGATGGCTTTGGATCTTCCATAATCTTGATTAATGTTTTATCTTTCTTCTCAATTGATGCCTCTTTCTTCTTTCCACAATTTCCTTTATTGGCCACTTGACAATTTTGTGAATGGTGATGTTCCAACTCCATACACTTGTTACTATACTTCATATTCTTTCTTCAAATGTTTTTTGCATTTGTTCCAAATATTGTTGCAGCCCTATCATCTCTTGTTGAATACTTGTTTTTCCTTCTCATATTTCTTCTTCATCTCACTCGTTTCTCTTCGCATCTCTTGTTGCTTGCTTGGTAACTTCTTATTCTTCAGGTCTTCATGGATTATTCTCCTCAACACTTCCATTCTTTTGGTATACAAATATATTCACACACACAAATATCATCTACCCAACAAGATTCTAGAAGATGCACTCTCCAAGACCTTTTCTACCCACTTCCTCTCTGTGGAAGAAATTTGCACACCTTCTACCCAATTTCATAACTATAGGAGGATATAAGTCATCGAATCTCTTTCATACCTACAACAAAATTTCTTTCACAACTCTCTTGTCTTGGTGCATACCTTGCACTCTCGGGGTATTCTATATTTGATACCAAAATGATGTAGAGAAAGGATCTTTTACAAAAAAAATTGACTCAATACAAACATGGTTTCAATCTAGGGACATGCCTAGTTCTTCTTAGTGAACTTGCTCAATGAATTTGATGATCATTCGCCAAACACAAGAATGGATTCTTGGAATGTACAAACCCATTTTACAATGCATTTGATTATGTGCAAACAATCACCAATTTATTCATATCAATACAATGCATACTTTCTTAGAACCTTACACAACTAAATCCATAGGCTACCTCACTGTGAAATGGAAGGAAAAGTCATTAATAAATTTTACAAAAAAAATAATGAAGCCAATCACTTCAATGGGATTAAATATAACCTAATTATATAATTTTTATCCAATTTTCATAAAGATCCAATGGTGGAAAAGAAAGTTATGGTGTTTTCCCCAAAACTAGAAACCCTAGGCCAGCCACAAACCTGCTTTCACCAAAAATGGCATAACTCATTCAAAACTTAATAAAATTTTCTCAAACCAAAAGAATATAAAACTATACTCATGAATTAAAATTTTAAAATTGGTTTTAGGCCTATATTATATCATAAATGGCTGTATTAGTTAGCACGTTTTCAGACTGCAAATTCTGGAAAATATTGTTAGAATAGGGTAGCCTTCACCAAAATGACCATATCTTACACAAAACTATATGAAATTCAATGACACAAAAACAAAAAGAAAGAGGATTCACATGAAAAAATATTCCAATTAGTTTCAAATCACTAAATGGTCCGTATAGTCTGTACAAGAAAGAATAACATACTAGAATGTTGAGAAAACCTCTAAAAAAGCTTGCTTTCATTAACTTAAAACTACAATATCAATTCTCCAACACTCTATTCGACTTTGGAGGGTGTTTTTATGAATTTAAAACCAATACCAATGGTTTTTAACTATTTCTTGCTTGCATGTAACCATTTTCTTGATTTTTTCCACCTTGCTAAAGTTGCATGACAACTTTTAGCAACTTTTGACAACATTAGCAACTTTTACACTTTAAAACCAATGACCCTCTAACACACCAAAAATGGATTAATATGATCACACATGGTCATAAATGACACTAGGAAACTTCAAAAATCACAAAACAATCTAAACTCAAAAATAACAAAAAGTGTGCTTATGAGGCTCTTGATGCCCCTGCATCACATGGCTATCATTTGAAGTGTAGGCATGCAATCCTAAAGGATTATGATCTATCCATTAATAATTTATTTAAAATATATCGAGGGACTATATTCATTACTTAACTTATAGCATAATTCAATGGATTCCTGAATGAGGCTACCTCCTTGGGACTACATAGTATCCCTTCAAGCTATAGTGGCACTAAAAACTCCTCTTGCATTCCTTCATTAGTTCCTCTATATAATTCTTCCGAGGGGTTTTGGGATAGTGAATTTTATTTTAAAAGGACCATTGTTGGTGTGAATAAATGTCTTGTACCTAGTTAATTCACTTATTAGGGACTTAGGGGACATATTCACATGTTAAGTTTACTTAGGTCCTAAGATTCTCTATAGAAGACTTAGTTGTCATGTCTAGTTTTTTTCTTTTTCCTAGGTAGTTATGATAAGTTGTCTCATGTCATATGATTAAGAAATTTTTCATAATCTTATGACATATTATGTCGCACCTTGGCTATATAACTAGGTGGTATCATATGTAAATCATATTGAGCTGTTGGATAATCAATTCCATTGCAATCTTGAGCATTGCATATTGATCTCTCTATGCTTTCCATTTGGCCTCTAGAACATGGGTATCTACATAGCCAATTTAACATGGTATTAGAGTAGGTTGGGTACCATTAGATAATATTTTTTTAGAGATCTTGGTAAACATTGAAAAGTTGAGTATGCTCTTCTCTGGTATCATATGATGATCTAGAGAATAAGAAAAACTTGATAGAAATACCAAATTTTGGGGTTTTCCTTTTTTGAATTTTTATTGAAAGTTCAAATTAGAGCTTGTTGGTGTAAATCTGAGCTCACCATTTAGTTCAGGGTGTTCAAAAATGTCATTTTTTCCTTTTATTTCATCCAAATTAGACATATGAGGACAATTCTATGAGGGTTTAAAGTTGAATTGTGGTTATTAGATCTGGGAGGTAGCTACAATTTTTGAGAATTTTTGGTCAATTATAACCATACCATCATTTCTAGAAGGGAGAAAAACCCTAAGATCAACTGTCAAATTGTTGAATTTGGAGAAAGTTGTCTGCTAAGGAAAAAAAATTATAGGGAGTTGTATAGCCCCATAGGTCACCATTATTGTAGGGTATAATTTTTTAAATGTATATATAATATAATATTATATAGTATTTAGAAAATTTTATTTGAAAAATTTGGTTTTAAACATAAAATATATATATTTTTAATTCTACTTACCCCTATGACAACAAAGGGTACTGCATACCCTGCTACTACAAAGGGGTACACTTATACCCCTTGCTACACGATGTACCTGCATTTTTGGTTTCACCATGTGACGGCCTAGTACTGGCCCATGCACCTCCATAAATAGTGGTCCCATCAAGCTCAGGTACCAACAACAACCTATTATGCAAATCAATGACTTCCTTTTAAAACTCGGTGAATAAAATCAAGATTCCCTACATATTCTCCCATTGGCCAACTCCAAAATATTTTGGAGCATTAGAATTATTCCATCAAGATTCTGAGCATATTCCTTCATATTTTGGCTAAGGGGTGATTTCCAATGTGATGACTATTTGGTCATCAAATTTAACTCTTGCAAGTGCATGACAACTATTTGGTTGTCAAATTTAACCTTGTGGGTAGGTGATGTCAGTACATTTTTGAATTTTTCTACCCCACCATTTGCATTTTCAATTTGAAGGGAAATTTTCAAATGGCCATAACTCATCCATATGATCTTTTTTTGAGAATATTTTTTATTTGGAGAATAATTTCATGCTCTTTGTTGTGGTGTAATAAGATTTTGGTTTTGGTGTTTCCAAAAATTGTAGATTCTCATAGGTGTTTTTGATTCATTCTCATTTTCAAAACTTTTAAAGCTTTGTTCTTTCTCCTACGATAAATTTTTTTGAGTGATTTTTTAAAAAAAGTGCATATTTTTTTGTGTACTTTGCATTCATGTGATCAAATTGATCTCATTTCATGTAAAAATTTAAATTTGATCTTGAGGTCAATTGTTGTATCTATATATACCAAAATCAAGATCAATTTGCTATTTTTGGAAAGTGGCAACTATAAACACACTAAATATAAAATTCCAAATCATATATATTATAGGGTGGTTCTTGATTGAGTAATTTTGGGGTCTCTTGGTGTATTATTTTGATCTATTTTCTTGCGCTTTTCTTTTTCATGGATCATTCTAAGGTTTCTTTGCTCACATCATATAATTATTCAATATGGAATCAAAATGCATGGAGTATTCTAATGATGAAAGGTCACTCTCTATACATCGAAAGTAAGGAACTGAACCTACAAATCTAAATAAAAAGATAAAATGGTGATTGAACATACCAAAGCTCTTGGATGTCTTCATAGACATTTTTTCTCAAGATTTATTGTTTCAAATTGAATCATGTGAGAATTCTCATGAAGCTTGGAACAAATTCAAAATACTGTATGGTACTACAAATGAAGTAAGAGGCTATCAAATTGATAATGAATTGATGAGCCTTCATCCTAAGAACTTTGATAACATCTAAGACTACATCACTAAGGTTAATGATCTAAGAGAGCAATGTAAAGAATTTTTAATTGATAAGGACATTCATTTGGTCCAAAACATATTGAAAAAAATTGGTCCTAATTATGCTTCTTTTGTTTCTAGCTTTCATACTCATAGATTGACTATGGGGTATGCATATGCTACACCTTCATTTGCATAATTTTTTGAGATGTTAATACATAAGCAAAAAAATATTATCTCAATGGGTCTCATCAAGACTTCTAAATCTCAATCATTGTTGGTTAGTCAGGTGAAAGAATCATAATTAGATAAGAAATAGAAGGAAGCAAAGAATAATCCATATTTAGATCAAGTAAAGAATAAATCATCTTCCATAGAGAAATCACCTAAGAAGGAGAAGACACATTTTTCATATTTTAATAAGCTTGAACATGATGAAAATTCTTGTTATAAGAAGGATATTGATGAGTTGAAACATATTCTAAAAAAAATCAAATTGATTTTCCTTCCAATTTTTTTGAGTCAAATTATTCTTCTTCTTCAAAATAGTCTAATAAAGAAAAAGGTCATGTTGATTTGGCTTGTACATTAGGAAATAAAGGAAAATATCTTTGTGCTTCTATAGGTCTTGGATTAGGGAGATAGCTTCTAGATTCAAGAGAATCTCATCATATGACATCTTCACAGTCTATATTCTCTTCTTTTGAGCCTTGTGTTATTTATCCTATTTTGATGGGAAACAATACATACAAGAGTTTAATTGGGAAGGGATCTATTAATGTTGGGGAGGGAATTTTCAATGATGTTTTTGTGTACCTCATTTTTCAAACAATATTCTTTCCATATATCAAATTACACATGGTGGAGATGGGAGGACTGTGGAATTCACTCTCAATTTAGTTATCATTAGAGAACTGGAGAGTAGAGAGATTATTGCTACTAGGATGGTTGATCATTCATCTCGGTTGCATACTTTTATAGATTTTTCTTTTGATGATGACATTGTTCTTTTAGTTGTTGATCACACTTCTAGTGTGGACCATGACTTTGAGGAGACTTTTGGATACTTGAACTTGGGGGTTCTCACATCAAATCCCGTTCTTAAGCCATGCGTTAGATTTCAATCCATATACTAATGCATATGTTGCTATAGATATGGCTTCTTGTGATTTAGTACAATAGGATCTACATTGTACAATAGGATCTACATTGTCTTCCAACTACACCTACTTGGGATGCATACTTGATAGAAATTGGTGGGTTGTTTGTTGAGTATCACATATCAAATTTTTGAGACACCATTGATTGCATACATCTTCTCTTTGATGAAGATAATTCTTCTAAACTTATTGTGAGGGAATACTCTAACCCTCTTGTTCATTCTTCATAGTTTGATGTGAGTGTGGATACTTTTGGATAGAATTTGGAGGAGGCTTCTTTATCTTTATAGGAGGCATACTTGTCTTTGTATCGAGTTCTACATTCATCTCTACTAGATTATATATTGACATCTTTAGTTGTGTGGCCTAGAATGCCTATTTGGAGTGTCAACTTTTTGCATCGATATGGAGACACTTGATCATAGTTTAGAGACATCACATATCATTCTTCTTCACACATCTTCCTTTCAAGAATGGGAAGACATCTTTCATACATTCTTGGTTTTTTTCTTCCTAAGGGGAGGAACATTGTTTGGTGAGATTGGATCATATTCAGCATTCAATGTCGAGCTTCTACCTATTGAGAACGAGGATTGCACCCTTACCCAAGTTAGACTTGCCTATCCTATTGCAACATGGAAATGCTCTCATATTTGTAGGTAAATCTATAAGTGAGAGAAAATATCTAGAGTGGGTTGGTTCCCCCCGTAAACCGCCTCATCTAGAATTCTTTAAGAGGAAAGGGTTAAAAGGAAAAAATAAACAAGAGATCCTAAAACCTAAGATGATTCACTAGCAATTTAAATATTTTGACAACTTTCTACTCTCAACAATCTCCCTAAAATTTTGATTCTCACAATCCCACCCTAGAAACTCATAATCCAATAGTGATTTGCATACACGTTTACCAAATAGAACACAAAATGCAACTTGAATTACATGAAACCCTCACAAAAAAACTTACAATGAAAAGACATGAAGAGGATTCTACATTTGAATCACAGTTAACATCAAATTGTGACTGTAAATTTGAGACAAGAAAATGAGAAAGTAAATCATGTTGTTTTATTTGAATGAAGGAGTGTCAAGCTCAAAATCTGAGTACGAGAAAATGTTTACAAGACTCTCTAAGTGAGTAGGAGAGCAAAAAAAAATCAATCTCCACTGAGAAAATCAAAATTTTCTCCAAACTTATATCTCCCAAGTGTCCCAATAGTCAAAAAATAGCAAAAATCAGCTCCTATGCCTCTCTAAAATAGCAACTATGATCCATTTTCAAGCTCCTCAAAAAATCCTACAAAATAGGGTTCAAAACTGTTCCAAACTGTATGAGGAAAATGGAAACTTTTTATCTCCAAGAGGTTGATCCAAAAAATCCACAAAATCAGGTCCAAACAACTCAAAACTAAAAATGGAAAGTTTAGTTTGCCCCCTCCTTTCCAAATTCGCCCAAGTGAACTCAACTCAAAATAACAAGTCCAATGAAGACTCAAATACCCAAACTGCATTTTAAAAACATAAAAAACATTAAGGTAATTTATAAAAAAGCATTACCTTAATGATGTTTTACATCATGTGCAGTTTCATAAACTAAAAATAGAAACCCTTCTATTGCATTTGCTTTGATGCAATTTGACTACAAATATTCTGATTTTTGTAGTTTGAGTAAAATTTGATATTTTGTAAAAATCAAAATACTATACAAAGGCTATTTTTCAATAAAAAATCATAAAATTTGACCATGGGCTATAAACCATAAAAACACTAAGGCATGTGAATATCTTAACCTAGTAAGAAGAGGCCAAAGTGCATGTGGTTTTCTCATAAAATCATAAAGGAAAGGCATGATTTCATTTCATTTTCTTTAAAAAATCAAGGGAAAAATGCCTAAGGCATAGCTCGACCTAGGAAAAATTTGTGACAGGGCATTAATAAAGCATTTGATTTTTAAAAGAATGTGATAAAAATACACATTCAAATTAGGCAACTTGGAAAATCCTAACATCAAAACCGACTTCAATCCCTAATTCTTAGCATCATTTCCACTTAGAAATTTGGAAGAAATGAGCTCTCAATTCAACCACCATGGGAAACTAGGGTTTGAGCATTGTCTCTACATTTTTGTGTCGATTATTCCTTGCTTGGGATTGAACTCCTTCTACAACTCAATGGTAAGTCATTTTTGATCTTTTTGTGGCACATTGACTCAATTTTTGAAGGGTTTTGAGACCTCCAGGTCATGACCTTTGTAGTTTTTCTTACTCATTCTTTATGCTTTTGTTTCTCTATTGATGTCCCCTTCACTTTGACCCACCATGGAAGCTTTTTTTGAGTTTTTAAAAGACATGGTTCGCGGGCTTTGATGAGTTCCTCTTCAAAAAAATCTTGGGTAAGCTTTATGCTCTCATTCTTGTGCATTTCCCTCTTAAATAAGCTTGATTCAAGATTTAAAGGAAAATTCTTGTCTTTTGTGTGGAAACAAAAAAAAATGTGTGCTCCTCTACATAGGCCACGACCATTCCTTTTTCATTTCTTTTTTTTTGCAAAAGATAACTTCATTTTGGGCTCAACCCATGATGTAAAAATTGATGAAACCCATAAACATGATGATTCTTTTCATTTTTCTTTAGCATTTTGTGGGTTTGGAACCCCTCAATGGTTGTGGCCATTCACCATGTTTCCTTCATTTTCTGAGAGCTCGAGAACATGCACAAGCTCGAACCATCTTAATATCTTTTTCATTTGAACTTTTGAAATAAAACCCAAGTGGTTTTGTGTTTTTGTGAAGAGAAATTCTTTTCTCAGGCCACAGCCATGAGAGCACCAACTGGGGTTTCAATGTGTCTTAGATCTCTCATTCATTTTTCTGAATACGTAAAATACAACATTGTTCTTCAAATTTTCTAAGATGAAACCAAAACAAATGCCTCTTTGAGAAAGGTTGAGGCTTCAAACTTTTTTGGGTTTTGAATTTTCTGAATGAGAAAATATTATTGTTCACTTTTATTTCAAAAACCCTAACTTCATAGCATATGTCCATTTTCTTTCATGTATACAACTATAGCTTGTTTTTCTCTTTGTTTCTAAAAACACCATGTTGCTCCAATGGGGCTTGTCTTTCAAAGGAACTTAATGGGTACTCTCCATTTGTATTTTCTCAATGCAAATAATCATTTACTTTTTCCCTGTATCTACATTCTTGTAATTCCATTGGTACAATTTTTCTTGTTCTTTTCATGGCTTTTAGATGCATACATTATTACCATTTATTACTTATTTCCCATTTATCAACTTGGCACCATTTGGAAGCCTGTATAATTGCTCATAGATGCATTATGTATGTGGGAATGAATATTGAATGTTTCTCTTAAATACTTTCATTTGGGAAGCAAGGTTTACTTTCAGGTACTATGAAGGTTTCCATTGTTGATTACAACCTTTCTTTTGAAAACTTGTTTGCATTCTTTTATTGAATGGAGTTTAAGTTGTTCCATTTCCATTTGCATATACTCTGATGTAACTCAACATGATGCCCTTGAATGCTTGAATTTTTCCAGCATGATGCATTTGTAGGTCATGACACCTCCATTGTTGTTTGTTACCATCCATTCCAAGAACTTTGAAGATTCAAAAAATGTACTTCAAGCTTTCACCCTTCACCACAGTTTCATTCTTATTGTGAACATAGAACAATGTAATGAAATATAACTTGAGTTCCATGTTTCATTTCACTTTAGTGATGCTATTTCATGTTTCATTCTACTCAAACCTTTTGTGAATTGTATCCATCGTCAATAATGCTTCTTCCTCTTTCATTTCTTGGGCTTCCATGGTTCACTTTCAACCACTTTGTACTTCCATTTCTTGATAGAAATAAAGTTTCTTTGCACTCTTCATGCATTTTTATCTTCCTTTGGATAGCTACAGCTGATATGAGTCTTAATCCTTAGTGCATAGAAGATTTTGAAATAAGTGACAATCTAATGATGATTTCTTGAAGCTTCTCCAATTGCTTTAGTTGCTACTCTTGATTTGTAGGCTAGCATTATGTATGCTTGTTCTTTATCACTCCATGGAAATGTATCACTTGTTGACCTATCAATGTGAACATCATGTTAATGAAATATAGAAGTATTGTAATGTTGTAGCAACACTTTGAATCTTGAAACATTTGTATGCAAACATAAATATCCCAATGAAAGATAGTGCATTTATATTCTATTCTTCATATTTTGAGCATTCTAAGAATGATTCCTTGCTCATCTATGATCCTCATCTTCACGTTGCATTTTTGAATTTGATGGTCATGTATGGGTGATGAATCCATTTCTCTTGCATTGCTTTTGTGGACTTCTCCTTCAGTTGGATGCTTCATTTTGAACACTGTGAATGTGTTTCATTCGTCAAAGCCTCACTTGCAGTCAAGGGGTAGCATGTTGGGTTTAGCCCTTGTGGGAGCCCATTTTCACACCACATGCTATTATGTCTTCAAAATAGATGAACAACATGAATTTTCCTATACCTGTATAGTGAAAAAACATGTTAGATGGAAAAAAAAAGTTCAATGTTCCTGTGATGTTCCATATTTTGTGTTCCTTTACACATTTTTGATATTTTCTCAACTGATTCAATGCACCACAAGCAACGTTCTATATTATTGTTGATAGATCATATAGGAGGATTCATAACTAGAGCTCTAACAAAGCTTTCTTGATCATGCAGGTTCACTCGGAAACTAGGAGCAAGGAGGGATAAGCAACAATAAACCCAACTTGAAGACACCTCAAGAAATGATGGCTATGCTTCTTCTTATGTGTTCCTTACTTTCTTTTATCTTTAGTAGCATAGTTCATTCCTTGTGTTCTGTTCACTCAGGTTTTCCCACATCTTGTGTGGGACACTTGATCTCTCTTTTTATCCCAATAAATATGAAAACAACATTTATGCATTCTTGTTCAAATATGTATCTCTCTTGAAAAATGTATGAAACATTATGGAATGGATAAATCAATATAGAATGAAAGTATTGTTCTTCATATCTCATGTAGTCTTTTCTATGTTGTTAACATTAAATAGAAAAATTGAATGCCCTCTTCAATTGAAAACACATTGCACATTTTAACTTAACAAATCCTTCAAACTCCAATACATACAATGGCTTAAGAAAATGTAGAAATGAATTGAAACTTTTTCACCTTACAATGAACCTAATTTAATTAGCTCTACCAATTAGAGTTGTGGTGAAAAATTGGTAACATTCTTGGTGAACTTTGCTAAATGCTTGCCTACTAAGCATTGGACCAATTTCCTTAGATAAATCCATTGTGCACGGAGTCAAATCTGCCCTTCCAAAAACTTAGAAAATCATGAAAACTAAAACTTGCAACACTCCAAGTAGAAGGAAACAAAAACCAAACCAAATAGAAGAAAACCTACAAGGCCCTAATGGCCAAAAAAATGTGCAACAACACTTATGGAAAATAAATAGCTAAAAAGAAAAGTGCTTCAAGCAATTATTAGAAAAAACTATTCTACTATAGTACAAAGGTAGAAATTAACCTTAGAAGCAATGCTTTAGGTGGATCCCATTAACTGGGATCAGAATCACCTCCCCACTTAGCTTAGAAAAATTAAATGAGTTGCATTCTTTTCACTTTGTTACCACATATGGTTCATCCCATATTGTATCAAATTTTGAGTGCCTTCCCAATTTTCTCGTGTTTGTCCCATTTGAACACTAAATCTACAACAGTGAAGTCCCTGGGCTTTGCTCTCCTATCAAAGGAACTCTTCATTTGAGCTTGATGGATTTCAAGTTTCCTCAAAGCCTCTTTCATGGTTTCTTCTAACTCCATCAATTGTGCAAGGCTTACCTCCATAGGCCACTCTTCCAAGAATTCAAGCTCTTTAACAAAATGTAGAGTTGGTACCTCAATAGAAATGGGTAATTTGACCTCCTTGCCATAAGTAAGAACATAAGGAGAGAAACTAGTAGCTCTCTTGGGGGTTATTCTATCAGCCCAAAGGGCTAATTTCAACTTTTCGTGTCATTTTATTTGATTGTCTTCAATGGCCTTCTTGATGATTCTGATCAGATTCTTATTGGTTGACTCTGTCTACCCATTACCTTGTGGGTAATAGCTAGATAAAGTGTTCAAAAAGATATTATTTTTCACAGACCAGTTAGAAATCTTTAAACCAACAAATGCTAGAGCATTATCAAAAATAATGGAATCTGGGACATTGAATCTAGACACTAAGTCTAGATAGAAATTTAGAATAGAAACTTCATTTGCTTCTTTTGAGCAACAACCTCGATCCACTTAGTAAAATAGTTTGTGGTAGTTAGGATCCACTTGTGGCTAGCACTTGAAGGTGGATTGATTGGACCAATAAAATCAAGCCCCCATTTAGCAAAAGGTTATTCAACTTGAATAGGAGGTAAGGGTAGAGCTGCAAGTTTCTGCTTACCTACAAAAAATGCACATTTTTCACATTGCCTCACCCAAGCAAATGCATCTTTGAATATATTGGGCCAATAGTAACTGACCCTCACAATTTTTAGGGTTGTTGTTCTTGCTACAAAATGACCTCCTGAAGGTCCATTGTGGAACTCTTCTAGTAGTTTATCTATTTGGTTAGGCTCAATACATCTCAATAACACACCTTAAAAGTCTCTCCTATATAAAACACCATCAACAATAGCATAAGGAATATCTTGCAATATATAATACCTTATTTTTTCCCTATCCAAGCCTTTAGGGAATTCAGCAGTCTGCAAATAGTTGATCATTTTTTATACCTAGCTTGTATGAGGGGTCGAAATAGTAGTTTTCTCTTTGTTACTTAACATTGTCGCAATGTTCCCATCCTCCTCTAGGATATTTTATGTGCTTTCAACAATTTTTTCACACAAACCTTTTCCTCTAACAAGTTTAGTAACCTTAATGTGAACATCAAATTCCATTACGCTTGTTACCCAACTGGTCCTCTTATCATTCATGGACCTTATTAAGTAAGAAATATTTCATGGTTGGGTGAGCAACCAACAAATGAATCTTATTACTAGATATAATGTACCTAAAATTTTTAAGGATTTTAACCACTACAAACACATGTTTCTCTGTGAAAGAATACTTTACCTCATAGTCATGTAGTACTTGATTGAAAAAGGCCACGGGCTACTCCAAGACTTCATCATTTTGTTGCCATAATATTGCAGAAACAATATCAATACCCCAAAAAGCATATAGAATGAAATCTCTATGATAATTTGGATTAATGAGGGTTGGGGCAGCTGCAAGTGCCTCATTTATTTTCTCAAAGTTCCTTTTACCCTCCTTAGTCCGATTGAAAGGTACATTCTTTTTCAACATTGTTGTGAGAGGTTGTAACAAAGTTGAAATATTGGATATAAACCTTCCCACAAAATTAATTATGTCGAGAAATACTTGCAAACCATTTTTATGTGCTAGCAAAGGTAACTCAAGAATGGTTGAAACTCGTTCTGGGTCAATGAAAATTCCATGCTTAGAGGCAATGTGTCCTAGGAGTTTACCTTCATGGACAAAAAATATACATTTCTTCGAATTGAGAGAAACACTAAACTCTCTGTATCTTTGAAAGATCTATCTCAAATGTTCAAAATTTTCATTAACATCTTTTGAAAAGACTGTGATATCATCTAAATAAACATGAATGATTTTATTCATAATTCCATGAAAGGCCATGTTCATTTCCCTTTGGAATGCCACCCCTACATTAGATAAACTAAAAGGAATTTTCTCGTAAGCCATAGTGCCCCATTTAGTTGTAAATGTTGTTTTATATTGATCCTCTTAACCAAAATCTGATTATAGCCTGAGTACCCATCAAGCAAAGAGAATATATCAAAACCAGACACTACTTGCAGAATTTGTTCCATTGAGGGAAGTGGGTAGTGATCTTTAAGGGAAGCCTTGTTTAAATCCCTAAAGTCAACACAAAGTCTAATTCCCCCATTTTTATTTCTAACCAGAACCAAGTTAGAGACCCAAGAAGTGTGCTTAATAGGGAAAATTATATTACTTTCTATCAGCTTATTTAACTCATCCTTCATGATATGTTCAAGCTTAGGATTCAGAGGCCTCTATTTCTATCTAACAGGTTTCACATTGGGTTCTAACTTGATAGTATGTTGAGCTAGTTCAAGATCAAAACACCTTAAATCCTTGTATTCCCAAGTGAATACATCATTAAATTGTTTAAATAACATAATAAAAGCTTTTTGCTCCTCTTTTGTACATACCTTTCCCAACTTGAGAAGCTTACCCTTGAATGTTTCAATGGCCTCATAGTGTTCTTGTTTGATGATCATGTTGCATTTTTCCTTCCTTGTTGGATCATTAGAGTTGAAAACTGACTCCAATGTCACTTGTCCCTTTGGCAGCTTATTCGACTTTAGCTATACAATCTGGTTATCATACTATTGTTGCTACTTTAACTGGTTTTCATCTACAAATTTAGCTTCTACAATCAAGATGCTTACAATCTATTCATCACTATCAAAGACTTTCCAACTCACATTATTATCGGGCATAGATGGTCTAACAACAATTGTCACATAGTGTTGTGCCTCTACATTATGTATTTCATTTAGAATATCGAAATGAATCCCTAAAATAGCAAGTATATCCGTATGCTTATTTTGAATTCTAGGGATAGAAAACAAATTAAAAGCATCAAAATATTCTATCAAATCCCACACTCGATGCTTATATTTTTTAAGTAAATCATTTTTTGCAGCATTCAAGTTCCTAACTTGATTCACAATTAGTTCTAAAACACCATAGACTTGCAGACATTTGATACCTCTTTTTTGGGCCCATTCTAAGACATGGATTAGAGCCTCATATATTAGTTGTATTGTTTGTACAGTTAAAAGAAAACCTCAAAACTGAATAGTATTTGTCTCCATCAGGAAAAACCAACATAGCTCCTCCACTAGCCCCCATTTTACACCTTGAACCATCAAAGTATAGCTTCTAGAGCCAATTTTCTTGTTGTTCAGGTCAATCTTGGTCCTTGACTAGATTTGGAATTACTACATCAAGCTCATGGATCATATAGACACCTAACCCTACCTCATCAATATGGCTGAAAGGGTCAAGATCATGATTTTTGGTAGCCCACTCATCCAAGTTTACTTCTTCATTGGGTGTGCTAGGGTATAAGGTCATGGTTTGAATCTCTAGCCTATTAGTGACATGGAGGTTGTCATTTATAGGGCTAGAGGTGCTTGGCTCAATATGATCTTTGACTAATGGTTCAAACTTTGATGGTTACTTTTGTGCCATATCTAGTTCTAAAAAATAGATGGGACCAATCAACATATAAGAATCCACCCAACTTAGCAGTAAAGTCTCTGAGAGGAAAATTGCAAAATGAGGGGGTAACTTGATGACATGAATATCTTGGGAAATAGAAAATTTAGGCCAAGCATGCAATGTAAGAGCCAAGTTTTTAATAATTCTCATTGTTTGAATAGTAGAACCATCAAGCTGCACTACTCCTTTTGACAAAGGCTCATAAACTAGACCTAACTTGTCATCTAGACTCTTCGGCATGACTGAACTACTAGCACTTGAGTCTATCATACAATTTTGGACAAGCTTATCTCCAATAATGAGGCTCAAATAGAACAGAGGAGGTTTCACTTCTTGAGTTTGTTGCTCACTCTTATTTTTTGAGATATTTTCAAGTACAACCCTATTCTTTTTTGGGTTAACAACATCTTAAATTGAAAGTTTAGCTAAAGAATTTTGTAATAAAAATTTTTACCCCAAAATATGTAAAGCATCCATAATAGAAATGCTAAGTGTTTCCTTCTTAAGTTGTTCAATCACATTAAAGGAAACATGGCTCAAATTTTTCTACTCTTTGGAAGCAACAACATCATTTACCTTTTACTGCCCTCTCTACAAAATTTTCACCTTAGGTTGTGTTGTGGGGCTAGCTTGAGGTGAAACAACCTGAATTTTGTCCTTAGTAGCTTGTTGTTGCACATTTTCAGCTTGTTGTTCCAACTCTACAACTCTCTTTTTTGACCTTGTGTTGGATAAAACGGGTGAACCTTGTTGGCTTTGGCCTTGAAAATGATTTACTCCACATAATTCAATGCTCTACCAATTCATTAAGGAAACCTCAGAGTTACCTTGCTACTGCACATTCTCACTTGACAAATTCTTTGAATCAACATAGTTATTTTGCACCACAAGAGCTTGGCTCTTCATCCTATTCATGCATGTAGCTTGACTGTGTGGCTGGTTGCAAGGGTAGCACCAGTCACATTCTTGAGCCATGTTATTTTGCAGTATGAGTTCTTTTGAGGAACTAGCAGCGTTGGGGTTATAGGGATGAAAAGGCTTATCACTACAATTCCTCCTTTGGACTTGGAATTCATTTTGGAATGGTGTCCTAATCGGCTAGTTTTGTTGATAAGGAGCTTTGTAAGGCCTATGTTCCTAGCCAACTTGCTTCTCAAGGTTCACAAATTCATTACTAATGGTTTTGCTAAAATATTGCAGCATACCCTTTAGTTCTTGAATTTATTTTGTTGATTCTAGGATAGCATTTTCTTGGGTTGCATCTTGGTAACCTATCACTAGAATTAGTGGTACAATAGCTATAGATGGTAAATTCATGGGAACAAGTGGTTTCATTTCAAGGAAAATAGGCATAGGTGGCCTCAAGGATATTTCCCCAACTTGTATGAGACAATTTTCTTCACTTATTGCAATATCAAAGATGTTAGGTAATGTCAAACCTCCCATGGACCGTATCATGACTAAAATTTTACTATTTAGAGCTTTAAGAAAGAATATGAAAGCATGTTCAAGTGAGGGTTTAATTGTTAAAGTGATTCTATCCCATGTTCTTTGGAACTGGTAGTTGAAATCCACCATGTGTTCATGAGGGGCCCTTTTGACTATGCTCAATTGCTCTAACAATGATAAGTGATCTGATTTATCCACAAACTGTTGGTGCAAACTATCATCGAGTTGGTCCCATGTTGCAATGGAATTAGCCAAAAGGCCTCTAAACCATTAAAGGGATTTCACTTTCAATGATATAGCTAACAATTTTAGAGCCACATTTTCTTTTGTCACATTGTGTACTGAGCATAGGGTTACCAAATCCCAAATATGTTTAGTAGGAGTGGTCTGGTCTTTTCCAATGAAGTATGGCAGCCCTTTAAGTGCATAAAATATGATTTCATCATGTTGGGCCAACAATAATGGGCTACCCCTATTAAATGGTGTGAAGGAAAACTACCTTGCCATTGGCAGTGCTTGTGATACAAGAGTTGGGTTCTTCTTGACATAAACTATAGGACTGAGGTTCAAAGGTGTGGATTTCGCTTTCCTTGTTGAATGAAAAATGATCCTCGGTGTTCTACCTCTTCTTCTTGGCAGAGAGAGTTGCAAGTATTCAAACAGAGCAGAACTTGCTCTGGTTTGAATCTTTCTCATTCACTACTCGTACTAGATCTGTAAATAAGACTAGGAATTGGAGTTGCTAGGTATATTTGAAACCTCCAAAGGCTGAAAAATGCTGCTACATATACCAAACAATAGCTTATAATTTGAAAAAATAGCTTATATTCTAATAAAAACTCTAAAGACAATACTCTAGAGTCTCACTGGGCATGCCAAAAATTGTTGACAATGAGAATTGTAACCTTAGCCAAGTTAGACTTGCCTATCTTGTTGCAACATGGAAATTCTCTCAGATTTGTGGATAAATCTGTAAGTGAGAGGGAATCTCTAGAGTGGGTTGGTTCCCCTAGTAAACCACCTAATCTAAAATACTTTTAGAGGAAAGGGTTAAAAGGAAAAGCTGAAACAAAGATCCTAAAACCTAAGATGATTCACCAACAATTTAATGATTCTGACAACTTTCTACTCTCAACAATCTCCCTAAAACTTTGATTCTCACAATCCCACCCTAGAAACGCATAATCCAACAATGATTTACATATAGGTTCACCAAATAGAACACAAAATGCAACCCAAATTACATGAAACCCTCACAATAAACTTACAATGACAAGACATGAAGAGGATTATGCATTTGAATCACACTTAACATCAAATTGTGACTGTAAATTTGAGACAAGAAAATGAGAAAGGAAATCATGTTGTTTTATTGAAATGAAGGAGTTTCAAGCTCAAAATCTAAGTACAAGAAATTTTTTACAAGACTCTCTGAGTGAGTAGGAGAGCAAGAAACAATCAATCTCCAGTGAGAAAATAAAAGTTTTCTCCAAACTTATATCTCCCAAGTGTCCCAATAGTCAAAAATAGCAAAAATTAGCTCCTCTGCCTCTCTAAAATAACAACTATGATCCATTTTCAAGCTCCTCAAAAAATCCTAAAAAATAGGGTTCAAAACTGTTCCAAACTATATGAGGAAAATGGAAACTTTCTATCTCCAAGAGGTTGATCCAAAAAATCCACAACATTAGGTCCAAACAACTCAAAACTGAAAATGGAAAGTTTAGTTTTCCCCTTCCTTTCCAAATTCGTCCAAGTGAACTCAACTCAAAATAACAAGTCCAGTGAAGACTCAAATACCCAAACTGCATTTTAAAAACATAACAAACATTAAGGTAATTTATAAAAACCATTACCTTAATAATGTTTTACATCATGTGCAGTTTCATATTAAACTAAAAATAGAAACCCTTCTATTACATTTGTTTTGATGCAATTTGACTACAAATATTTTGATTTTTGTAGTTTGAGTATAAATTTGATATTTTGCAAAAATCAAAATACTATACAAAGGCTCCTATTAAATTTTATTTTTTGATAAAAAATAATAAAATTTGACCATAGTATATGAACCATAAAAACACCAAGGCATGTAAATATCTTAACCTAGTGAGAAGGGGCCAAAGTCCATGTGGTTTTCTCATAAAATCATAAAGGCAAGGTATGAGTTCATTTGATTTTCTTTAAAAAATCAAGGGAAAAATGCCTAAGGCATGGCTCAACCTAGGTAACATTTGTGACATGGTATTAATAAAGCATTTGATGTTTAAAAGAATGTGATAAAAATACACATTCGAATTAGGGCACTTGGAAAACCCTAACATCAAAACTGACTTCAATCCCTAATTCTTAGCATCATTTTCACTTGGCAATTTGGAAGAAATGAGCTCTGCATTCAGTCGCCATGGGAAACTAGGGTTTGAGCATTATCTCTGCATTTTTGTGTCGATTCTTCCTTCCTTGGGGTCAAACTCCTACAACATGATGGTAAGTCATTTTTTAATCTCTTTGTAGCACTTTGACTCCATTTTTGAAGGGTTTTGAGACCTCCAGGCCACAACCTCCATAGTTTTCTAACTCATTCTTTATGCTTTTGTTTCTCTATTGATTTCTCCTTCACTTCGAGCTGCCATGGAAGCTTGTTTTGATTTTTCTAAAGACATGGTTTGTAGGCTTTCATGGGTTCCTCTTCACAAAAATCTTGGGTAAGCTTTATGCTCTCATTCTTGTGCATTTCCCTCTTAAATAGGCTCAATTCAAGCAAGATTTAAAAGAAAATGTTTGTATTCTATGTGGAAACAAAACAAAATGTGTGGTCCTCTACACAAGCCATGTCCATTCCTTGTTCATTTCTTTGTTTTGGCAAAAGATAACTTGATTTTGGGCTTGACCTATGATGTAAAAGTTGATGAAACTCACAAAGATGATTCTTTTCATTTTTCTTTAGTATTTTTTGGGTTTGAAACCCCTCAATAGATGCAACCATTACCATGTTGCCTTCATTTTCTGAGATCTCAAGAACTTGCACAAGCTTGAACCCTTTTAATATCTTTTTCATTTGAACTTTTGAAATAAAACCCAAGTGGGTTTGTGTTTTTGTGAAGAGAAATTTTTCTCTTAGGCCATGGCCATGACAACACCAACTGGGGTTTCAATGTATCTTAGATCTCTCGTTCATTTTTCTAAATATGCAAAATACAACATTGTTCTTCAATTTTTCTGAGATGAAACCAAAATAAATGCCTCTCTAAGCAAGGTCGAGGCTTCAAACTTTTTTGGGTTTTGCATTTTCTAAATTAGAAAATATTATTGTTCACTTTTATTTTGAAAACCCTAACTTCATAGCATATTTCCATTTTCTTTTGAAGAACAAAAATGGCTTCATTTTCTTTCATGTATACAATTGTAGCTTGTTTTTCTCTTTGTTTCCAGAAACACCATGTTGCTCCAATGGGCCTTTCCTTTCAAAGGAACTTACTGGGTACTCTCCATTTGTATTTTCTCAACACAAATAATCATTTGATTTTTCTCTGTATTTTCATTCTGGTAATTCCACCATTTGCTAGCTTTGGCACCATTTTGCTTGTTCTTGTCATGGCTTTTAGATGCATATATTGATACCGTTTATTACTTGTTTCCCATTTATCAACTTGGCACCATTTGGAAGCTTGTATAATTGCTCATAGTTGTATTATGTATGTGGGAATGAATACTAAATATTTCTCTTAAATACTTTCATTTGGGAGGCAAGGTTTACTTTCAGGTACTATGAAGCTTTCCACTATTGATTACAACCTTTCTTTTGAATTTTTTTTTGCATTCTTTTACTGAACAAAATTTAAGTTGTTCCATTTCCATTCACATATTCTCTAATGTAACTCAACATGATGCCCTTGAATGCTTGAATTTGGATAGCATTATATATATGTAGGTCATGACACCTCCATTATTGTTTGTTACCATCCATTCCAAGCACTTTGAAGATTCAATAAATTTACTTCAAGCTTTCACCCTTCACCACAATTTCATTCTTATTGTGAACATAGAATAATGTAATGCAATAGAACATGAGTTCCATGTTTCATTTCACTTTAGTTATGTTATTTCATGTTTCATTCTACTCAATTTTTTTGTGCATTGTTTCCATAGTCAATAATGCTTCTTCCTCTTTCATTTCTTGGGCTTCCATGGTTCATGTGTAGCCACTTTGTACTTCCATTTCTTGACAGTAATAAAGTTTCTTTGCACTCTTCATGCATTTTTATCTTCCTTTGGATAGCTATAGCTAATATGAGTCTTAATCCTTAGTGCATAGAATATTTTGAAATAAGTGACACTCTAATGATGATTTCTTGAAGCTTCTCCAATTTCTTTAGTTGCTACTCTTGATTTGTAGACTAGAATTATGTATGCCTATTCTTTATCACTCCATGGAAATGTATCACTTGCTGCCCTATCAATGTGAATATCATGTTAATAAAATATGGTAGTATTGTAATGTTTTAGCAACACTTTGAATCTTGATACATTTGTATGCAAACAAAAATATCCCAATGAAATATAGTGCATTTAACTTCTATTCTACATATTTTGAGAATTCTGAGAATGATTCCTTGCTCATTTGTGATCCTCATCTTCACTTTACATTTTTTAATTTGATGGTCATGTATGGGTGATGAATCCATTTCTCTTGCATTGCTTTTGTGGACTTCTCCTTCAGTTGGATGCTTCATTTTGAACACTGTGAATGTGTTTCTTTCCTCAAATCCCCACTTGCAATCATGGGGTAGCATGTTGGGCTCAGCCCTTGTGGGATCCCATTTTCACACCACATGCTATTATGTCTTCAAAATAGATCAACAACATGACTTTTCCTATACTTGTATAGTGAACAAACATGTTAGATGGAAAAAAAAATAAGTTCAATGTTCCTGTGATGTTCCATCTTTTGTGTTCCTTTGCACACTTCTGATATTTTCTCAACTAGTTCAATGCACCACAAGAAATGTTCTATATTATTTTTTATAGATCATATAGGAGGATTCGTAACCAAAGCTCTAACAAATCTTTCTCAATCATGCAGGTTCACTCAGAGACCAGGAGCAAGCAAGGATTAAAAACAATGAAGCCAACTTGAAGACACCTTAGGCAATGATGGCTATGTTTCTTCTTATGTTTTCCTTACTTTCTTTTATCTTCAATAGCATAGTGCATTCCTTATGTTTTATTGACTTAGCTATTCCCACAGCTTGTGTGGGACACTTGATCTCTCTTTTTTATCCCAATGAATATGAAAACAATAGTTATGCATTCTTGTTCAATTATGTATCTCTCTTGCAAAATGTATGAAACACAATGGAATGGATAACTCAATATAGAATGAAAATATTGTTCATTGCATCTCATGCAATCTTTTCTATGTTAACATTAAATGAAAAAACTAAATTCCCTCTTAAACTAAAAAGAACATTTCACATTTTAATTGAACAACTCTTTCAAACTCCAATACATGCAATGGTTTAAGCAAATGTAGAAATGAATTGAAACTTTTTCACCTTACAATGAACTTAATTTAATCAGCCTGCCAATTTGAGTTGTGGTGAAAAATTGGTAACACTACCATTGTAGGAGACTCACCATTGAAGGGGGTTGCATGGTCTCTCTTCTCCTTCTCTCTTATGTGGGGGTCATTTTCCTCACATGGGATTTTGTACTTCTCATTCTTCATTGAGAGTACTTTGTATTTCATCTCTCTTTTGGGGAGGAGTTTTGTCCCAGTTGGTTTTCTCCTTTTCTCCATTTGTGACAGATTGCATTTGCATTTATACATGGGTACCTAAAATGGCCCCATATCCAGGACCCATCTTTGCATCTTTGCATTGTTTGCATAATAATCTTCTCCCTAAGTTGCACTTAAGGGGGGGTGTTGGTGTGAATAAATTTCTTGTACCTAGTTAATTCACTTATTAGGGACTTAGGGGACATATTCACATGTTAAGTTTACTTAGGTCCTAAGATTCTTTCTAGAAGACTTAATTGCCATGTCTAGTTTTTTATCTTTTTTTCCTATTTATTTATCATAAGTTGTATCATGTCATATGATTAAGACGCTTGTTAGAATCATATGAAATCTTATGTCTCACCTTGGCTATATAACCAAGTGGTATCATGTGTAAATCATATTGAGTTTTTAGATAATCAATTACATTGCAATATTGAGCATTGCATATTGATCTCCTTGTGCTTTCCATTTTCCTCTAGATCTTGGGTATCTAAATATCCAACTCTAACAATCACAAGGTATTCAATATAGGCTAATAAATCCCCAAATTACCATTTATAAGGACTATTTTTCTCCATCCCATATTTTATGACATAAATTCATCTTCTATACCTAATAGTCTCTTGCTACATATGTGCTTCCTTATTTTCTATCATTGGATCATTAGTTATCTTTATAATTATCTCCCTCTATGCATCCATTGTGATAGTAGATAATACAATGTTCTTACCATTTTTAATGCTAGTTGTGCCTTGAAAATTTATACAATCTTTCAGAATCCTTATGTGATGGGATTGTAGGTGTTAGTGTGAAAAGAGGTAATATAAAACTAGATATATTTTGGCCTACTTAGTGGAGTCCTATTCACACTATTCTTAAGCTCACTTAGAGGGTATCTAGAATTTTGTACATATAGTCCTACACCTATTTCATACTTGGAGGGGTAGTCAGAGTTTGACTCCTATCTTCTCACCTTTTCATCCTTTCCTCTATAAGCAAGGATCATTTATACATTTTACAACACATCACATGCTTATGATATTTTCTAATTTTGCATATTTCTCATTTGTGGATTGTAATTGAGTTTGCAAGTAGATCGTGGCTACTCCAACATAGTATTAGAGCAAGCTTGAAAATCAAATCCCTTTCTCTTGAATTTTTGAGGGTCATGGGAATCAAGTTTCAAATGATGCATTTTGGAATGAAACCAACATCACGATTGTGCTTAGAAGGTTTGAGAGACGACTTCTGATATATGACACTTGGACATTTAGAGAAAAAATATGATTTTTTTGGGGCCCAACCATGGAGGGTCATGAAAATCCGTATAGCCATACTATCTAGTGTATTGTCTTGCATCAATTTACCAATTTGTATCAGTCCCTTGATCTACATGCTAACTCAACCTTTGTGTAGTGATTTTTTTAATAGTTTTTATTTTTTAGTAATTTTTTAATCAATAAAATTTACTCTTTTAGTTGTTGATATAATTGTAGGCATCAAAAAATATTCTTTTAGTTCATAAAATATTTTTTCAGTTGACATTAGCATGATGCCATAATTTTTCATCCCTAATTTTACCCCTTCATTATTGGCCTTTTTAAAAAAAAATCCTCAACTTCAAGAGGCTCTTTCTCGAGCATACAAACATAATTTTGAGTGAATTATTTTTCCATTATGCATATTTTTTCACCCTCTATCTAATGGTGTGATTCCTTTTGCAATACATGATGTATGCATTTTTAGAAATATATTTTTTTAGAGGAAACCCTGCATAATTCCTATTTTTGGAACTTTAGAGGGCTCATTTGGACTCATATAGACTCATTTTTGAGTCTCATTTTCTTTCAACTTGCATTATTTTTTGAGATCTATGTAGTGGTGATATTAATTTTTCATGACTGTATTTAAAAAAATTAAATTTTGAGTATGTCCCTTTTGATGTTTTGTACATCAAATCCACTTTGTCTAATCTATAATGTGCTAAAATAAAGTTCCATATCATTTTATCATTTCATGGGGGGTCATTATTTGAATAATAGGCATTTTTTTTTCTATTTTTTCATTTTCTTGAGGTTTGAAAGACATACTTGATATATTTATTTATTTTCCACCTCGTGAAATACACTTATAAGAACTCAAAACAAAAAATGTCTATAAATGCACTCATAGAAAGTGCCACAACAAAAAATGTGTGTTCCTTAGGGAGGGAATTTTTTACTTACATTGAATTATAAAGTGTAATGGGGGGTTTTATAGTGTCTTGATTTTCCATAAAAATTAATGAATCCTCATGACTATCACCTCATGTGTTTTTTCCTTGATGAAAACCCTTTTTATAGTTTCTTGTACATCCTTTTGGACTTGATGTTGGGTCTAAATTCCTATGCAAACCTTTGTGCTTAACTTTAGTTGGTATGCCTATACCTCTTCCTTGTCAGTATTAAGGGGGGAATTATCACAGTGTTATGCTAATGCTTCCTTGGTTTCAATGGATCAATAGAGGAACCTTAGTGGATCCAAATGGACTTCACAACTTTTTAGGGCGTCACGTAGGGATACTATTTCTATCTCTCTTATGGGGGGATTATTTTAGTGGATTATATTTTATGAGATTCTAGTACTTATGGGTAAGTGCAAGAAGTTGGGTCCACATTTAGGGGAAGTGTCGTTTTTCATCTTTAAAACAAATACCCATTCATTTTTTAGAATAGGTACCCATTTTGAAGAGGGTACTTGTTCCAAAAGGTTTGAAACTCACAAGACATGTTTTTCATTTAGATTTAGGCTTAGAAAAGGAATGGTAACCCAACACTTAGGCTTAGACATTCAAGAAAAATTCACAACAATTTCAAGAGAAAAACTTTGGCAATATAGCTAATGAGGTTTTTTTTAATTTTTTTATTAAATTAAAACCCATTATATATGACAGTGTCTAGTTTTCAAATATGTAATGTTTTTTATGATTTGATTAATTATTCTATTTTTAATTAATTTATGAGGAAACTGGTCCATAAACTCAAAATATCAAGTTTTTGTATTTTTTATTAACTTTTAATTTTATTACTTTTCTTGTTAAAAATAATATATGGCATAAATCTATAAACAATTATTTACACAATGAAAAAAGAAAAATTCAAAAAATAATAAGTTTAGGTCAAGTTATGGTGTTTGTACACAAGGGTTTTAAAAACCAACAATTAAAGACAATAAATAAATAAATAAATAAATAAATATTGTGAAAAAATTATGTAAAAATATCCTCATCAATATTCATTATAATATACATCTTTCCTCAAAAGAAATTAGAAAAATACATTTATTTATGTCAAATTATGGTGTTCATACACATACATGGTATGGTCCTAAAAAAGTGACTTTTAAAAAGTGGCTTTTATACATGCACATTAAAAATTATTTTGTATCATTTGGGTATTAGAATAAATTACATATTTGAAAACTAGACTCAAAATATTAAATTTTATATTATTGAACATTTTTAAGATTTAATGTGTAAGTGCTTCAAATTTTAAGTCCAACTATGACAAATTCTTAAAATCAGGAAAAACACTTCCACATTTTGAACATGTTGTGGACCCAACTTCTTACACCTACCCTTATGTAGAGAACCATGATGCCCATTTTAGTAGTGTACTACAGATCACTTGTTCATTTATTGATCATACTCTAGAATCATAGTACTATCTACATATTCAACTTTATAGAGTTTGATTGCCTTTGTGGCATTTGTGTATTCATGGTTGAGTAGCATTCTATATCTTCACTCATGAAATATTTTATCTCTTATCTTGATCTACATTTTTTGGAGGTTTGTTGATTCCAATAGACACCAATTTAGTCTTCAGAAAAGTTCACAAATTTGACATGCTTCAAGATTTCTTCATCATCATGTTCTTATCTTTCTGGGACACGTTTTCAAGAGGTCTTATCCTTCTCTTTCTCTCTCTTAGAGAGGAATTTTATTCCCATTGAATTTTCTCCATTTGTAAGAGATAATTATGTATATGAGAACCTTATCAGGCCTTGTTGTTTAGACTCATCTTCTTAGTGTTTAGCTTAATCCCTATTTCTTAAGGGGGTGTTAGTGTGAAAAGAGGTATTATCAAACTAGTTAGCATTTAGCTTACTTAGTAGAGTCCAATTCACACTACTATTAAGCTCATTTAGAGGTTATCTAGACTTTTTTCTCATTTTCTTTACTCACCAAGTGTCCCAAAGCTTGTCCATAGAGTCCCACACTTGTTTCATACTTGGAGGGGTAGTCACAGTTGGAATCCTACCTTTTCATATTTTCATCCTTGTCTTTATAAGAAAAGCTCATTTGTATATTTACAACACATCACATGCTTATGATATTTTATCATTTTACATAATTCTCATTTGTTGATTGTTTTGATTTTTCAATAATATTTTGGCTTCTCCAATAGTAGGTTCTATACCTCTTCCCAATAATAGAGCCTAGATGCATTATAAATCACGAAATCCCTACTATTTTTTGTCATATAGGTTCTTTTAAAGGGATTAAAGGTGAAGGATGAGGAGAGTGAGGAAAACTATGATATCAAGTAGGAACCCTTGGGGAGATTAAAATAGGAAAGGATGGAGGTGAAGAGGTTTTGATTTGGGTAGGGTTATGTGATTGTTACAGTTCCCTGAAATAAGAACATTATATCACACCTTCCTCTTATTTTATAGTACTTGTTTTAATTTTTTCTTGTGTTATAATTTATTACTATGACATGGTTTATTTCTCCTAATACCCTATCTACTTATCTATAATATCAACTTGAGGGGGAGGAGGAATAATAGCATGTAGAAGAGAAGGATGAGATTAAGGAAAAATAACATTAAGAAGAGAAGGAAGAGGTGAAGGTGAAGGTACTAGAATATGAAGAGGATAAAATGGAGGTGTAGTTATAATAGTAGATCCTTCCTATCCATTTTATGATCTACTCATTTTCCTTCTTTATAAAATATCATTATTTTCCTCCTCTTATTCATCAAAATGTATCTCCAATATGGAGGTCTATTCTCTTTTTTTATAATATTTTCTTTCCTTATTTATTCCATAATAGGCTCTTCTACAATATTATTTCCTCTTACCACCTTGGATGATTATGCCTACTTGGTATTCTAGATTTTAGTATTAATGACCACCTTCGGTGGGTGAACACAATTCATAAGTAATGGATTCTCAAGAAATTTATTTTTTCCTTCAATCAACACTTATGCCATGATTTCTATAGAGAACTCTTCTCTATTTGACCAATAAATTATGTCCATTGGCTAATCATATACTATATTCTAATTATAGAAATGGTCTAAATAAATTCATCTTTGTGAAGGTCATTGGGAAATATATCTTCAAAAAACCACCTATCAAATAGTTATTTTATAGTATTCATATATTCTCACCTCATGCTCATTAAAGCATTTATTCTATTAGTACTCAATTTTAGGTTCATGTTTAAAAATTATCTGATCATTGGTCCAATTTTTTTAGTTGGATCAAACTTATTTTTTGACATCATATAGGTTCATTGTAGAAATAGTGATATATTGTTTTTTATAATTTTTCATGGTGAATGATAGAACAAGAAGAGTTTGTCAATAAGATGGAAAAATGGAACACAATATTATGTTTTCTAGCTATCATCTTTTACACTTGTACTATCTATCTTTGTTGAACACTTGGAATATTGAGAGTGGGGGTGAATCAATATTCTCTAAAACCACTTAAAATGTATTCAGTGCATTTCATTCAGCTTACAAAAATGGAAGAAATTGTTGGAAGTTTGGAGATTTTGGAAGCTTGAGTTGTTTGTGAGTTTCTTAGGTGTTTTCATTTATATCAACCCCTTGTATAAAAGATAATGTTGGAATGATTGGTATTGATGTCAAAATATGTTGGTGTTGTCATTGATGTCCTACTTCAGTATAGTTGCAGAGGTTGTTGGCCTAACTTATGTTTTTGGATATTGTTGTAGTTGGAAAGTGATGCATGTTGCAAATGTTGTAGATGTTTTTGATAGATGTTATTAGCATTAATGATTAAGTTGGTTCACTTGGTTTCCAAGTGCTTTTGAGAAAATTTGAATAAAAGAGAGTTCAGTGTGATATAATGATGTTTAGTGTTTTTCTCCGCATTTATTCATGATTGAAGATATGCTTTTGTGGTTTGAATGTGATGATCAGATATTTTCAAAGTTTTCATATCTATAGTTTTAGGCTCTAGATCATACTATAGTAGAAGATGTGTTTGATAGTATATTTTTCTAGTAAAATAGGGTATCTAGGAGAAATGAGATTGCTCTACATTTCTCCATAGTGAAGGTTCTGGTGTTGTAGATCTGGGAACATACTTATATTGACTGTATCTACCTTCCCTTGAATTTTCAAGTTTTTTGGTACTCCACAAAGTTGTTTTTTGTGTTGGATGTTTGTGCTAGTATGTTTGGTTGCACAAGATGGTGTTATTGAATTTTAGGTGGTTGTAGTAGTTGTGCAAAATATTATGATAATGTGGAATATTTTGATATGTTTTATTGATATTTTGGAATGTTATTGTGTGGTCCATGAGATGTTTTTAGACCTTGAGAGGTGTTTTTGGATTTTCTTGTTAGTGTTAGTGTAGGTTTGGCTGACCTAGTGTGCTAGAACTAATTGCAAAGGATAATTATTTCTTAAGGAAGTGTTAAGAAGCAAGTTGTTGTAGGTTTGGGTCCCAATTAAGTAGTGGCATGGTTTGGCTACACTTCTTTATATTGTGGAAGTTTTTGGTGTTGACCTATTTGATGTTGTAGGTTGAGGTGCATGCATTTCCTTAAGGTTGACCTAATTGAGATTGTTTTAGGTCATGGAGGGTATAAATGTAAGGTGAATTATTATGTAGATCAAGATTATAGTGTATGATGCAAAATATACAAAAGTGACAAGTGTAATTATTAAAATTTTATGCCCCCTTTGATGTTCCATCATTGATAACCGATTTGAGAGATTCCCCATGGGCCATCTTGCATGTTCTCTCCTTTAAGTTTCCTAAAATTTGGTGTCCCTGATTTTATGGTTTTTAGGTTGTCTCTTACCTGCTTCCTTTATGCCTTCTCCATTGCTCCTTCTCCTTTCCCATCTTTCCTCTAAGTGTTTCAGCCTTCGACCTTCAACCTTTCCCTTTACCCTTTGATGGATCTCTCAAAATTGTGAAGCATTTTAATGGATATTATGTTTTGGGATAGGTTCAACCAAACTAAGGACCATATTGTGCTTGATTATAGTGTAGTGATGCAAAATAGGTACATGGAAAACAAGTGGAAACCTACAAACAAAGCATGAATCAAGGGCTCATAATATTCATGGGCAGCAAGCATGTGAGGGAAGTCAATTAGAAATGATGTCACATGAGTAGTCAGGCCTAGTTAAGAAGATAGTAGCTCATGAAATTCAAATTTCCTACAAGAATACAAACAAGACCAAGGATAAGGAAATAGAGCTAAGAAGGTCACATTCTCTAAAAATGCTCAAAGGGGGAAGTCACCTCAAGTTTGACAGTAATAGGACTTTAAAGAAGACAAATCATGATAATAGTGGATGAAAACATAAGACAACAAATACCAACAACTACAAGGAAACAAACCTAAGGTTTGACACCATGAGAGGTAGTCTCTAGAAGTAGGGACAGTCATTGCAAACCTTGCTTGAAGTAAAAATACCTTCAAATCAAAAGGACAACCACTTCCATAAATGGTTAGTCTTCATTAACAAGTGAATGGGGAATTAAGGACATGGATATCTAACATGCATATGAACTATTTGAGCCCATTCATAAAGAGAAAAAACCAAATAGTAGATGTTGGTGTTTGCAAAGATGTTAGAGAGCTTCTTACTACTCTTGATAAAAAAGAAAAAAATGCAAATGGATAGCCACATTTACAAGATGAGACCATGAATAACACTTATGAAGTGGGGATAGTCCTCATAACTACCATAAAGATGACTTACATCTTCATTAGGGTAGAGGCATGTTCTAAGAATTCAATAGATTAAATGTTAATGGCATAAGAGTAGCCACGTCCATAAGAGAACAATTATGAAGAAGGAAAATACAATGGATGGATGGTGCAAGTCAACCAATGAAGGACAATCCTTTTGATAGCATGGATAGTAATGGTCTCATTACTATGACAAATAGGCAGTTTTGAAGCAAGTCAAGTAATAAGAACAATCACTATGCATGGACAATCACCATAAATGATGGCAGCTTAAGAGTGATGAAAATAGTCATTAAAAGAGTTGTAAGTTTCAAGGATGGTTAAAAGCATGAGTAGTGACAGTCATATACAAGGCTGCTAGCAAGATGAAAGAGATTGATGACATAGGAGGATTCATTGAAGTTCTTTATTACAAAAGGATAGTGGTCTTCAAGATAAGAAAATGGAATAAAGTATAGTCCTTGTCAAGGAGAGGTAACCATGCATCTTGAAGGGATGAGCATGAAGGAAATTTCAAAACCATATAGTGGGCAATGGTGAGATTGTTATTTCATATCCTTTCGAGGGCAATACCTAGCATTTAAAAATAGTGCTATGAGGAAAAGAGGACATTAGTGTCAACTCATGGGCAGAAATATTACAATAGAAGAAAAAAATTCATTAATAATGACTCAAAAGAAATTCACTAAAGAGCAAGAGGACAAGAGGAGTAGATCTGAAACAAGTTCATGATAAACAAAATGATGATAGTCATACTGAACAAGATTTAGAAGCAATATTACCAAGGATAGACATCAAATATAATAGAAATGTACATCAAATGTAGATAATTGCAGTGATATTGGGAATGGCACTTCAACCTCTGGATTTTTCACCCTAGTCTGAGCTCTTGATGATGCCAATTAAAAGATTATTTTTATTTCTAATGTTCATTTTGCAGCAACAAATGAGAGCTAGGTTGGAGCCCCAGTTTTCTTGAGTTCCTATTATGGTGGAGGAGGGATCCACATAACAAGGCATACATAGGTACACAAAGCTACTACAGGAAACATTTTTTTTCAGTTCCTTGATGTATGGGTAAATCTAGCACATGCTTACTTTGCACAAGGATAGTTTGTGCTTGTAGTGAAAATGTATCAAAACTATTTGAGGGAATTATGTTTTGGCACTAACACCCAAGTTTTATTATATTTGGCTCAAACACATTATGAAGTGGAATAGTGGCAAGACTGTAAAAATACATTATTAAGTGCAGTGCATTTGGCACCCTCAAATTATATGTTGCACTTTGATGTTGGGATTGCAATGCATAAGTTTTCAACTTCAACACTTCAAAAGCAAGAACATACTATTGATGATGTTTGTCGAGCAGTATCAGAATTAATGAATGTGTTCCATGTGTTCAACAAACTATCGGCTATGGCAATCCCACATACACATGAATTTGATGAGAAGAAGATAGAGTTGCATGTTGACTACTGTAAACATTTGCTCGATGTTGCCAAATTTCATAGAGAAGCAACAAAACATGAAGAAAAAAAATTCTTAGTGCCCATCGCGGTTTTAGAAACTTTCTCCTCACCATTTCAGAAATGGAGTGATGATACCTTCTTTTATCACCCATAGTTGTTTACCTTCTATTTTCCCATTTCACTTTGGTGATGGCATGATTGTGTATGCTTTTATCACCCATCACTATATTATGTCTCCCATTTCTCTTCACTTTGGTGATATGTGATGGAAATAGGGAAACATTGGAGTAAAGTGATGGTGGGCACATGGATAGATATCCAATGGAAATATTTGAGGGAATTTTTGATGGTGAAGAAGTAAATTAAAATGAAGTACATGGGTAAATGGGTTTTATAGCCTAATGGAAAAAGAGTAAAGGCCTTCACATTAAAAACCAATTTTTAGCTAGAGGGAAAAACAAAAGAGGAATGAAGTTTTTCACAAGGTAAAAACAATTTTATGATTGTTGAGTGAGATAAAAAAGGAGGAATTCTTTGAAGGGAAGACTATTATGGATCAATTGGATCACCTTGTGCCAAATTCCTGATGGAGATGAGTGAATTTTTTCACAAATAAAACAATTTTTCAGTTGTGGGATAAACAAAATGAAAGGAGCAAGAAAGCAAAGTGCAAAATCAAGCAGGAGTGATTATTAATTAAAAGACCCAAATGGTGATAGTTTTCAATAGGGATTTTCATATAGGGTTACTTTGTTTTCCCTTAAATGTATTTTTCTATTGCATTCACGGGGAGTTTCTCATAGTTTGGTCTCATAGGGAGATAAAATTTTGTAATAGGTATGAATTTGTTCATTTCAGGTTTTGGAATAGTTTGAGTCTTGTGATGGATAATTTAATCATGGCATTGTCATATTTGTGTGTAATTGACAAAATATTCTAAGTGGGTTTTCTCCACAATGTACATTGCATAGATTATGAATATGAGTAATCAAATATTGTTGGTATTTGTCTTGTCTTTCCTTGAATTTTTATTTAGTGTTATTACTCTCATTCAAAGAATGAGTCAAATTGTATTAAAATAAATAGAGGTTTATGCAACTGTGTGCAAGGATTACAAAGTATGACTAGTTGAGTTTTTGGTATCAATGGTGTAAGGCATCATCTGGTAGGCATAGTTATGACAGAGTGAATATTGTGATGCATTTTAAATTACATGGTTTAGGTGACTCCACCTTGGAATATGGCACTAGTATTTTAATGTTGCAGTCTCTTGAGATTATTTATGGAAGCTACAAATTAAAATCAACTTTACTTTCCTCTCTTAGTATGATTGCATGTGGAACTTAATGTATTACATTTCTCATGTTTAAATCAAACATTACCATGAAGGCCAGCAAAATATTTAGGGTATTATGTTCATTAAACATTTAAAGGAGAATTATATGTTTACAGTGTTCTAGATGCTTTAGAACACAAGTATTTGTAAGTAAACTGTCAGGATCACACTCCTGGGTTTCAAAGAGCCTGATGTGTATGGGAGAAATATTTTATATCAACCTCCCATTCGTTGGCCAAATCTCTCCTTAAATCTGACCATTAGGCCTAGAATGGTGCGTACACCCCTGCTTAGTAGCAAACTTATTTTAGAAGGTTTTTGTTTTAATTTATTTTTGATGCTTTGGTAAGGCCTCAAACACCATTAATAATGGGTATGAGGACCTTTTCGGAGCTTAGGTTTAAATTTGAATAAGTTGGGAAACCTTGTGTGGTTGTTTCCTAAGGTTTTGGGAAAGATTGCAAAACACTATGTGTTTTCAAACACACATCTTTTGATCACTTTTGATCTCGAAATAGTAAACCTAACTATTTTTTCATGATGTAAAAGAAATCTCTCGACATGTTGAGAGGGTTAGATGTTTTTGTTGCTGGAAGTTTTGATAAAAATAAGGTAGAGATAGTGATTTTTCTGTGGAAAAATCTACTTATTATTCTTGACTGCATAACAGCTATCTTAATGGATTGAACAAATCTTTTTGTTAGTTAGTTGGCATGTAAAAGAATCCTTTTGATTAGTTTTTGTGGCACCATAAGATAGTTCTCCATAATTTTCTTTTAAACTTGTAAATACTGCATTTTCTTTTCTATTTTTTTTCTGACTGGTAAATCCAGAAAGAATGGAGTCTTAGCTGGTTTTCTGCCCGTATTAAGAAGTATGGAGGCCGTGGAAACAGAGCTAGACTCCTCTCATGTAAAAATTGTAAATATAGGAATTAGAAAAAGATCAAAAAGCATGTTTGGAATCTTTCCCTAGGCGAGTTGTGTTATACTTGGTTTGGGAAAGAAAGTGTTGCACAGTCCCAACACAGGGGTGATGAGTATTGTTCAGTGCGTGGTGTATAAAGATTGCAGGGACCTAACAAGGATCTGACAGGAGGCTCGAGTCATCAACATTTCAACTGGTGGTTGGAGGATGAGGACAGTTCTATGAACGTTCAAGAAAAGGCTTGAAAAGCCCTACAATTCCTTGAAATCAACATCAGTCCTGTGTATGGCCTGAGAGTTGAGTCAGAGCGCCTTCTTGAGTTTCTGGTGTCCACCGAGCTGAAGGGTGAGATAACTTAAGACCCCAAGTTAAGAGACCAAATAGGCTCATGGCTACAAGCCCTCCTAAAACCCTAGGGTTTTGAGGCAGCGATAGAGGAAAGAGGGGTTGTGCTAGGACAAGAACCCTTCCTAGACTTAAATTGACAGTGATTTTTTAAGCCAACTAAACTAACTCACACCCCTGCAACAAGGTTGGGCAGAATGGAAGGTTGACTAGTCTTTAGAGGAATAAGGGCTAGATGGTGCATGTGAAGAAAGAGCACTAAGTAACGCTTGGTAGCAGAAAATTTGCAATGATAGCAGGGTTGTTAAAGTGAACCAGGGGTGCCTCAAAAATAGAGGACCTATAGGTTGTAGGGTGAAAGAATTAACACCTTAGGAGTCTCAAGACAAAGAATCAGAGCATTGAGATTGTGTTTTCTCAATCCAACCCTTGTTCTATCAGATTGGTATTAGAGTGTAGCTAAAGATTTGGGAAAGCAGCTTATATGTCAGAGGAAGTTGAATCAAGTGAACTGCCCAAGATGGTGACAAATGCACAGTTAGCCAAAAAGGTTGAAGAGCAAGAAGAGGACAACAAGTCCCTGAAAAAAGAATTGAGCAATTGGAGAAGGCATTGAACAATGCAAGGCTGGAAGGAATAGTGCCAAAGGAAGAAGAGGTTGCAGAGGAAGAAAAAGTCCCTAAACCTGACCCTGTACTAGAAGAGGAGCCTTTCTTGAAGGCATTAAAAGCCCTGAGTGGAAAAGGACTTGAGGGCATACTGTTGTTCTATGGAAAGATGGATCCCGATCTGGTCATGGACTGGATGGATGGAATGGAGAATCACTTAGAATGTGATGGAGTTATAGAGGCACAGAAGGTGAAGGTTGCAAAATCAAGGTTGAGAGGATCAACTTTGACATGGTGGAAATTTGTCCAGACTGAAAGAGAGAAAGAAGGAAAGCAACCCATATCAACCTGAAAAGGAATGGTGACTAAAGTGAAAGAAGCCTATATGCCAGATGATTATGAGATCCAACTCCACAAGAAGAGACAGAGTTTAAGAAAAAAATACCAATATGTAAACACCTACACTGAAGAGTTCCAGAAGCTTTGTTTGAGATCAAATGTGGCAGAAGATGAGAGCCTAAAAGTGGCTAGATATCTCAATGGTTTGAAGTGGAATATACAGGAAGAGATGGCTTTGCTC